>JACEFZ010020195.1:0-63843 GCA_014155875.1 Cepaea nemoralis
AAGGGGTTAACCCCTTCGCTGACCTCCCTATATGATGACTATATCCGGAGAGTTCTGCATTCCTGTTATGTACAGGATACTTTGTACACACCTTCAGTCATGCGGACATATGGTGTTATCCCCAAGTTGTTATAGATCAATCGACACTCAATGGGTCAAGTGTCAATACCGCACCGGCAGTCTTTATTCTTCCTGCCACACATGTTAGCCTTAGTCGATCATGTCAAACACACATCGTGAAAAGACAGACACCAACGAAATGAACTTGGCCCTGCACAAAATATGTTGGTTCTCTGTGTCTTATTAGTGCCGTTTCAGTATTGTCTCATAATGTATATCTGAATTTGCTTTTAAAAAAAGACCTAGACGGAAGATTCGAGGATGGGACTTCATTCGCCAGGTTATGTAAATATAATTGCTACTTGACAAGTGCGGTAACTATTGATATTGACAACATTGATGAAGATATCAGGCCTTGAGTGCCTATTGGTCTATATTGTATGGGGGACAGGCCCATATCCCCAATACACTCAAGGTGTGTAAACAGGGTAATTTATTTATTCTTTTTACTGATTGTACTCTGTGAGTGGACACAAGAGGAGACCGATCTGCTATCGGTTTGTGCTCGAGAAATTCGACAGACACAGTTGAAATTCATTATGAAATTCCAGTTTCCCCCCACCCCCCTCTCTCTCTCTCTTTCTCTCTCTCTCTCTCTCTCTCTCTCTCTCTCTCTCTCTCTCTCTCTCTCTATCTCTATCTCTCTCTCTCTCTCTCTCTCTCTCTTTCTCTCTCTCTCTCTCTCTCTCTCTCTCTCTCTCTCTCTCTCTCTCTCTCCACTTTCTTTCAATCAGAAGACGTTGCTGTAGCATCTGTGCAGCATGCTTAAATACTACGCCGCGTTTCATCATTGAATGCAGGCCAGGGATGTGTCGTTTACATTGCACTAACTGGCTGCTAACAACCACACAGAAATCCCCTGGGGTTTCCAGTAAATACGTGACGCTAACTCCACCACACCAGGGACTAAGTGTGCTATGGTCGATATGTCACCAATCACTGTAGTCTTTGTGCGGCAGTATAGAATGACACCCCTCCGCAACCTCAGCGTGCTTCTAGCAAGTTTTATGTGCACATTAGCATGTTTACTTTGCTCTACAGTTCTCTACTAGGTAATACGATATGCTTGTTTTTGTAAATCATGTTTTTTTTTTCTAAAGGCTGCCAACGGTTACATTCGTTCAGCTGCTAGTTTACATCCGAATACAGAGAATAAGGCATTCAAAATGCCATTGAATTAATCAGATTATTATTTGATAGGTATTGACTGGCACTCATAGAAGACAAGATGAAATGAAGTACCAAGCGGACGTCAGAAAAAAACAAGATTCCCTTCTTAACTGATTCTGATACTGATCACAAACCAGTCATAATAAAAACGATTCCAACATACAGGAAAATAAGAAACAAAAAGATAACAACACATGTCATTAATTATAGGAGGCTTCAGGAAAATACGGTTAAAGACGAATTCAATCAAGAAATCAAAAATCTTCATAAGAACATCCCTGATGACTACTCAAGCGTAGATAAGGAATGGACTATTTTCAAGGCTGCCATACTCGACACACTGGAAAATAAATGTGGGACAAAGAAAGTAGGGCAGGACAAAAGATTAAGAACAGCTTGGTGGAACAACGACGTTAAAGACAGCCTATTCAAAACGAAGTTAGCGGTAAAAAAAATGGATCACAACTACATCTGAAGTCTATGTTACTTATAAAATAGAACGATGAAATGCCAAACAAACAATTAGAGCATCTAAAGATGAATCCTGGAGAATATACGGTGAACAGATGGCGACCCTTAGCAAAGACTACCCAAGATAATTGTATAAACGTGTCAATACAATGAGAAACAGAGATGCATGCTGCAACCCAACCACCATCATAAACAGCAAAAGAGATATACCAATATTTAATCCACAGCAAAGACTAGCAAGGTGGACAGAATACTTGCAAGAACTACTTAACCCCACAGATAACATAGGAAACCTTACTTTTGTGCCTAAACGCCATGGACAACAAGAACCAAATTTTATACCTGCAGAAGTCAAAGCAGTTGTACGGAAAAGTCCTAAAAACAAACCACATGTAAATATGTAAAAAACTATAGAATATAGTGACCAGCAGAATATTGTGTTTGTAGATCAGGAAAAGGCTTTCGATAGAGTAGACAGATACAAATTATCGACCACCTTTGAAGACTATGGGATACAAGGGCAATTGCTAGAAAACATCATAGCCATGTACCACTCGAGCCGAAGTGCAGTAAGAACACAAGAAGGAATATCAAATATGTTCACAGTCAATACAGGAGTGAGGCAGGGTTGTGTGCTCTCTCCCCTGCTATTCAAAATCTACATGGACAGAATTTCCAAAGAAGCAAGTCTCGACAGAACAGATTCAGAAAAATTAGAACTCTTTACTCCAGGTGAAACAACTGAGCCACAGGGAATAAATGAACTTCTATTTGCAGACGATCAGTGCCTGTTTGCAGCGATGAGGGCAGACTACAAAATCATATTAATAATCTGAGTTCAACATGCAGCAGATACAATATGAGTATAAATACAGCCAAAACCGAAGTAATGCAAGTTAGCAGACCGCCGGGACCACTAAGTATATAGATAAATAGCACAACTCTGAAACAAGTAAAGAATTCAAATATCTTGGAAGTATGTTCACAGAAGAAGGCAGATCGGACAGAGAAATCGAAATCAGATGTCAAAAAGCTAGTGCACTTACATATCAACTATCACCCTTACTGAAACATCCAAATATACCCATGTCCGCAAAACTACAGATAATAAACAGCATATTCACACCAACCCTATGCTAGTTAGTTAGTTAGTTAGTTAGTTAGTTAGTTTGTCGACAGATCCTCCTCATTGCACATCGAACCATTCAGTCCATAAGTGCTCGGATCCCCTCCTCAGCAAATCCCGCAGCGTGTAGCGGCTAACAATACCAGTTCTGTGTTGATTTATCAATCTTCTTTGGCTTCCTGCGTAGTGTTCTTGTTTGGCCAGACCTCTTTTAATTTGCTGTTCTCGCACTCTGACCATGGTTGTAGATTCACAGTCATCACTTGGTTCTCGCAAAAGTCTCACTTCTCGTAGAAAATTCAGAATGTCAGACTGGTCCATGGCGTGCCCGACCTCCATATTAGCCTTACCTGCGAGCTTGTCAGCCGGCTCATTTCCTTGTACTCATGCATGCCAGGCACGAAGATGAAACTAATCTTTGTCAGCCGAAACCGCTCCAGAGACAGCAACCACTCTCTTCGGATCCACCCCGTCTCTGTCCTCTTGAGCATGCTTATTGAGTCGCTAAGAAAACATACCCTATTGAATGTCTGTGTCTCCAGCCATGTTATTGCTTTACTTACTGCCATGACTTCCATAGTCAGGATACTTGTGGTCTCAACAAAAGCACCAGAGTCCTCCTTTACAATTCTCCCTCCGGCCCGCGCCGTAAAGGCCCATGAGCTTCTCACATGTCGGACGACCGACTCATCTGTGTAAATAACAGCATCACCGTCTAACGAATTCTCGAAAATCAACGCTTGTACTTCCGCCACCATAGCAGCCGGATTTTCTTGTCTGGATTGTCTGTCTAGTTGGATACAAACTGAAAAGGACGTACAGAAATCTGTTGGCACTTGTAGCCACTCCTCGCCAGGTTCTAAGTCCTCCAGTGAACACATCTGTTGAAGAATGTCTTCGGCTTGACCCATCCACGACCTTCCTCTTTTTAACCTGCTGCCCTTCACCTTCCTAATTTCACTGTGCAGTGGATGTTGTGTGTTTGCGTTAACTCTGAGGTAGGCACGTGCTCTGCAAATTTGTAGTCTATCTTCAATGGTTCGAAAATCAAAAAGATAGCGCATGGCCCTGCATGCTGTATCTCTTGTACATTCAAGAATAATTCGCAACCCTATGCTACCAATCTACCAAGAATAATGCGCAACCCTATGCTACCAATCTACCAAGAATAATGCGCCTACCCTGTGCTACCAATCTACCAAGAATAATGCGCCTACCCTGTGCTACCAATCTACCAAGAATAATGCGCCTACCCTATGCTACCAATCTACCAAGAATAATTCGCCTACCCTATGCTACCAATCTGCCAAGAATAATGCGCCTACCCTATGCTACCAATCTACCAAGAATAATACGCAACCCTATGCTACCAATCTACCAAGAATAATGCGCCTACCCTATGCTACCAATCTGCCAAGAATAATGTGCCTACCCTATGCTACCAATCTGCCAAGAATAATGCGCAACCCTATGCTACCAATCTACCAAGAATAATGCGCCTACCATATGCTACCAATCTACCAAGAATAATGCGCAACCCTATGCTACCAATCTACCAAGAATAATACGCAACCCTATGCTACCAATATACCAAGAATAATGCGCCTACCCTATGCTACCAATCTACCAAGAATAATACGCAACCCTATGCTACCAATCTACCAAGAATAATACGCAACCCTATGCTACCAATCTACCAAGAATAATGCGCAACCCTATGCTACCAATCTACCAAGAATAATACGCAACCCTATGCTACCAATCTACCAAGAATAATGCGCAACCCTATGCTACCAATCTACCAAGAATAATGCGCAACCCTATGCTACCAATCTACCAAGAATAATGCGCCTACCCTATGCTACCAATCTACCAAGAATAATGCGCCTACCCTATGCTACCAATCTACCAAGAATAATGCGCCAACCCTATGCTACCAATCTACCAAGAATAGTGCGCAACCCTATGCTACCAATATACCAAGAATAATGCGTCTACCCTATGCTACCAATCTACCAAGAATAATGCGCCTAGCCTATGCTACCAATCTCGAACTTAGACTATCCAAATCACACTCTCGCAAAATCAACACCTGCGAGATGAGATGCCTGAGGAGAGCTGCCATTTTAACAATGCGGGACCGAGTAAGAAATGCTGTTATCAGACAGAAAGTGGGACAAACACCTTGTGCGACATTTAATGAAAGACAGAAGATCAAGTGGTTTGGCCATGTCGTTAGAATGCAACACCATCAACTACCATCACTGGCCTTGCATAAATGATCATCTGCGACGAGACCAAGAGGACGTCCAAGAATAAAATGGATTGACGACATCAAAGACATTGTATAATCACACAGAATGACACTATCAAGTGCCGCCCACCGGGTGCTTTAGCTCACATTATACCTCCCCCACGACGCTTGACGGCAGAAGTGGAAGATGATGATGATGATGACTGATTCAGTGTCAAACAAAAAGTATATTTCGACCCAAAACAAATGGATGGCGAACATTGGAACACAGTTATTGACTTGAAATGTGTGAATATTGTAGCATAAATGTTGTATTATATATAAACTGAACTAAGGAGGTGTAAGGAAAACTACTGTATGTAAGCCATTGGTGGATACGGGAAGCCGCTCAATATGATTAATGAATTAAGTTAAGACAGCCAAGATGGGACAGCTTGACGTGGGTTGGTTGAGACCCTACAACCCAGTCAGGGATACAAGGACAGCTTGGCGTGGGTTGGTTGAAGTCCTACACCCCAGTCAGGATACAAGGACAGCTTGGCGTTGGTTGGTTGAGACCCTACAACCCAGTCAGGGATACAAGGCGAGCCTGGCGTGGGTTGGTTGAGGTCCCACACCCCAGTCAGGGATACAAGGACAGCTTGGCGTGGGTTGGTTGAGACCCTACAACCCAGTCAGGGATACAAGGCCAGTTTGGCATGGGTTGGTTGAGACCCTACACCCAGTCAGGGATACAAGGCGAGCTTGGCTTGGGTTGGTTGACGTCCTACACCCAGTCAGAGATACAAGGCGAGCTTGACGTGGGTTGGTAGAGACCCTACATCCCAGTCAGGGATACAAGGACAGCTTGGCGTGGGTTGGTTGAAGTCCTACACCCCTGTCAGGGAAAAAGGCGAGGAAAAGATCAGACCAGTTGCTGTCTATCTGTCTTTCATCGTCATTATCTAGTGCATACTGAAGAGGGCGGTCTGCATCCAAATCGCCTGCAGCAGTGTTTGGAGCGTGGGATGCGGAATTGCCAACTGTATCCGTGACACCTTCGCCACAGAGCCGGCTATAGTGCCCTACTAATCCATATTTTTCCTTTCGCCATCATACGCCATAGGCGTATCCCCCCTATCCCCCCCCCCCCCCAGCGTGTGTTCCCTCACCGGGTGGCTTAGCCAATCCCCCAGATTCTGGCTTAATTGACCTTTAGTCCGTTGGCCACTTTAACCACACATCCGGTTAATTCCATCCACTTATGGCCGATCAAGACGTATTCAGCCAAGCAAGGATGCAGATAAGTAACCTTAATATTTTCATGTAGTGTCTTTCGTGTAGCTGTGTGTCTGATATTTGTTTGTTTGTTCTGTGCTGACGAAGGCTTTGGCCGCAACGTCCATTTTGTTTCTTGTAATCGTGCTCTAGTAAATCTCACAATCTACTTCTCGTTTGTTTGTTTTTTTGTTTGTTTTTTTTTTTTTTGGGGGGGGGTGATGATTGATTGATTGATTGATTGATTGATTGATTGATTGATTTAGGAATCAACATCACAGCATTCGGGGCAATCCCATAAGTGCTCCGTCCCCATCCTCAGCAGCCAGCGAAGAGTTCCAACACTAATAGTACCAGTAGCAATCTGATTATAAGTCCGTCTCGCCTTTCCTCTGAGCTTTGAGCGTCGGCCAGATACCTTCGTCACTCCTCGTTGTCTCATTCTTGCCAGACCATGGTAATCCATTTGCTCCTCCGAGGTGTGCACGTGCTCCCACAAGGCCGTTATTACCTACGACGTATAGCTCGGAGTGAGCTGGCTATTTGCTTACCACGATTTGTGGAACTAGTCGCAACAAGGACTGTTGTACCGTGATGGTTTGCTGACCACAATTTCTGGAACTAGCCTCAACAATGACTACTGTACCGTGAGGTAGCTGGCTGTGTGCTGACCACAATTTCTGGGACAATCTCCAGCACTGACTGCTGTACCGTGGAGCAGCTCGCTGGTCATGGGTTCGAAGTCGTTTCGGAGGGTGATTTGTAAAGCATCGACCGACCTGAACTTACCAACATCACGCATCCAGCGCAGAGCGGTCTGTAAACACTATGAGGTTAGTACCATGTGCCCGACACACCCCTAGGCGTGGACGTGGACAAAACAAGAGACACGGTCGATTATTCTATTTGTTTTGGGGAACCTGGACAGTTAAAGCTTAGATGCATATCATTTAGGACGTGGACAAAACAAGAGACAAGGTCGGTTATTCTATTTGTTTTGGGGAACCTGGACAGTTAAAGCTTAGATGCATATCATTTAGGACGTGGACAAAACAAGAGACACGGTCGGTTATTCTATTTGTTTTGGGGAACCTGGACAGTTAAAGCTTAGATGCATATCATTTAGGACGTGGACAAAACAAGAGATACGGACGGTTATTCTATTTGTTTTGGGGAACCTGGACAGTTAAAGCTTAGATGCATATCCTTTAGGACGTGGACAAAACAAGAGATACGGACGGTTATTCTATTTGTTTTGGGGAAACTGGACAGTTAAAGCTTAGATGCATATCCTTTAGGACGTGGACAAAACAAGAGATACGGACGGTTATTCTATTTGTTTTGGGGAACCTGGACAGTTAAAGCTTAGATGCATATCCTTTAGGACGTGGACAAAACAAGAGATACGGACGGTTATTCTATTTGTTTTAGGGAACCTGGACAGTTACAACTTAGACGCATATTCTTTAGATCGTGGCAGTCAACCCCAGCGTTATTTTATTTTTTATTTTTATTTTTATTTTTTTTATTTATTTTTTTTTTTTTTGGGGGGGGGAAAGAGACAATTCAAATTTATTAAGAATGTCAAGTGCGCGCGCGCGTGTGTGTGTGTGTGTGTGTGTGTGTGTGTGTGTGTGTGTGTGTGTGTGTGTGTGTGTGTGTGTGTGTGTGTGTGTGTGTGTGTGTGTGTGTGTGTGTGTGTGTGTGTGTGGAGAGAGAGAGAGATACACACGACACACACGCACACGCACACATACACACACATGGATAGATGTGGGTAGTCACTAGTGTCCTGAGACAAAGTTCCAGTACGTGAATTGGAAGTACCAGAGGCCGCTGCTGTAAAAGAACATCTATGACATCGACTGCTCTGGGAAAACACCGCATTTGTTGTTTGGGGGATTGAATGGCATGTGTTTGTTGAGTCTCGCTCATCAAAATGCAACAATAATTGCTTCTGTTTATCACGCAACTCTCAAGACACTGATGGGACAACAAGCTTCGGGTAGCAGGCAATGCTGTTGTTGCATGAAAATGTCCGAAGACACACTGCTCGAGACATGATGTAACATTTGAAAAGCTGAAACTGGAAATACTTATACATCCTGCCTACAATCCTGATCTGGCACCTTCAGATTTTCATCTATTACTCAGGAAGAAAACAGCATCTGTGTGGCACCCGTCGCGTAAACCCAAATTTAGTAGCCACCCTTCTGTCGACAGGGTAGTGATTCGTTGATATGCCGCAGCGACAAGTGCTAGTTGTATCAGTTGTAAAGAGAGTAAAGGACCCTTGTCCATGCCTTGAGGCGTATTGGGTACATGGTGTTATCCCCCATATTTGTGGACCATCTGATGGCGATGCGGTTAGTACCCCGCCGGCTGTCTTCACTTCACAGGGCATGTCCGGGTTCCCATTTTAAGCTGGGTCGACAGAGGAGGCTTGATCAATGACAGAAATGGCCCGACACGACGGGGACATTTCCTGGTTCCAGCTTAGGCTGGGTCGACTGGGGAGCACAAGTTTCGACGCCAACCGATACTACTTGACATGACAATGTCTACACGACATGACCCATAGGCTGCATCTTGTCGAGGCTTGTGTTTTATAATTGAGTTTTGTAAAGTGTCATCTTCTCGTGGAGACTATTGTGTTCTATTATTTAGCTGTGTAAATGACCATCTTCTTGTAGAGACTACAGGTATTGATCGATTTACGACCTATGCAACTTACGACCATTCGACTTTACGACCACAATCACTAGCCATATTAGATTTCAGATTTATTTCTGCCTCAATTATCAGTCGAACGGCGTTGTCTGCAATCATCGGCGGTCGTTAACTAAGGAAAGGGAGGCATGATGCTATGATGATGCTATGCTGCTAGCTGGCGTCATCAATTTCTAAGAAATAACAGTCACACTCAATAACCCTAGGTCCATTGACTTCCTAGGTCCATCACTTCAACTTCACATCGATAACATGCCAGTAGAAAGTGTAATTGAGCACAAAACATTAGGCCTAATCATTGATAGAAACCTAACCTTTAATTCCCACGTTCAAGCGCTCATTAAACAAACAGCGAAAAAAGTCTACCAACTCGCCAAAATTAAAAACATCCTTGATGAGGACACAAGGAAACTATTCTATACTTCTCATATACAGACACACTTTGACTACTGCTCTACAATCTTGGACGGTTGATCTAATTCAAACACCAAGCGACTTTACTCACTCCAGAAACGGGCCTTGAGTCTAATTTATAGCACACATTTATCTGACAATCCTAGCCTGTATAAACGCCTTCAGTTACTACCATTCCGCAAACGCCTGCTTTTCAATAAAGCTAAACTAATTCGCAAAATCCTGCATCGGAATGCCCCAAATTACCTTTGGCCATTGTTTAAATATAATGCTAGACACAGTAAACGTTTAAATATACTACACATTCCGAAGCCTAGGATTGACTTGTACAAAACAAGCTTTACGTACTCTGCAGCTCAGCTGTGGAACAATCTTCCACAAGAAATCAAAGACATCACCAATCCCTATTCATATAATCGCAAATTATTCGAACACTATCTCAATACGGATTACCTTCCCCCTTAATAATAGAGATAATAATAATAATTTTAAAAAATCCCTAGTATAACAATCAGTCCCCTTTTTGTAAGCCAGTATATTCCACATGGCTAATAACAAGTGTCAGACCATTATCTAATATTACCGTGTCGTGTAGTTTTGATGTTCGCATTTTGCCCATGCCTTTATAATGCATATCTTTTATATTGTTGCTGTTCTTTATTAGCCTTGAATGATGTGTGAATGAAATAATGTATGAAAGAGAGTGATAGATGGGCAGAATGTTAGACGGGCCAGCGTGCCCAATTCTTAACCCTTTGAAAATAAAGTTTGTTCGTTCGTTCGTTCCCCAAGCGCGGCTAAAGCTTGTTGATTGGAGAGCTCTTTGAGCTCCAATTGAACTTTGATCTTCAATTGAAGATGTCGAAGAGTTGCTAGACAAAGAATTCGGAGAACTTACAAATGAAGAGTTAATCGAACTGGAAGAAGAAAGAGTGGCAGAAGAAGAAATAAGAGAAGCCAAGAAAGAAGAGGATGAGCCATAAAGAAAGTTCACCACTAATGGATTATCAGAAGGTTTATAAATAATATAATAAACTTCTTAAACATTTCGAAGCAATGGACCTAAACATCAAACGATTTACAAGGATTGAACGGATGGCGCACGATGTGTTTCGTCCGTATCGTAAAATTTATGATGAAAAAAAGAAACATACAATTCAGACAAAGCTCACCATGTTTATGAAAAAACCATCTCCGGTACCCCCAACTGCTGCCTTAGATGACGACATTAATGATCTGCAGCCAAGCACCAGTGGCCAATAAAATGTTTCGTACACGTTTATATATTCTGATGTTAATGACAATTTGATGTGTCTTGCGATTGGGAAAATGTTTCCTAGAGTATTTTCCACACCTGTATTTTGTATGTTTTGCAAATATTAAACCAGTTGTGCATGTACAGTTAATGCAGTGTTTTTCTTAAACCTGACGATATAAAAATAAGAAACAAAATGGTGTAGAGATGATACAAATGGCACAAAATGAACATCGAAAATTATGATTTATAACAATAATAAAAGAAATTTATGATATAATTTTTCTTAAATACCTTATAACATCACTTCATATTACTGTACACACAGCATACTCAACTTACGACCAAATTGTGTTACGATCGGTCTGTCGGAACCGATCATGGTCGTAAGGCGAGCACTATAGTATGTCCAGAAAAGAATGCCGTCATTCACGATCAATTGTTTTGAAAACTGTCTGTTGCATCGTTATGAAATTTTTCCTGCCGTCTTATATTTACCCCTACCCAAGGAATATGTCTTTGATAGGTCCAAAAGCAACTTAAACCATCGAAAGCGGCGGCATTTCTTTAATGTTTTGCTGAAAAACTAATGATTTCTCGCTTACAAACTTGTTTTTACAGTAATGAAAGTCCCTCCAATTCACATGACGACACAAGGCGTATCCGGATTCGTATGGGAGTGGGTGCAATAAAAGAAGTAGCTTAAAAGTCGACAGGGTCGGCTGCATTGCACAGGGTTTTTATCCCATACGGCTCAGTTTCTTTCCGCAGCGCGGAAAGCGTCGCACAAAGCACGAACTCCGTAACTCCAGCGACGACCCTCGGGAGTCTCCGAAAAAAATGCATTCATGAAATGAAGGACGCGGCCCGGAATCGAACATACAACCTTTGGAGCCCGAGTCAGACGGCTTGACCACTTCACCACGGAGAATCCCGAGAGGGGTGCAATGTGTAATATTAGTAAAGACAGAGAATTTGCAGAGGCATGGGGTAAATAATTTGTAAATTGACAGGAAAGTAGAAGGAATATATTTCGTACCTTATTTTTCATTTCCTTCTTGTTTCTTCAGCTGCTGGTTAATAATGTGTACACAAGTATTCATGTTAGCTTTTTATATTGAGTTCGTGAAAGCTTCCAAATAGTTAATATGCGTATGGAGTGACCAGAAATGATACCGCAATGTAGTCATCATGTGTCTATTTTTAAGGATATGTTCAGCTGTCTGTGTAGTTTGTTCACACGTACACATGGGTGACAGACCCGCTTTGAGTCTTCGTGAAAAATTGTCTACTCTGCTGTTTATCGTTCAGAGACGGAACATGATTACCTGTTTTGCACTATGAAAATAGTTGTCAGTGTCTCTGTAGTAGGCTTTCTTCCTAACGACCAAGATGTTGGTCTTCTTTTCATTAAATTTTATAGATTGATTCGTATGCACGTGTGTTGTCCCCTAATTTGACACCGTGTTTGCTCTCACGTTTCTTGTTATGCCACAATATGTCAGTTTCCACCGCAATATTACTCTTCTGTTGGTATTCAATGCGTTTAGTGTGTGTGTGTGTGTGTGTGTGTGTGTGTGTGTGTGTGTGTGTGTGTGTGTGTGTGTGTGTGTGTGTGTGTGTGTGTTTTCAATATAGTTGTTTGCCACCGCTGAGGGTATGCGAAATTGAAAATTCATCACTGTGGAATACCAACTGTTTCCATTGACATTATGCTGATGCTGTAATGTTTAGGGCCTGCAATTCGTTTGAATAGTTGGAGCAAAATATCCCTGTAAGTGTGTACGTAGATTAAGGTCTGCGATCTGCTCAGACCTTAATCTGTGTCGGACGATTCCAGTAACTTGATGATTGCCCTCGGTTGCATAAAATTCAATCAATCCTTTCTCCAATAGTCCTCTTCCTCTTTCAACACATGAGTAGTAATGCATGTTGTAAATCCCTCGTAATGAGCAATGAGCAATGAGATATATCTCATGTCTCATTCTCGTCTCATGTCTCGTCTATGCCTCATGTCTCGTGGTGGGTGGGTTGTGGCCTGCCTCATGCCTTCCAGCTCCTGCCTCGTTTTTTAAAGTGTCAGCTGTCGTTTTTTAATCAGAGCATCGGGGTTAACAAGATCAATTGAACTCTGGCGCCAGGTTTGCTAATTGATTCAGAAGAGGTCAGCCGGTGTAATGAATTAATTACTTCCCGTTTTGTATAGACGACATAAGAGGTGTCAGGTGGTCGACAAACAAGCGGAGTCGGGTGGTAAAGTGAGTGCAGTGTCGGGATGCAAGACACTCAGCAGGGTCGGTCGGACCAGGTAGTTTCGAGCTTAATAAAAATGCGTGACATGAGTAGCTAGGTGGTCATTTGTAGTCATGGATCCTAGATGGAAACACCCGTTTACTTCCTTGATCGCAGGTCCAACGGGATGCGGTAAATCCGTCTTTGTACAACAGTTCCTGACGCATCTCCCAGACATGGTCGTCCCGATGCCAGAGGAAATTATATGGTGCTACGGAGAATGGCAACCCATATACGAGACTATGAAGGGTGTTGTATTTAACGAGGGACTACCCGACGTGGAAAAATGGACAGGTGATAGACGTCGGCTAGTGGTCATAGATGACCTAATGTCCGAGACAGATGATAGGGTAACTAAACTATTTACTAAGGGTAGTCATCATCGTAACCTCAGTGTCATGTATATAGTGCAGAACCTCTTTGGTAAGAACAAAGAACAAAGGACAATCAGTCTGAATTCTCATTACCTAGTTGTGTTTAAGAATCCTCGCGACGGGGCACAAATTACGAGTCTGGCCAAACAGATGTATCCAGGCCGCGTGTCATATGTTCAAGATAGTTTTAAAGACGCGACAGCGACTCCACACGGGTATTTGTTATTCGACCTTCGACAGGAAACACCGGATCAGCTCCGCTTACGCAGTCATATATTTCCTGACCAACACCAAGTTGTCTACGTCCCCAAGTAATATGTCCAATCGAGTGAAACGTCACGGGGCCATGTTGCGCTTTCTGGGTGAGGCAAAGCCCGCTGCCATAAGGGCTGTAATTAAAACAGCTTCCCCGGAGCTCGTCCAATCAATATGTGAATGCTGTCACAATGTCTTAAAAGGGAATGTTCCTCTGACCCCGAGTCAGAAGCGCCGGCTGCAGCGACACAAAAACAGTCTGAGAGCGCTCACGGGTAAGAAACTGTCGCTCAAGAAAAGGAAACAGATTCTCCAACAAGGTGGTTTCATTGGCGCCTTACTCGGCCCCATTTTAAATGTGCTGAAAAGCTTAGTGGGTTTGTAATGGCTAAGAAAATGCTCCTGATCGACCCTCGACTGCTAGAAAAACCCTATACACCACCCGACACACTAAATGATAGCCTGCGTGACTTGGACCAACAAATGCGACAAGTCTTGGAAAGTGAAGATTTACCACCGCGTGAAAAGGCCCGAGTGTACCAACAAACCTTGCAGCGGTACCTGAATCGACTAGATCAGTACAGACACAAGCCTTTAGGCCTAGTGGATATCAAGGAACAAAAACCCGAAGTCAGGAATTTACCAGCAGCCGTCGTCGAGACATCCAGTCAAATAACCGAGACACCTAGTCAGCCTATTCAAGTAAGCGAGCCCAAGAGTCAAGTAACTGTCCACAACCCATTAACAGTCAAAAGTCAACTAGTCGAGACCACTCCGCCGTATAAGCTCAGGCGAAGCAAGAAGAAGAGTAGGATACCTACACCCAAGTGGGAAAAATGGCCGCGCAATTAAGAAAGTATTACTATGACCCTAAGAAACCCGGAGCCTATGGAGGGGCCTCCGCCTTAAAACGAAATACTAAACTGAAGAAAATAGAGGCTTGGTTACGACATCAGGACACGTATACCTTGCATAAACCGATCCGTCGTCGTTTTCAGAGACGGCAGACCATAACGGGTGGGATAAATCAACAGTTTCAAGCCGATTTGATAGATATGAGACTACTAAAAAGAGACAACGATGGGTTGTCGTATCTCGTGACGTGTATCGATGTGTTTAGTAAATATGCCTGGGCCATCCCGATCCAGAAGAAAACGGGGAAAGCGCTGGTGGAGGCTGTGAGTAAAATCTTTGAGGATAGACAGCCGATAAATTTTCAGACCGACAAAGGTTCGGAATTTGTCAACCAGACCTTCTTAAAATTTCTGAAAGATCGAGGTGTGCACTTCTTTACTACCGAGAATGAAGATGTGAAGGCGGCTATAGTGGAAAGATTCAACCGGACCCTGAAAGAAAAAATGTGGCGCTATTTCACCAAGACCAATGCACTGCGCTACGTTGACGTCATAGATAAACTGATCAGAAACTACAACAATTCGTATCACAGAAGTATTCGCATGGCTCCCAGACAAGTCAACTATACTAATCAAGAAGATGTGTGGAATAACTTGTACAGTAAGACAGACATGTCGAGAAAAGTACATTTTACACCCGGGGACCGAGTCAGACTGGCGCAACCCAAACAACCTTTTAAAAAGGGTTATATGCCGTCGTGGACAGAAGAATTATTTACCGTCAGTCGCATAAACCAGACCAGTCCGGTGACATATGTACTAAAAGACGATTCGGGGGCAGAACTACAAGGATCATTCTACCGCGAAGAGCTTCAAGCAGTCGGAGATAAGCAGGTGTATCGGGTTGAATCGATCTTACAAGAAAGGCGAAGGAGAGGTGGTGGTAAAGAGTATTTAGTGAAATGGTTCGGATATAATTCGTCATTCAATAGTTGGGTCTCAGACCTAACTAGATACCGAGACTAAATGGACGAAGACATTGTGGAAACTACTGTACTGCGCCCACAAAATAACTCACCTAGCGAAAGAACCTCATTCTGGCCGTTTTTTGGTCAACGGGTGCCGCGAACAGAGATTGTCTTCTTCTGTCAGATGGTAGTTATATATACCATCATTGCTGTATCACTATTCAATCTGTCTCGAGGCGACGTCGAAGCAACCGAGGGTAAGGTGTGGATTGCCCTAATGAGTAGTTGTCTGGGTTACATGTTACCTAACCCTAAACTATGAGTTTCTACGTGACATTACCGAGCAATGCTTCACCGAATATGTTTCCCAACAACACTCCAGGTCACTATTTCGTCAAGTTACCTCAGACTATTGAGGTGAGTCAACAATACGAAGTGGGTCTGGCCGAAATTCAATTTCCCAACTACTACTGCAACGTGCTAGAGAATGAAGTCTGGATAAGATACACCGCACCCAATGGAGAAGTAGTAAGAAAGACATGTCCCCCAGGTCTCTACAACTCACCAGACACATTTATAGCTGCGCTGAATCGACTAATGAAAGATCGGAAGGTGGACGACCAGCTCTGTGTTCTATTCCATTTCAACAAGGCAGCAAAGAAAGTCAGTGTAAAAATACTCGAGCCCGGGGCCACTGTTACCTTTAGTGAAAAGTTGCATGAGATATTAGATATAATTGAAGCTGAAGGGGGGATAGATGTAAATAACGACCTGCAAAATGTCTACGTCTACTGCGATCTCATAGCGGCAAGACCAGTCGGAGACGTCATGGTCCCACTACTAAGAACGGTCCCGATCATGAATCAGCTCTCGAACTCGGTGTTTCGCGCCTACGACAAACCCCACTATGTCCCACTGAGTCGGTACTCCTTCGACATGGTGGAAATCCTTTTAACCACCGATACGGGCACAACGATCTCATTTACAGCTGGAACTTCAGTGCTAACGCTACATTTTCGCACTCGGAAACAGTCAGACCTGGAATAATGGTGAAATACGTGGCGCTACGTCGAAATCCCAAACTGTACGAAGACTTTTACTGCAACCAAGCTGGACATGGCATGCCAGTGTTTGTGGGTGGTCGGAGTCAGAGAGGACGTGGTATCGGTAGTTTCTTCAGTGGTCTCGGTCGCACGATTCTACCCTGGTTAAAGACAGGCGGTAAGGCCTTACTCAGAGAAGGTGTCGGTACCGGACTGAAAGTGGCCCAAGACGCATTAGCTGGTAGGAATGTTGGGGAAGCCTTTAAAGAACACGCTAAGCAAGCCGGTCAGCGCTTACTGAAAGGAGCTGTCGAGCATGTTAGCCAATCAGGTAGCGGTATTAGAAGAAAGAGACGGGCAGCGCCACCTGGTAAACCTAGTAAACGTATAAAACTAACCCCCGCAGCTCGCCGAGCTCATAAGAAGAAGTATTCGGATATCTTCGCATAATGGCTCTGATTCACCCCAACTCTTGTGAGTGTCTTCATTCTGGTCTGGATCTGTTCACTGTGCCTCCCACACAGACGGCGGTAGAAGAAGGGCAGTGTGTGGAGATACACCCACTCGCGTCACTAGCTCCAGGCGCACCTATAGAATTTACCATCTCAGGTGCCAGTGAAGAGTATCTGGACCTGTTTAACACTTTCTTACACGTCAGAGCTAAAGTCACACTACCCAATGGTGACAAACTACCACCCACGGCCGACGTCGCTCCAGTCAACTATTACCTCCACAGTCTGTTTTCTCAAGTAGACGTCTCACTCAACGACACGCTAATCACCCCCAGTGAAAATACATACCCGTATAGAGCCTACCTGGAGGCCACTCTGAACCATGGAGAGGAAGCCAAGAAAAGTCATCTCTCAGCAGCCCTCTATTACTATGATACAGCCAAGTTTCTCCATGAGACTCAAGGTGATAACAACAAAGGATTAAAAACAAGACGAGAACTAGCCAGTGAGAGTCAAGAAATAGATATGATGGGTCGACTACACGCCGATATTTTTGTGCAAGACCGCTACATGATAAACGGCGTGGATGTGAAAATTAAGCTGACCCCTTCGAAATCCACCTTTAACCTCTTGGCCCCCGACGGTGCTGTTGGTTATTCATCTATTATAACACATGCCACTCTGGTGGTTCGTAAAGCCAAACTAAATCCGGCCATCGCTCTCGCCCATGAGAAAGCCTTGATGAGAGCCAACGCGAAACTACCTATCAAGCGTGTGGCATTGAAAACACTAGCTATCCCACAAGGAATGCTATCTCATACACAAGACAATCTGTTTATGAGTCAAACACCCACTCGTATAGTGATTGGTCTTATTACATCAGCCGCCTTTAACGGTACCTTCAAGGCTAATCCTTATAATTTTCAAACCTTTGGACTGACGTATCTGAACGTAACTGTCGATGGACGATCGGCCACCAGCAAACCGTTAACCATTGACTTTGAACGTAATCAATACGTACGAGCCTTTTTTGGTACCAATCTAGCCATGGGTCTGGTGGGTAAAGACGCCGGTAATTCAATTGATTATACACAGTATAAACATGGCTATACTCTGTATGCCTTTGACCTGAGTCCCAGTTTACTGGACGGAGATCAGTTTGAGATGCCGAGGACCGGTCCTCTAACACTCGAATTTAAGTTTAATACACCCACCCCAGAACCATTACAAGTTATCGTCTACGCCGAGCACGACGGAATAATTGAAATTTCCAAGACCAGACAAGTACTAACAGATTACGCTTCATAATGGATACAGAACAGATTACCCACATACTGTTAGCTGATAGATATGTTCGCCGGGTCCAGATCAGAGTATGTGCTCGCGATCAGTTGCCTAGACAAATAGATAGAACTAAACCAGTTGCTTTGGTGGTAAACACAGACCCTAGTAATCAACCTGGGTCCCACTGGGTTGCTCTGTATTATGACGGGTTAGGCAAATATGAATACTTTGATTCTTTTGGTTTACCACCCTTACATCCCGACATAATAAAATTTGTGGAGAAACATTCGGTTAGACCGCTAATGTACAATACGCGTGTCTTACAGGATGTACTGAGTAACACCTGTGGTCTTTACGCTATCTATTTCATCAAGCGGAAATGTCGTGGGGCGAGTATGCCGCGTATTCTGCAGGTGTTTTCAAATAAACAAAGGGTCAATGACCGGCTTGTAGGTCGATTAGTCAGCCCGGCCAGAAAGGTCACGCAGCTGTTGCCAGTTAATGTAGGTCAACTGGTTTTGAATAGTTCTCGTTGAAACCGGTTTATCAGTGGCTCAACTACGGGTATATAAACCCGTGGTTGGTAACACTCGCTTATTGTGAACCGAAGATGACTACCGACCTCAAGACCGTGCCTGCCAACTGCGTCTATATGACTCGTGGCGGTGAAACTGTTAGACCCGTGGGGGATGGTGTCAAGGCAGTATTTGTTTCATCCTTCAGAGGTGCGACTACATTGCATGTTCGTCGCTTCTTTGGGGAATCTGATAAAAAGTATCCCACCAAGCAGGGTCTGACATTTACTCGACAGGAATACGAGCAATTGATATCGATGCAAAGTGGGATTCTAGCTGATTTTGACAGACTCGCAACCGTGCCAGGTACTTAACAGTGTTCAAGTCAAACAATTCACTAACCAACGTAAACCAGGGACTAAGCGTGCTTCAAGCCAAGCCAGTCACTAATGATGAACAAGTCCAACCAGACTACCAAGCCGCCAACATTTATCCCGTCTACAGTATTCAACCAACCTACCAGATGTGTGACGATTCAAATAACCAGATGTCAGCCTACCCAGCAGGCGATAACTACACAGCCAATGACAACTATCCCAATATGTTTGATGTACCCGACAGCCAGATGTTTAATGGTCAACCAACCTATAGCCCGATGTGTGAGCAGAGCCCACCAGCAAAGAGAGCAGCTACCGATGACCAAGCAGACAATTGTATAACACTAGGGGACCCAAGAAAGAAGAGACAACGTGTATAACTATTCGTCTATGAAAATAAAAAAGAAAAAACGAAAAACTTTGACTTTGTTATTTTTTTTTTTGGTTCCATTATTGTATATGTTTGCAGATCTGTTGTAGTCCAATGTATTGGTATCTCTTTGTGGTAATGTACTTGTGTGTATGTCTCTGTTCTTGTGTGATATTGTTCTTGGTTCGTTTTGTCTGTCTCAATTGGTCCACAGCTTTGAAATCATTCAACATTGATTCAACATGACAAACAACCTGGTGCTACAAACCACGACGAAACAAGAAAGATGAACACAGGATGAAAACGACATGAAAACAAGGCAAGAAAGAGATGAAAACGACAGTCATACCACTGAAATAAACAACAAACAAAGCAATATTGGTTTTCATAACTTTTATTTTTGAGCAAGTCCACTATGGGATACATATTCAATAGTGTACAAAATATATTCAACAAATATGACAATGGTAGTAATATCACAATGTATATTTTCAGCGCATTCAATACAAAACACCTTAAAACTTTTCAATCTTTTTACAAATAGTCTTCAATGAAAATCCAACAGGGGAAACATGTGACAGTCAACAACTTACAAAATCAATAACATAAAGTAACAAACCATAAGCAATTTTATTGTTATAACACTCAACAGTTTGCAAATCATAATCAAGGCTATATGAGGATTTTAAACATATGTACATCAATATAAAAAAGTACAATGCTATGTACACACACAAAAGTCTTTACATATCCACCTTATGATACATATTTTACATTAATAAGCAGCAACCTCAGCAGGACAAGGGTGTGAACGTTAAATGTCTAGCGGTGAGGTGGTGACATTGTCTGGGTGTACTTGTCTTTTAATGTATAAATAAGATAGAGAATTTCTGTGTTGTGTGTATGTGTACATGGCAGAGTCTTGAATTTTGAAACCGACATTTGTCCCCCCACTAGCTGTCTGTGTGTCGAGTACCTCTAAAAATGTGTCTTTGTTTAAGTGGGCATTGTGTTGTTTGGTGAGGCCTTTTGTACTTGTTTTATTGTACTCTCCGTAACAATGATATGTTTTACTGCACAAGGACACCATTCCTGTCCCCTCATATTCTAATTTAAATAACCCAGGGGTTCTCCTTTCATAGATTCTAACACTCTTACAGGCCTGACATGTATCATCACTAACTTCATGACTGGGGCATGTCTCGGCTGGGAACCATGAATTATAGACTTTAGTGTATTCTTCTCTAAGGTGTGGTCTAACGGCTTCGGCTAGTGTGGGTGTGCTTAGCGCTAAATACAAACTGTCTGTATCCATTTCACATAACTGAAAATCTTGCCTATCAATAAATGTATCTATGAAATCATAATAAAACTCTAACATTCTTAATTTGGCGTACTGGTAAACGAAAAAGCCTATCTGTAAAGGGAGATCCCATACTGTCCTCTTTTTTAAGCATTCAACCTCACAGATATCGTCGGTCAGTGGAGTCAATTTCTTAAACAAGGGATTGTTCACTAACTTGGTTGTATCAACACTCTTACAGTAAGATACATCTGTATGTTTGGCCTTATTGGTTAGGGTCTTGCCATAGGCTGCATTACCCAACAACTTCATCGTCTCGGCCTTAATGGCCTGGGTATCATCAATGTCACCTTCGCGTCTGGCATCCGACACTTTATCCCCAAAAGTTTTAAAGCAGCTAACAGGCGTGTACTCAATGATCTGGTATATGTTTGTGACCACTAAACCATGTGTCAAGTACCATTTTAATAATGGTGTGGCCAACAAGATTTTTTCCCCGCTATAGCTACCTATAAGTGTCCGTCTGGGACTTGTCAACAATTTATGCGACTCGGCGTACGTACGCATAAAGTCACCTATATGTTCTCTACCCACCTCAATGTTCTTGAAGATGGGTGTCATCTCTGAGAAATGGTCTCTGAGATCAGCTGGCACCTCTAATGTCACATTCGACTAACCCAAAAAGTGTGTCGGCTTTTACAGCCTCTAAAATCTTCGTCTGGGTTATGGGGAAGCGCTCAAACCAGGGTTTGGCGGTTGGGAAGTTGGTCTTCATGAACTCTTTTAGGTCGTTGTCAGTCATTTTTAGCGAATGCCATTCACACTCCCACATTTCTTTTACAGTAACGTTAGCTTCTTTAACTAGATAGTTATGTATCTGTTGTGTCTTGGCAAATAAGTCTGTCAACTTTTTGTTGTTTACGGGGTTAACGTCTCTATTCTTGGTCAAGGGGCAGTCGGGGTGTCCGTGAAATAAACATCCATGGAATTGATAAGCTGTCTTATTCTTCTTATCCCATCCATCTACTCTAATATGCTTATCACCCAAGGCCATTTCACCCCCACTAAACTGTGTTTTCAATTCTATCTGTTTTGTGTCTTGTACCCACGTTAACCACTCCCTACTCTGTCGTGCAAATTTGTTTATCTTGTGTGCTCTAAACCCATTGTCTGCTTTTCTAATAGTCGGGAAATCGGTGGGCATTTCTTGCATGATAGCCCACAGGTAGAGAGCATTAGCATCATAACCTTTCACACTCTGAACTGGTTTATCTTGTCTACCTCTAATGTGTGTTATGTCATTTTCATGGTGTCTATGAAAGATTATTGAGGGTCCCCCTACAATGTTATTTCTAATAGTGTCGTGTACCTCTTTCTGTCGAATACCACATAAAGAAAAGGAGATGTCTTTGGGGAGGGTCCTAAACAGGTATTTTAATGTGACCCCGGGGACAGAAATTGCGTCCTTAAACATGTCTACCCCTAACTCACCGTAAAATGTAACCTGTTTTTGTAGGGCAGTAAGAAAGGGATCGACATCTTTGTTGTTGTACCAGATTAGAAAATCTTTCAATGTCTTCATCTGGTACTTGCCCCAGACCTTCTGACATTCTTGGTACTCTGCCTCTGTAATGTTGGTGTTTTTAAGTTTGGAAAAGAAGGCTGCGTGTGGGGGTAACTGTGTTTCCTTTAATCTATCTAAGTGTGTGATGTATTCATAGCAAAACTGGCCTTTCGTCTCGGTGATGTCATATGCCGCTAAATATTTTGCGTAACTGAACCCTGGCGCTAAATAGTTGCTAATATCTAGGAATTTTAGCTTTTCAGTGGCGATACACATAAAGTTGTTGTTTCTTTTCACTACAAATTTTAAAGGGGCTTGTTTTACACAGTGCGAGATTAAAAACGGTTTAATTATGTTAAGATCGTATTTCCCAGAGTTGAACCCCAGCACCGGTAATTCCATTAGATAACCATCTAACCTATCAATTAGTTTGGTTTTCTGTAGTTCCTCTAATTTTTTATATACCCCATCAAAAACTACCCGTAGTTCTGAATATGCTTTCTCAGCGACTTGAGTCAGATACTCAAACATTCTGTCCACTAACTCCTGTGGGTCACCTGATGAGATGAAGCATACAGGTGATTCAAACCCGGGGACATTGGAAGCTACTGAACAACTAAGGGGTATGTGTTTAGCTAAGAATTTCGTAGATTTGGTTTCCCTGGGCAGCTTATTACTTTCAAAGTAACATTCGTAGTCGAAGGCGGCTCTGTATGGGTATACATAGCCAGGGTCTACTTTGAGCCCATGGTTTGATAGTATTTCACATATGGTCTGTGGTGGGTTGTACACCCCACCTTTAAACCATTCTTTAGTCTTACCCCCATTGCAGTTTTTACAGTGTCTTTCCATCTTCCAAAATTCCTTCCATAACTTCCCACACTTATCGCAACCAAAGGCCCGAGATGCCCCACTGATATCCTTAATATACATGAAATGATCTTTAAACAATAATAGTCTTAAGGTGGCTTCATATTTCCCACTACCTCTAAGTTTGTGGACCAGAGCCTGGGTCTCGTTGAACTCAAAAATAGCGATATTAAGACCAAAACATTGTTCTAAAATAGGTGCGTCAATTAGTTTAATCCCGGGAAAATTAACTAAAGAAGGTATATTTTGATGTCTTCGCCACTTCTCAGTTAAATCCCGTGTGTCTTTCGTAAGATTCCCAACTTTAGCACCCCTAAATAACGCCAGGGCTCTGAAGAAACAAAAATTATCTGTGTACTGTTTGGAATTTGAGTCTTGTTGCAGTGTGTTAATGTCTTTATTTTGTGTGATGTGTGTAGGAATATCAGTTAAGCAACAACCTATGGGGAACTCGGGAATATGAAACACATAAAAGGATGTGGCCGCTACTGTTTCTATTGTGTACTTGGTGTCTGGACGTTGTTGAGTAGCATATGTAAGAATATCGTGTTCGTGCACGGTGTTGATAAAAGTATCAAAGTCCTGTTTGTTGTTTATAAGCTGTGGGAGATTTAGTACAGAGGCGTTGTTGCATGATGCATGGAAGAAGTGAAAGTCTTGTGTCTCTCGGTGTCTAAGGACACTGTGGTGGCTGAAGTTTATTTTGAAGCGAGTAGTTTGAGTATTGAAAAGCTTATTCAAGGCAGAGGTCCAATTGATAGGGTGCTGTGTCTCTGGACTAATAAAGAACGTGTAGATAGACAGATGCTTGTTGATTTTGTGGTGTGTTTTGATGGCTTCCCAGTTGGCCCTGTATGTCTGTTGCATGGGTAGTGGAAGTTTGTGTAATGTATATAATTCTTCGGCTTCTAAAAGGACTGCTTCCTCGTGTGCTAACTGCTCTAGAATATTTGTGTCTTGTTTCTGCTTTTTAGCATTGTGTGTCTGTGTTGAGGCTGGTCTTTTACGCGATGTTGATGCTACTGGTGCTGATGCTGATGCTGATGGTGTTGATGCTGGTGTTGATGATGATGACGCTGGTGTAGTGTCTATGGTTGTCTGGTGGAATGTACGTATGTGTCTTTGTAGGTTGTATTTTCTATTAAATGGCTTGTCACATACATGACATTTAAGCATTTCATCAATGGTGGCGTGAACTGTCTTAGTGTGATGGTTTAGCGTGTATTTTTCCTTGAATACTTTCTCACAGATAACACACGGGTAGCCTTCTTTCTGTTGAGGGGTGGCCATATTGATTTTTTTTTTGACGAAAATACGGTAATTCACGGTTAGGTGATTGATAGTAGAAGGTTGTTACCAAATTTCTATACTTCAACGTCCTTTTGTTTTTGTTAGTAGTAGATACAAGGATACAGTTTTTTTTTTTTTGGTCTTTCAGTTGAACACGTACACCTGTGAAAGTAGCAAACACAAACCTGTTAGTGACCAGCAATATTTTTTACTTTTCATATTTTTTAATCATCTACTGAACGCTAAATAGATATGTGTGTAATATACTTTGCGCTGAGTTGCCACTAGGTAGCCAGTGACATATATACAGTTAATATATACAGTTAATATGTATAGTCAATATGAAGGTAAAACATATTTGAGTTAAATTAATCACCTTCATTTCATTATAGTTGGACACCTGGTCTAGAAATTATATTTGACGATTAAGAACTCAAAGGATCGGATCAAATTTTGTTAACACTGAATATGAAAGACCCCAAGAGCTGAGTGAAATTAACCGAGCACTGGGTAAAAGGACAACCACCGCATTAGTACAGAAGGGGACGCCACAACGTCAGTTTTCATTGAAAAAAATAAAAAAATAATAAAAAAAAATAAAAAAAATTCTTTTGTTGTCTTCATATCACTAGGCCATAAACCGTTAACCTATGGTTATATCTATCAGAGTTACCAGTATTCACACAAACATACATATGTACACATATATACCGACATATACACAAATATACATATATACACACATATACTGACATATACACAAATATACATATATACACACATATACCGACATATACATATACATATATACACACATATACTGTCATATACATATACATATGTACACACATATACCGACATATACACAAATATACATATATACACACATATACTGACATATACACACATATACATATATACACACATATACTGACATATACATATACAGACATACGTATATACACACTCACATACATACCTGAGCGTACTATCAACTCGTTGGTGGTGACCCTTTTGTTAGATTAGACACAGGGCAATACTGGTCGTCGACCCCATCGACTTTCTGGTTGTGATCCTTCAATAGCTTATTCACAAGGCGATCTGTGAAAATATGAAACAAAACATTACTAGTCAGCTCCACCAAGAAGCACCCAGGTACAGGGACATGTACATGTATATGACACCCTGTCGCTTTTTTGTTGTAAAGTCTTCAAACCAGGTTCTATAAGACTGATCCAATATTGCTGTAACGACTCACTTTGGTTTAAGAATATGTTCATGTACTTGTATATTATGTAGTATTTCTTTCTTAGAGACAACTATTAATTCTAACCCCAGCTGTTTACTGTGTGTAACAATAGCATCTACTAAAGACTCCCAAACAGACTCAGTGTCTTATTAACAAATAAACACAAGGGCACGAAGAAGACGTGCGTACGGTAGCCGTATTAACCATCATCTATTACATACAATAGGTACAAGGCAGAAAACACGTGAACACGATAAGTTAAACCATAAACATAAGTACAAAAGCATGCAACCTTACACACACACACACACACACACACACACATACACACACACATGCAGATGCATACACACACATGCAGACGCATACACAGACACACATACACACAAGCACACACGCACACACAGACACACACACACAAACGCACACGCACACACACACATACATGCAGACGCATACACAGACACACAAGCGCACACGCACACATACAAACAACCAGACACCCATACACACATGCAGACGCATACACAGACACACAAGCGCACACGCACACATACAAACAACCAGACACCCATACACACATGCACACACACACACATGCAGACGCATACACAGACACACACACACACAAGCGCACACGCGCACACACACACACATGCACACGCATACACAGACACACACACACACACAAGCGCACACGCACACACACACATGCAGACGCATACACAGACACACATACACACAAGCGCACATACACACCAGACACCCCATACACACATGCAGACGCATACACAGACACACAAGCGCACACGCACACATACAAACAACCAGACACCCATACAACACATGCAGACGCATACACACAGCAGACGCATACACAGACACATACACACAGAAGCGCACACGCACACACACATGCACACACCAGCGCACATGCACTCACACAAACACATACACACCCAGACCACCCATACACACATGCAGACGCATACACACACATGCAGACGCATACACAGACACATACACACAGAAGCGCACACGCACACACACATGCACACACCAGCGCACATGCACTCACACAAACACATACACACCCAGACACCCTGACGCCCCACGCACACACACACACACACACACACACACATGCAGACACACATGCGCACACACATGCACACCTACACACAACAGCACAAACACACCAGCGCACACACACACACACACACACACCAGCGCACACACTACACACACACACACCCAGCCGCCATACACACAACCGCACACGAACCTTATACTCACCCCCCAGTAGTGGTGGTCCTGGTCTGGTTTCATCCCGATGTATCAGATTCAGCTGGTTGCCAGAATATGAATTTTACAGCTCATATTCCACAGGTTTTATACACCCGATGTGTCCAAGATCACCTGACACCCTTTATTCATGCGGTGATATTGTATTCATACGCCCACATCTGTCGTCTGTAATAATGTCTATAACCCGTTGTTCCCAATTAGGGGGGAAATGAAACCAACTGATTTTTAACAGCTATCGCCAGTTTGTAATTACGGCTTTTGTCGGGAATATTTTGCAACAGCTGAAGATAAAAGCTAGAATTTAAAAAAATGTCTTTGTACCGCATCGAAATATGTTACCATGCAGCTGGTTGAGTTATAAACCAAAAAGTTACTGACTTGTCGCAGCTGTGCGCCTGTTTATGTATTGTGCTACTAAAGCACCGGTCGAATATAATTAACTTCCTCTTGATATGCGCACAATTTCATTGTTGCGTTTGCTGAGTTTTGCAACATCTGTTATGCGATAATCATCATACTGGTACGTCTCAGTTTGAGTGCCGTCTATACAAACGGGCAGCTAATTAATGTATTACACCGGCTGACGTCAATACACAGATGGTTTTAATGAAAGGACTATTTTGCCGCAGCTGGAGATAACATCTCGAATTTAAAAAAAAGACTTTGTACCATACACTTTCATTACCATATTTCCTTGTTGAGTTTGATAAGAAATCGATACGTTCTACCACAGCTGTTATATGATAAAGATCATGGTGGTTGCCGGGTTTGTTATACCGTCTATACAAACGGGAACCTAATTAATTCATTACACCGGCTGACATCTTCTGAATCAATTAGCAAACATGGCGCCATAGTTATAGCGCCCATTAGCCACCTAGTTCAATTGCTTTTTCGCAGTTTCATTACCATATTTCCTTGTTTAATTTTGCCGAGTGTTGCAACAGCTGTTATATGATAAAGATTACGGTGGATGCAGTCACGCTGAATCTGCTGGCTGTGGAACTTAGGTTTCTGAGGATAATGCAAAGCGATACCGCTGGCTTCGAACCGCCAATGATACCACCTAGCTTCGTTACACACTCACCCACTGCTACACTACCCCACCACCCAGTAGGATTCGAACCTACCTGGTCCGACCGACCCTGCTGAGTGTCTTGCATCCCGACACTGCACTCACTTTACCACCCGACTCCGCTTGTTTGTCGACCACCTGACACCTCTTATGTCGTCTATACAAAACGGGAAGTAATTAATTCATTACACCGGCTGACCTCTTCTGAATCAATTAGCAAACCTGGCGCCAGAGTTCAATTGATCTTGTTAACCCCGATGCTCTGATTAAAAAACGACAGCTGACACTTTAAAAAACGAGGCAGGAGCTGGAAGGCATGAGGCAGGCCACAACCCACCCACCACGAGACATGAGGCATAGACGAGACATGAGACGAGAATGAGACATGAGATATATCTCATTGCTCATTGCTCATTACGAGGGATTTACAACATGCATTACTACTCACATGGTTCTCACATTTTTCCAGTAACTTTTATCAATATTTAATAGCGCGGAATGGGTTAGTATCTTGACGTCAGATAATTTGAATGTAGTATTGGCAGCTGCCACCCGTCCTTTAATTTTAGTCCAAACAAGTTCTATAGGGTTTAAATGAGAACGATACGGCAGAAGTCTCAAGCACCTATGGCCATGCTCTTCTGTCAACTTGTCGATTTGATATTTCTTGCTTTTTTGCGCATGTTTTACAAGGGACAACAACTGTAGCTTGAAATATGTTTCTGGGAATGGTATATTTTCCCTCCGGAGCCATATCTTTATTGTTTCCTTTGCGCTCGATACCGTAGGTATTTTGTCTTCTTGGGCAACAACATTGTGATATGATGCATTGTCCATGATTAGACAAGACGGTCTATCAAGGGATGGAAGTACTGTATTCTCGAGCCAATCTCTAAATACATTACCATTCATCTCATTATGATAATCCGTATTGTCTGTATGCTTTGATGCGAACACGAGCCCAGCATTCTGTAGTAAGCCATTATGAGTACTAACAGCATAGGCTATGACCAAACGCTGTCCTTAACTACTGGGCACATAACGCTTTATCTTTCCTTCCATTGATTGCCATTCCTTTTCACTTGTGTGGTGTGCGTCTCATCCAAATACACTATGTCATAATTTTCTTTGCGCATTTCCCTTATTTCACGTAGGTATCTGCTTCTCATGGCTCCTAAATGCGGTTGCTCGCAAAGAATATTTCTACCTCCCTTGTACTTTCTAAAAGTGAAGCCTAATGTCCTTATAATTTTCCACAAATTTGTTTGGGATAGCTCTATGTTATTGTTCTTTCTCAACAAAACCCTCAGTTTTCTTACAGTCACTGTTTCTTTGGCATATATCATTTTTATAATAACTCGCCTGATGACATCCTTGTCTAAGCTGTCTACAATTGCCTTTCTACCTACCGTTTGCTTATCGCGTGTTGGTTCCATTCCAGATTCTTGCACCCATCGACGAAATGGCCGTTTACTCAAACCCAATGCAGGCACTGTTCTTTTTTCGGGATTTGTAACAGTATGAAACAGTTTCCTGCGATCAGCTTCTTGATTAAAATATGTGTACAACTTCATAGCGATGCTTTGAAGTCAGTAGCGTGTAGAGGGGGTGCGGGGGGTGCGACGGCACTGGGTATCCAGCCGGCAGGGGTGCATCCAATTAGGGAGAGGGGGCAGCACAGTGCAGTGTGAGGGGAGGAAGAATGAATTAGGGAAAGAACAATTAAGGGGCATCCAATCAAGGGGTTGGCCCCGGGCTTCAAAGAACCTCTGCACGCCACTGTTTGAAGTGTACACAATTTCACTTTCAATCCCATTGAACAATATTCACACATTCAAATATTAGCTATTAATATTAATGGTAAGATTTATTTATATATTTATTTATATAATCACGTTTCATGAAAGAACACACATAGGAGACACCTCTGAACAATCCCATTTAACTGCGCGCAGTCTGTGCCAAAACAAAAACCACGAGACAATTTCAAAAAAAGCGCGGATGTGTCTTGGTGAAGGTGTGATACTTTTAAAATTATGGACTTAATCTCTAACCCATAAATTATATACCGCATATAAACAAACATTGAAATATGCTGTACAATCTCCAGAACAAAGATTTTTTTGTTGGGTGGACATAATGATAAGGTTATATACTAAATCTCATCATTTTCCCTCTGTTGGTTACTGAGATATGGAATTTTATATTGGGGCAACAACAAAAAATAAACAGACTATAACTGTATTGTGTTCTATTATTGAGCTGTGTAACGTAAAATCTTCTTGTGGAGACTATGGTGTTCTATTATTGAGCTGTGTAAATGGCCATCTTCTTGTAGAGACTATTGTGTTCTATTATTGAACTGTGTAAAGTACCATCTTTTTATGAAGACTATTGTGTTCTATTATTGAGCTGTGTAAAGTACCATCTTCCCAGCATGCGGCTACCTCTATAAGTGTTGCAGTCTCGTCCCTAACATTATACAAATAGGCTCTCGGCACAGTGACCAAGCTAAGCAGTGCCGGTCACGGCTTCAGTATGTGTACACGAGAATTCACATACTAAACATATAAATATATATCTATCACGGCTACAGTGTGTGTACACGAGCATTCACACATACTAAACATATAAATATATATCTATCACGGCTACAGTGTGTGTACACGAGAATTCACACATACTAAACATATAAATATATATCTATCACGGCTACAGTGTGTGTACACGAGAATTCACACATACTAAACATATAAATATATATCTATCACGGCTACAGTGTGTGTACACGAGAATTCACATATACTCAACATATAAATATATATCTCTCATGCTGTGGTACCCAGTAGAGATCAGAGAACACTATTGACAACGTAGGTGGAGGTGTTTGGAAGAACACTTGTCCCTTCATTCAACACCCATCATCATTTCAAACTGCAAGGTTCAAATCCTCGTGTGGCCAGCCTTTCAATCGTTATATTGTCTAGTGTGTACTCAAACTCTACGGTGTTCCTCTACTTCAAAAAGTGCCGATTAATACATGCGAATGTATTTCTCATACTATATAATATTTTGTTCCTGAATGTTATTCTTAAGGATGGCCAGGGACGACAATGTAAACTAACATTGATATTTCCAACTGCCGAGAGGGTGTTGATGTAACGAACATACATTCAAGATCTATTATTTTTGGCCCTTAACTGAGAAGCCGATGGTAGTGAATCACCCTCATAGTCCTATTTGTAAAAAAAAAACGGTTCACATCTAGATTGACGCTCGATGCGTGTCTCATTATAAGAACATCGAATCTGTGAGTCCACGGTTCTCCTCGTCACTATGTATTTTATAGTTAAACCTTGCTGCAGAAGTCCATCACTCTCATCGTTACCATGTATTTTATATTTACTCCTTGCTCCAGGAGTCCATCGTTCTCCTCATTGCCATGTATTTTATAGTTAAACCTTGCTGCAGGAGTCCATCGTTCTCCTCATTGCCATGTATTTTGTAATTAAACATTGGTGCAGGAGTCCATCGTTCTCCTCGTTGCCATGTATTTTATAGTTAAACATTGCTCCAAGAGTCCATCGTTCTCCTCATTGCCATGTATTTTATAGTTAAACCTTGCTCTAGGAGTCCATCGTTCTCCTCATTGCCATGTATTTTATAGTTACATCGTGATGGTAACTGTCAGCTCAGGAAAGCCGGCGAGGGAGGGAACTGGCCATCCATCCTCATGTGTCATGACCTAGAATATGTGAAGACTTAACAGTTCACTCCCAAATGCAGTATAAAGGATACAGAACGAAGCTATGCGTATTATTCTTGGATGTACAAGAGATACAACATTGACATTCCAACCATTGAAGAGAGAATACAAGTTTGCAGAGCTCGCGCCTACCTCAGAGTTAACGCAAACACACAACATCCACTGCATAGTGAAATTATGAAGGTGAAGGGCAGCAGGTTAAAAAGAGGACGGTCGTGAAGACATTCTTCAATAGGTGTGTTCACTTGAGGACTTAGAACCTGGCGAGGAGTGGGTGCAAGTGCCAACAGATTTCTGCACATCCTTTTCAGTTTGCATCCAACTAGATAGAAAATGCAGACAAGAAAATCCGGCTGCTGTGGAGGCTGAAGTACAAGCGTTGATTTTCGAGAATTCGCTAGACGGTGACTGCGGTCATCTACACAGATGGGTCGGTCGTCCGACATGTGAGAAGGTCATGGGCCTTTACAGCTCGGGCCGGAGGGAGAATTGTGAAGGAGGACTCTGGTGCTTTCACTGAAACCACAAGTAGCCTGACCATGGAAGTCATGGCAGTAAGTAAAGCAATAACATGGCTCGAGACACAGACATTCACTAGGGCTTGTTTCCTTAGCGACTCAATGAACATGATCAAGAGGATAGAGGAGGGGTCGATCCGAAGAGAATGGTTGCTGCCTCTGGAGCGAGTCTCGGCTGGCAAAGATTAGTTTCATCTTCGTGCCAGGGCATGCGGGAGTACAAGGAAATGAGCGGGCTGACAAGCTCGCAAGTGAGGCTACTGTGGAGGGCGGACGCGCCATGGACCAGGCTGACATTCTGAATGCTCTACGAGAAGTAAGACTCTTGCGATGAACCAAGTGATGACTGTGAATCTACAACCATGGCCAGACTGCGAGAACAGCAAATTAAAAGAGGGATGGCCAAACAAGAACACTACGCAGGAAGCCAAAGAAGATTGATAAACCAACACAGAACTGGCGTCGTTAGCCGCTACACGCTGCGGGATTTGCTGAGGAGGGGATCCGAGCACTTATGGACTGAATGGTTCGATGTGCAATGAGGATGATCTGTCGACTAACTAACTAACTATGCAGTATTTTATATGGGACTACCGTGACATTTACTATAGACAACTGTGATATCTTATATTATGTTCTTTATTGGTTAGTCTGGATCATGGGCCACCTGTGTGTAAAGCCGCTTCTGGTAGAAAGATCAAACAGGAAACACCGAACATTAAAATCACAACTGACCAGGCGTGTTGTCAGGATACTTGGAGTGGGCTTCAGTCGACAAATCTAACCACCCAAGATCACAACATGAGACCAGTGAAAACACAATTTTACTCCCGCCGCCAGGATCAAAGGGAACTCATTCTTAACAGCACTGGTTTCTAATGTTGCCTGTATCGCCGCCTCTCTTGGATCTCTCCTGGGGGAGGTGCGCAGATATTGGGTGGTGGTGGTGGGGGGGGGGGGGGTGATCGGTGAGCAGTAGAATCAGTATCAGAGAAGAAATATCTATGGTATATGCATTTTGGAAGTAGGGTTGTAGAGATTCACAGCTCTCGGTAGATACTCATCATGTGATAATGCGGAGGAAGACGACAGTGTTTCTGACGCTGTGTCGCCTTCCTTCACTGAGGACTGATTATAGTAAAGGTACAGCAGAAACTACAAACAACAACAAAGTAAGCGCTGTTAGTACTTTTGTTTCCCGTTGTTAATGATGAAAGACATTTACCCATAAGTGTGACTGGATATGTGTGTTTTGTTTGTTGAGCGCTCTGGTCACATTTCACGTTTACTTGTTAAAGAATAAGGGGACTTGGCACGAGATGGTTGATCGTTCCACGGGGAACTAACAAGCAGAAGACAATTTTGCAAGCACATATAATTAAGGCTACAGTGACCGTATTTGTCACGAATTTCTGAATTGCTGAGCCGGCTATCGTACAGATAACTCGTGCACAACACGCATTCACGGAACATCCCCGCAAACGAGTAAATCACCCAGTATAGTCCCGGTAATATGACACGGGGGAAATAATCACAGTTTCTATCTGAGTGTACATTTCCTGCCTAGTTATTCAGTTACCTAGCGACATTTAACGGAATATTTTCCAGTTCTCAAATGTATACATGTCTCCTCATTCCAATGACTCTTCCTCTATTAAACGTCTAGCCACTTTTTCGACGTCTGCATTATTTCAACCTAACGATAGCCCCTCAGCCTATCTATTAATTTAGATTTGTTTCTCCCGTCCCTTATCGTGGTTCTCTTTTTATTTTCCCCCTGCATTCATGTATGTATGAGTGGTTGTTACCTCCATCTGCTGCACTTAATTCCAACCCTTCTGTTGTGAGTACCTTTAGAGCAGAGGTTCCCAAACCACGACCCGCGGGCCACTTGTGGCCCGCCAGCTGTCAGAAAGTGGCACGCAAGGCCTCGTTGTTTAATATAATATATTTTAATAATATAAAAATGCACTCGGAGCTCTCCGTAAGAGTGCGATAGTTTGCTCTACTCGAGGTTGTTATGCTCAGATATTATCGAATGCGCCTGTTCAGTTCGCAATGAAACGTTACGAAGTTCCCATATTCCCAGTCTTGTCGACCAATCAGAGTGCGCAAGGCGCCATGTTGTCGTCTGTTTCAACTGTGTAGCACAGTCGGTAGTATTGTGTTGAAATTAGATTTTTTTTAAATAAAAATTTACCGTTAAAACCTATAAACAAAGTGGGGGAAATGTAAAATCAAACAATGGTAAAAAGTGAATTCAACGAAGATAGACGGAGAAATGTTTGTTGATGCCTAGCCGTAGTGGTAAACCAGTTTGCTTAATCTGCGGATTTTGTGTTTCTGTTACAAAAGAATTTAATCTGGAACGACACTTTACGATCACACATTCAGACATAAATGCTCAATATCCGATCAACTCGGAGTTAAGAAAAGATTTCATAGCTAAAAAAGAAAGTTCTCTGACCAGGCAGCAGTCATTTTTCACCAAGGCTAACGAACAGAGCAAAGAGTGCTGTTGTTGCGTCATACGAAGTCTCTCTTCTGTGACTCGCAAAAAGAAGCCGTTCACCGATGCAGAAGAAATAATCAAGTCTTCCCTGAAAATTGCTGCTAGAATGCTTGACCATAAAAAGTGTGAAACAAAATTTGATCAGATTCCTTTGTTTAATAATACTATGGCCAGACGAGTTGAAGAATTGGCCAACGATGTTCATCGTCAAATAGCATCTCATATAAAATATTGTAAAAAATTTTCATTGGCAATGGATGAATCCACTGACATTTCTGACACAGTTCAGGTCGCAGTTTTTGTTATAGCAATAAACGATAATTTTGAAGTCATTGAAGAACTTCTGGAATTTGAATCGATGCATGCAACTACCAAAGGGACTGATCAGTTTGAAACTCTGAAGTTGTGTGTAGAGAAAAATAACATAGAATGGACGAAATTGGACAGTGTATGCACCGACGTTGCTCCGGCTTTGGCGGGTAAAACGTCTGGATGTCTAGCATTATTGGAAGGTTCTTGGCCGCACTATACTAAAATATCATTGTACCATTCATCAAGAAGCACTCTGTGGAAAGACATTAAATCTGAAACATGTAATGGATGTTGTTCTGAGATGTGTGAACAAATGTCAAAGTAAGGCGCTGAACAGGCGTGAATTCAGACAGTTTCTATCAGACCTGAACGAGGAATACGGTGAGCTACTGTTACACTGTGATGTCAGATGGCTATCTAGGGGGAAAGTTCTGTCACGTTTTTCGGCACTTAAAGTAGTGTCTATCTGTTTCTGTCTGAAATAAATGAATTGCCTACAGAACGAGAATGTCTGCTGAACGATGACTTGGCTTAATTATCTGGCATTTTTGGTGGACATCACGTCTCATTTAAACTCTTTAAATGCGAGGATCCAGACAAAAAAAAACTATTCACAAATTTGTGCGATGACGTTTCTAATTTAAAATGACACAATGACTGTTTATCGGACAGCTGAATGAGGGACTTTAGAGGCGTTTCCAACTCTGATGACGCTTGTGGTGGAAAATAGATGTGACTTTTTAAAGTACAAAGTAAAAGTTGGAAGTCTTCTGGATATCTTTCAGTCGAGATTTCAAGAGTTCACAATAGAGGAGGATAATGTTGCCCTCTTCATACATCCCTTCGTATTTCCTGATGCCAAGCTCTGTCAATTAGAGCAAAACCTTCAGTACGGAAGTAATTGATTTGAAATGCAATTCTGCACTGAGATGTAAATTTCTGGAGCTGCCTGCTTCACCTTCAGCTGATCATATGATTTTATTCTGGCGACTATTGCCTGTCGAACAATTTGAACACTTGCGTTCATTCGCTCAGAGATACATTTGTCGTTTTGGTTCGACTAACAGATGTGAGCAGTCATTTTCCGCAATGACCGTTACCAAATAAACATCAAGTAACGTTACAGACTCACCGATTACAGTAACCTAGCTGCGCTTATGACTTTGGGCACGACTGATTTGTGCCCAGGCATTGGTAAGCTGGCATCTAAACTTAAGTAACTGGTTATGAAGAACAGTTACAGTTGTAAATTAATTACATTCATAGGGATTTTCAAAATTGATTTAAAATGTATTGTTAAATGAACTTTCGATTTTAAACCAAACAATGACCTCAGTGTAGTACTTACATTGACTGCCTTTAAAGTTTTAGAATTTTGTTGACGAAAGTTAAGAAAGGTAAGAATGATATTGCACGACTTGTATAATTTTACAACGTTGTGGCCCGCTTAACTACCTGAAAATAGTAGATTTGGCCCTCCGCTTGAAAAGCTTTGGAACCACTGCTTTAGAGAGACTTATATTCTACTGGGGGATAATGTTGCCCTCTTCATACATTAATAAGCCCGCTTTCATAAGCCCGCTCAACTACCGAAAATAGTAGATTTGGCCCTCCGCTTGAAAAGCTTTGGAACCACTGCTTTAGAGAGACTTATATTCTACTGGGGCTGTGGCTAGCGAGCAACTCAGATTAGAACTGGTTTCAGGGAATTTCCAATTTGGGCGCCAGCTTCTTGTATTTTCAGAATGAGATAGACTATCTGTATCTTGTCTTGGTTATCCATTTGTGGACTGAACGCAGCGGGTGAAGTTATCTTCTGGCTTTTGATGCAAGCGTACCTCATTTTGGTTATCCACTAGTGGACTGAACACAGGGCTGAAGTTATCTTCTGGCCTTTTATGCTAGCATATCTTGTCTTACCGTTCTCCCTGGTCTAGAGTTAGCGACTTTCTCCGTAATCCCGTATACTCGCGTGAGTAACGTGACGACGAGGAGAATCGGTAGCGGCTCTAGCCGAGTCGATAACTTACGGGGTATGTGAGCCGATCGCTCAGAAAGCAATGGAAAACTACTGAGCGTAATCTTGCCAAGAGATCAACAATCAGCTGAAAGATGCTGATGTTGACAGCGATGTCCTGTAAAGGATATACAAAACATTTATCTTGTCTTGGTTATCCACCTGTTAACTGAATGCAGCGGCTGAAGTTATCTTCTGGTCTCTTGCTACTGTTGAACGGCGTGGAGAGTTTAGTTTTCTATCCTGTGGTCTGGTGTGTTGCTCTGACCATTGAAGACACGCTAATGTAGAAGATCTCTGAAGTTATCAGTCCTTGTGTATTAAAATTATACGCTTTACTGGTATTCTTATAATTTGACCAAATAAATGCACTTCTTGTTTCTCTGTCTATCCTGTACAGAGTATTGCTCCTGCAGTTTTCTATCACTCTTTCTTTTTCTCTCTTCTGGTGACAGCAACAGTTTTTCCCTAGCATTTCACTACACATTTCTCAATCTTTCTCGATTGATTGCGTGAACTAATGAAAAATGCCTGGAAATTCTTCAGTGAACTATGTGAACCTATGAAAAATGCCTCAATCTTCCTCAATGAAATTGCGTGTCTATTTAATGTGGCTCCGATCTTATGAGAAATGCCCCGATCTTCCTCAGTGGACTGTGTAAACCTATGAAAAGAAATGAACGAATGCTCGGTTGGTCCCCGATAGGTACACCTATTAATGTGGTAAGCGCTGCTTCACGTGTTCCAAGTTGTAAGCAACAATTTCCTTGTGAGAATGTTCTAGTTAACATTTGGTACAAGGTAACAGAATTCCCAAGACAGATGTTTACACACATGTGTAAAATCGCCCATCATCATTGGCAACTTGCCGTCTTGACAGACGATAGTTTGTGCTTCAAAAAGGCATAATAACTACAACCCATTTCGGTGGCGAATGTGACTGTTAAGGTCAATTCGCGCTGTAAATATTCGTCCACAGATGCATATGAACACATGGTCATTTTCACCATCTCGCACCATCTTGCGTCTCACACGCTCGGTGTGTGACTTATCTGCAATAATTTTCTCCTTTGTCGTTATTCCATTTCTGATATTTGCCCTCAATGCAACACGTTCAGCTGCGACTTGCTCACAAAAATCGTCCATCTTCTCATGTAATAGGTCACAACCAAACGAAATGAAGTAGCCAGTTACCTTCTCGCCGCTGTTCCGTCCAAGAATCTCGGTTGAAGAGGCACAGTCGACCCCAACCGTACTGGGCCCAAATACTACATGGTCTTCTGCGATACTCTACACCAGTGGATCCCACACTGGTGGGTGCTAACTTCAGCAGAAGGGGGAAGAGGGTCATTAGGGCGACGAGATTGTGAAATTGTAGTAGACTTGAATGACAAGAAAGCTCACCACTGGATGTACGTGTGTACCGCTAGGAGTTTGGTTTGCGTCATAAGCTTGATTTTTCTTTAGTAGGATTTGTCTCTGAGTATACTAGTTCCGTTCTGCTGGTTAAACATTTGCTAACAAAGGGAATATGGCAAACTACTGAACGTAAAAACTTGCTAAGACATCAACAGCAGATGGTGTTGAATGCAATGTCTTATAAAGGATATTCGGGGGGAAAGGGGGCAGGGGGGGGGAATACAAAGAGAACGTGCACAACTTTCCAAACGATACACCTGGACAGGAAATCGTCAGTAAAATCTAGAGCAGAAGTAAGAGGGCCTCTGGCAATAGGCACACGAGCTTGACACAATCGCCGTTGTGGAATAATGAAGCTGAGCAAGCGTGTCAACAGTGTCAAAATGTAGCAACAAGCTAGTGCGACAACCATTCACAATGCTAATAAGTAAAGGCTCTGCAACAGGTCATTGGGGAAAAGACTTTAAGAATCGGCCAAGTATGGCAAGAAGACCTAGTGGGATGGATGCCACAGAAGGCTGTCTGGACAAGCCCTTTCAGCCATGTAGCGAATCGTCGAAGCATGCATTCAATCATTACTTCCCGTTTGTTTGTTTGTTTTGTGTGTTTTTTTTTTCCAAAGTGCAGACAAAACATGGCAACAACAAAAAAACACATGTCAACAACGTGAAAGCTCTCTGCACCCGTTACATAAACATAATATAATCTGTTTACTTTTTTCTGCCCCAATATAAAATTCCATATCTCAGTAACCAACTGAGGAAAAATTATGAGATTTAGCATATAACCTTATCATTATGTCCACCCAACACAAAAATGTTTGTTCTGGAGATTGTACAGCAGATTTCAATGTTTGTTTATATGCGGTATATAATTTACGGGTTAGAGATTAAGTCCATAATTTTAAAAGTATTACACTTTCACCAAGACACATCCGCGCTTTTTTTTGAAATTGTCTCGTGGTTTCCGTTTTGGTACAAACTGCGCGCAGTTAAATAGGATTGTTCAGAAGTGTCGTCATTATGGGTTCTTTCATGACAAGTGATTATATAAATAAATATATAAATAAATCTTTTTTTTTACGTTGCGTATCCCTTACGGGACGTTGCAGTCAACACCAGCATTTTTCAGCTGCTGTTGATGTACTAGGAAAGTGTTTACGTTCAGTAGTTTGCCATTGCTTTCTGAACGACCGGCTCCCATACCAGCACATTATAACACAACGCGACACGGTCTGCTGCACAAATCGGTCGCAGCTGAGCTTCGAACGCCTGGTACCTGGCTCACGAAACGCGTTCGCAAGCCTTTAGCCACGGAGCCGGTAAAATAAAAAAATAAAAAAATAAATAAATCTTACCATTAATATAATATTAATAGCTAATATTTGAATCTGTGAATATTGTTCAATGGGATTGAATATGAAATTGTGTACACTTCAAAGCATTGCTATGGAGTTGTACACATATTTTTGTCAAGAAGCTGTTCGCAGGAAACTGTTTCATTCTGTTACAAATCCCGAAAAAAGAACAGTGCATGCATTGAGTTTGAGTAAACGGTCATTTCGTCAATGGATGCAAGAATCTGGAATGAAACCAACACGCGATAAGCGAACGGCAATTGTAGACAGCTTTGACAAGGATGTCATCAGGCGAGTTATTATAAAAATGATGGATGCCAAAGAAACAGTGACTGTAAGAAAACTTAGGGTTTGGTTGAGAAAGAACAATAACATAGACCTATTCAAAAAAACTTTGTGGAAAGTTATAAGGACATTAGGCTTCACTTTTATAAAGTACAAGGGAGGTAGAAATATCCTTTGCGAGCAACAGCAATTAGAAGCCATGGGAAGCAGATACCTACGTGAAATAAGGGAAAAGTGCAAAGAAAATTATGACATAGTGTATTTGGATTAATGTGCACCACACAAGTGAAAAGGAATGGCAATCTGTGGATGGAAAAATAAAGCGTTATGTCCCCAGTAGTAAAGGACAGCGTTTGGTCATAGCCTATGCTGGTAGTACTCATAATGGCTTACTACAGAATGCTGGACTCGTGTTCGTATCAAAGCATACAGACAATATGGATTATCATAATGAGATGAATGGTAATGTATTTAGAGATTGGCTCGAGAATACAGTACTTCCCTCCCTTGATAGACCGTCTTGTCTAATCATGGACAGTGCATCATATCACAATGTTGTTGCCCAAGAAGACAAAATACCTATGGCATAGAGCACAAAGGAAGCAATACAGATATTTCGCCGAAGGGGAAATATACCATTTCCAGAAACATATTTCAAGATACAGTTGTACCTTGTAAAACATGCACAAAAAAGCAAAAAATATCAAATCGACAAGTTGATAGAAGAGCATGGCCATAGGTGCTTGAGACTTCAGCTGTATCATTCTCATTTAAACCCTATAGAACTCGTGTGGGCTACAATTAAAGGTCAGGTGGCAGCTGCCAATACTACATTCAAATTGTCTATGTCAAATTGTCTAACAGAGCAGCTTCACTAAGTCTTTACAAACATATGGGTGAACGAGACCATGCCACAAGATTTCAAGGACGCGTCCATAGTCCACCTTCACAAACGAAAAGGAAACCGCCATTCCTGTGACAACCACCGAGGCATCTCCTTGCTTTCAATTGCAGGGAAGATACTCGCCAGAATTCTTCTCAATCTCCTCACGGCCCATCTCGATCAAGGTCTTCATCCCGAGAGCCAGTGTGGCTTCAGAAAAGAACGTGGAACTGTCGACATGATTTTCTCTGCAACGCAGCTGCAAGAGAAATGTCAGGAACAGAACTGCGAAATGTTCTCCACTTTCATTGACCTTACCAAGGCTTTTGATACAGTCAGCAGAGAAGGACTGTGGAAGATTATGGCAAAATATGGCTGTCCACGAAAGTTTGTCCAAATAGTGCGGCTATTTCATGATGGCATGCATGCAAGAGTACAGGAAAAAGGTGAACTGTCTGAACCCTTTCCTGTCACCAATGGAGTGAAACAAGGATGTGTCCTGGCACCAACACTGTTTAGCCTTATGTTTTCAGCTATGTTGACGAATGCCTTCGAGAACAACGATATTGGAATAGACATCAACTACCGCATGGATGGAAAGTTATTCAATCTCAGAAGGCTGAAAGCTAAAACCAAAATTGACAGCGACACCGTCAGAGAGCTCCTGTTTGCTTTTGATTGCCAACTCAGAGACGGACATGCAACATAATGTTTCAGCTTTCTCACATGCCTGTGCCAACTTTAGCCTCAATATTAATTTGGAGAAGACTGTAGTTATGTACCAGCTAGCTCCAGGGAATAATCACACTGTGCCGAATATCAAAATGAATAGTCATAGTCTAAGTGTTGTGGACAAATTCACCTATCTTGGCAGCACTGTGTCACAAGCTGCCACAACTGATGATGAAGTGAATGCAGGAATCTCCAAGGCCAGCGCGGCCTTTGGCAGACTGCACAAGAATGTATGTGACAGAAATGGAATAAGCCTGCAAACAAAGCTGAAAGTCTACAAAGCAGTTGTATTATCCACACTGCTATATGATTGTGAGGCCTGGACTGTTTATCAGCAACACGCTAGGAAATTAAACCACTTCCACACAGTCTGCCTTAGGAAGTTACTGAAGATTAAATGGCAAGACAAGATCACAGACACTGAAGTCCTAGAAAGAGAGTCCATGCCCAGTATCCACACTCTACTAATGAAGAATCAGATTCGCTGGGCTGGTCACTTGACTCGCATGCCAGATCACAGGCTCCCTAAACGAATTTTTTTATGGCGAGTTGCGTTGTGGTAAACGCTCCCAATGCGGCCAGAGGAAACGCTTTAAAGACACTCTGAAAATCTCGCTGAATGCTTTTGGAATTCATCATGACACCTGGTAGACTGCAGTCAGAGACCGAAATTCGTAGCGTGCGTCATTACGGAAGGGCGCAGTCACTTGTGAGGCAACCAGGACTGCAAGAGATGTGAAGAAAAGATAGAACATAAAAACTAGTGCAGAAAATCCTCCTCCAGAAACGTTAAGCATTCTTTGTTCACATTGTCAAAGAACATTTCGAGCCAAAATAGGCCTTATCAGCCATCTTAGAACTCACGGCTCCATACTTTCAACCCCACTGGATGAAATGAATGGTCATCATCATTCTTGATGCACAAACAACAACAACAACAACAACAAATTGCCTGACGTCAAGATACTAACCCAATCCGCGCTATTAAATATTGATAAAAGTTACTGGACAAAATGTGAGGACCATGTGTTGAAAGAGGAAGAGGACTATTGGAGAAAGGATGGATTGAATTTTATGCAACCGAGAGCTGTCATCAACCTACTGGAATCGTCCGAATAGATTAAGGTCTGAGCAGATCGCAGACCTTAATCCACGTGCACACTTACTGGGATATTTTGCTCCAACTATTAAGACGAATTGCAGGCCCTAAACATTACAGCATCAGCACAATGTCAATGGCAACAGTTTGTATTCCACAGTGATGAATTTTCAATTCCGCAAGCCCTCAGCGGTGACAAACAACTGGTATTGGAAAAAAAATACACACACACACACAGACACACACTAAACGCAAGGAATACCAACCGAAGATTAATATTCCGGTGGAAATTGACATATTGTGGCATAACAAGAAACGTGAGAGCAAATACGTTGTCAAATTAGGGGACAACACACGTGCATACGAATCAACCTATAAACTTCAATGAAAAGAGGACCAACATCTTGGTCGTTAGGAAGAAAGCCCACTAAAGATACACTGACAAATATTTTCATAGTGCAAATCAGGTAATCATGTTCCGTCTCTGAACGGTAAACAGCAGAGTAGACAATCTTTCACGAAGACTCAAAGCGGGTCTGTCACCCATGTGTACGTGTGAACAAATTATACAGACAGCTGAACAGATCCTTAAAAATTGACACATGATGACTAAATTGCGGTATCATTTCTGGTCACTGCATACGCACATTAACGCACAGCTATTTGGAAGCTTTCACGAACTCAATATAAAAAGCTAAATGCATCCTAGTAACATAAATACTTGTGTACACATTATTAACCAGCAGCTGAAGAAATATATTCCTTCTACTTTCCTGTTAGTTTACACATTATTTATCCCATGCCTCTGTAATTTCTGTCTTTACAAATATTACACATTGCACCCCTCTCGGGAGTCTCCGTGGTTAAGTGGTCAAGCCGTCTGACTCGGGCTCCGAAGGTTGTATGTTCGATTCCTGGCAGCGTCCTTCATTTCACGAGTGTATTTTTTCGGAGACTCCCGGGGGTCGTCGCTTGAGCTACGGAGTTCGTGCTTTGTGCGACGCTTTTCGCGCTGCGGAAAGAGACTGGGCCATGTGGGATAAAATCCCGGTGCAATGCAGTCGATCCTGTCGGCTTTCAAGCTACTTTTTTTTATTGCACCCACTCCCATACGAATCTGGCTACGCCTTGTACTTGTATCGTTACCCGAAATAACGTGCTTTACTGTAAGACTAGTTTGTTAGCGTGGATTCACTACATTTTCGCAAAAACATCAAAGAAATGTCGATGATTTAAGTAGCTTTTGGACCTATCAAAGACATATTCCTTGGGTGGGGGTAAATATAAGACGGTAGGAAAAATTTCATAACGATGCAACAGACAGTTTTCAAAATAATTGATCGTGAATGACGGCACTCATTTCTGGACAGACTACAGAAAGACAAAGCTGCAAGATTAAGTGTGTCATCTCTGAACTGTGAATGAACGTTGTGCTGGACCAAGAAGAAATAAGACATCAACACTGGACAAAAGGAAAATTGAAAGCCATAGGCACGCTAAGATTGAAAACTGGGACCTCAGAATGATGACAGCGCCTTAATGATGAAACCACAATGGTAAGAGCACGATAGCTACACGTTCTTTAAAATGTGTGTTTAATTGCATAGCCTATCGTCCGCTTGAACCAACAACTATGAAATTCGTACCCACCATTTTATAGTACTCGTCGTTATCATCATCATGTAGCAGATTCTTTGCAGAACGTCGCTCTCACCAGGAGCAGCCGCCAAGTTTCTCGATCTCTAGCCATTTCTTCCGCCTTATGTGCCCTTATGGCCCAGGTGTCTGTCATGTCCTGTGTCCATCTTCATGCTGGTGGAACCGTGCCTCTTCTAGCTGGAAGTGTGCCGCCCATCACTGTTCCATGCAAGCGACAGCCACACTTAATATGGCCAAAGCATGTTAGAAACACAAGAAGCACAAACACATTAGACCATTAAGCTGGGCCTGGTCAATTACCAACATTTAAAGAAGCATGATTGGTTGATTTGCTAATTTGCTTGGTTAATGCGCAGAGAGCCGGCTTCCTGGCCTAGAGGTTAGCGACTTTTCTCCGTAATCTCGTATACTCTCGTAAGTAACATGACGACGGTGAGAATTGGTAGTGGTTCGAATCGCGTCGGTAACTTACGGGGTATGTGAGCCGGCCGCTCAGAAAGCAATGGCAAACTACTGAGCGTAATCTTGCCAAGAAATCAGCAATCAGCGGTAAGATGCTGATGTTGACAGCGATGTCCTGTGAAGGATATGCAAACATATTTTTAATGCGCAGAGAGAGAGAGAGAGAGAGAGAGAGAGAGAGAGAGAGAGAGAGAGAGAGAGAGAGAAAGAGAGAGAGAGAAAGAGAGAGAGAGAGAGATTGGGGAAGCAGTGGGCGACTAGGAGAGACAATGGCATCATGGTATTGTCAAAGACTGCAACATAAGGGCCGGAGGTCTGCCTCAAGATAGAACACCACCGGGAAGAGTGGTCAACCTCAAATAGATAGCGGTGATACAGTGCCCCGATATAAGGGCGGGGTAGGTGACAGAATGGGGGACTATTAACTAGTTCTCTCAAGAGACACGGAGACGTTGAACAGATAGCTAGCACTCTGGAATCACGCATCCGGGATCGCCACGATTGCCACTCAACCAAAGACAGCTAATGTCAGCGTGCCAAGTGGAACGGCACGCAGAAAGCCGAAGGACACATCAAGGTCCTTCCGCGTGGTGTGTGACCACGCGAGCCAACTAGTCAGACTGGGGACTGACATTGTAGGGAGCACCTCGTGTAGCGTTGATAGGAGTTTTGTGTAGCCAAATAGATAGAAATAGCATTAGAGTTTAGAAAACTAGTGATAGGCAATGCTGTGGCTTTGTGTGTGGTTTGATAGCGACTGTTATATACTTGTAAAGAGCCAACGGCAATAAAATGTACCATTTATTTCCTCTCACACGACTTGCAAGTTTTTTGTGTGGTGTGGGAGAAGTAATCCGATGATGCCTGACACATGAGTTGTTGACAGGCAAGGATTAATGTGGTGTCAGAAGTGTGGCTTGGACGAAAGTTCAAGCTAATACACCGACCCACGGCTCTTGACTAAGGTTACAAATAGTGAAGTAGTGAATTTAATTTGTGTCAGTGACGATGACGTGTGCAGACTAGGACAAGTTGCGAGCTAAACTGTGCCTATCGTGACGAAATAATGCTTATTTGTGTTTATTAAGATATTATTTACTTAAATCATGTGTTCTTCAAAGTTGTAAGTATTGATATTATTATTTTCTTTATTTATTCATGTAATTATTCATGTAATTATTTGTATATTTATGAATAACTATCAAAAATGATTCTTGGCGGAGCGATACACAGCCAGCAACATTATCGATTTTTGGAAGCTAAAAATAGCGCTGCGCCTCTGACGTGTTACGATTGACCAGCGGTTGTTCCACGCCATTGGCATTCAGCATCTGAATGTTTACAACTCGGTAAGCTGCTGCCCGCCTGAATCGTTGCTTTATATTACCTATTATTTGTTTATTTGAGTTAGTAATTGAATATATTTGTTTATTTAAACAATATTAATATATTTTTATTTATCTCAAAGCAGTTATTGAATTTTTTTTTTCGTACTTTTTCTTGTGTTTACCGTCACGAGGGCACTACTTTCGGCCATGCAAATTAGACTTGGTCTGCACAACACTTGCATAGATTAAATTAGGTTAGTGACGAAAGGCATAAAAAAAAGTTAGAACGAAGACAGGACATTGACAATTTAATATTAAGTTAACTATATTCTTTTTTTTGTGGGCATGTCATGGTGATGTATCAAATTGTCGAATAATATGTCGGTTACTATTTGTTAATTGTTGCTGCTCTGTAAACCAGGGTGAACAACAGCTGAATAGAAGATTCGTGTGTGTGCGAAGTACCAAACAGGTGACCTAATTAGAAAACTCGTGTCTGTGCCGAAGTGGCAAAGAAGGTGACCTGCGTTACCGGAGTGTGTTCCCTGATTCTCGGGAACATTAAGTTGAGTATACTCAATATTTTTGGCATGCAATGTGATTAATAGTGCATCTCTTTTTTCAGCTTGTGATGCATTAGCATACTTTTGTGCTCTGTTTTTGCAGGATTAAATTTTTCAGGTTATATACAAAGAGTACAATTTGCAGTGCTCAGATATTAAGGAACATAACCTATCAAAGATAAATAAGTGATTAAAGAACTCAGTGCGGGTCAACGCTAGCCAATTACCAAATAACATGGCGACTTTAAGTGACTTTATAAAAGCTGGTAAAGAGCTACAATACACAGGTAAAGAGCTACAACAATATGCTGATCAGAAATTTAAAGAAGCAAAAGATGCTGAGACAGCTGAACGTATACGAAAAGAAGATGCGGAGAGAGATGAACGTGCACGGGAAAGACAACACCAGATAGAACTAGCTGAGATAAATAAACAAAAAGAATTAGAAACTAAACAGAAGCAGTTAGAACATGATAAGGAGATTAAGCTAAAGCAATTAGATCAAGAGAAAGAATTAAAGCAAAAGCAATTAGACCAGGAGAGAGAACTAAAGCAAAAAGAGATAGATGAAATGGCAAGAGTTAAGGAAAAACAAATTCAAGTAGAATCAGAGACACAGTTAAAGATGAAAGGTATGGATGTAGACTCACACGCAGAAATCTCTGCCACTAAACTAAAAAGTCAACAAGAAGAAAATAAGTTCAACAAATACAAGAATATTATCAAACCATATTGTAAAGAAGATTCCATATCAGCCTGGACAGAAAATGTCGAGTATCAGTTTAAATATCATCAAGTTCCAATAGAGATGTGGGCTATGATTTATATGAAGAACCTGAGTGGTGAGCCCCTTAAAGTGATAGAATCTATACCATCTGATCTTAGATCTAACTATCAATACATACATGATAGGATAATGCAACACTTTTTACTTGATGCCCCTGGGTATCAGGTTCAGTTCTCAAATTTAAAACCTAAACCTAGTGAGACTTTCATTGATTACGTCTCAAATGTTCAGAGTGTACTAGATAGGTGGCTTAAAGCAGCTAACATAGGAAAAGACTTTGATAGACTGAAAAATTTAATAGCCATGGATAAAGTCATATCCACTATACCATCTCCTTTTGCTAAATTTTTGCAGCAGTCAGACATTGAGAACATAGAGCAGTTCGAAAAGAAAGGATCTGCATATTTTTCTTCTAACAGAGATATTTTCAAGACCTCAAATGACTCTGAAGTGGTTTCTTTTGTGAAAGACCAACCTAAAAATTATCAGAGTAAGAGAAAACCTTTTCAGAAAATCGACCAGAAAGATAGGAAAGTGTCAAAATGTATTTACTGTCAACTTTTGCATGACACTTATTCTATGTGTGACAAATCGCCAAATTATCCGGCGCATCTTGAAAATGTTATTAAGAAGCAACAAAACAAAAGATCTGCATACAGGCGTGCAATCAAATGCTTCTTTTGTTCCAGCTACGGCCATTATTCAAATAAGTGCCTGGGCCGTCAACGTATGAAAGCCAACAATGCTATTTTGATTGATACATCTTCTGATAGTGGTAGTGAGACTGAATGTGAGATTGAAAATGTATTACCTTTCAAGCAATCTGAAGATGTCTGTTGTGTGAACGATGTATTAAGCTTTGACAATTGTGTCCAATGTCACCAATTTCATGCAGACGGAAAATTAGAATGTGGGCATTTTGTAACATCCTCCGTAGAGAATGCAAATGCAGTTATAGCCTCCAGAGGCAATCTATTGTTTCACTCTGCAATGGTCAATGATAAGCCATGCCGATGTTTGCTTGACAGTGGGAGCTCTATTATTGGTGTGAAAAAGGAACTTGTTAATCCAAAGGATTATATTGGTGACTCTGTAAAATGCCGGACTTTTTCTGGTAATATAGAAACCTATCCTCTGGCAAGAGCCCATATAAACACCCCGTTCCTTTCTGGTACCTTTACTTGTGCAATACTAGACAACCCTTGTGCTGAGTTAATTCTTGGGTGTCTACCCCAGCTAAGGCACTGTACAGATGAAGAAATATCTGTCTGGGAGGAGAAGAATGGTTTCACTCCAGTGAACAGTGCAGATATCCTCGGACATCACAGTCCTAACAAAGGTGCTAGACCCATAACACTTGAAACTGATCAATACGTAATGGTGCTACTACCAGACAAGCATAATAAAATGTTAACTTCATGGCAAGGGCCTTTCAAGGTGATACAACAACTTTCAGATGTTGACTATGAAATATCAATAAACGGACACTTAAAGATATTCCATGTCAACATGCTGAAACCTTACTTTTCACGACAACAGACAGAAGTAGAGACAGACGAACACAGTGCACCCACACCTAGTGATCAGACGACAGACAGTACACAACGCAACTACACTAGTTAGCGAGACTGGCAAATCCGACGAGATCCATACACCTAGTGAGCTTACAGAATACGCACTTAGCACCACCACCGTACTGAATCAGGTAGACGACGACGGAATGGAACTACCTGTTCCCATTGTAGACAAGACTGCGACAATGGATAGCATACAGATAGAACAGGGACTAACAGACAGTCAACGACGACAATTAGTACAATTAGTGACAGAGTACAAAGACATATTTTCTGGCATTCCAGGTAGGACGGACAGAATCGAGCACTCCATTCTTCTTTCGGACTCTAAGCCTATTAAATGCAGGCCGTACTCTATCCCACTCAGCTATAGAGAAAGTCTAAATAAGGAAATTCTTAATTTAGAAGCTAGTGGGATCATCCAGAAATCTACATCTGAGTACTCCTTTCCAATCGTCCTAGTTAAGAAAAAAGACTCCACAATTCGTCTGTGTGTGGACTATCGAAAACTCAACAACGTCACTAAGATCGACGCAGAACCAATTCCTTCCTGCGAAGATCTTATCCTTGACATGTCCACCTCCAAAATCTTTTCTAAATTAGATCTTACTAAGGGATATTGGCAGGTCCCTATGCAGACTCAATCCATTCATCTTACTGCTTTTTCAACTCCTTTAGGACTTTACGAGTGGCGTTTTCTTCCTTTCGGACTTCGAAATGCTCCTGCCACTTTCGTACGCTTAACTAGAGATCTACTGCATGGAGTGACGAATACAGTGACTTATATAGATGATATATGTGTCCATACTGATGACTGGACAACACACTTACTGAAACTAAGACATGTCTTTGATAGGTTGCGACTCTTCGGTCTCACTGTCAAACCGAGCAAAGTCGAATTGGGTCTAAAAGAAATTGACTTTTTGGGTCATGTCATTTCACAAGGTCAACTTAAGACTGACAATAGAATTATTACAAAAATTATGAATCTGACCATGCCTACCACAAAGAAGCAGGTCAGAAGCCTTTTGGGGTTAGTAAATTACTATAGCAAATTCATACCAAATTTAGCGGAAATTACAAGTGTATTTTCCAATGTTTTAAAAGCATCTGTAAAATTGGATGTCAAAGATGCATTATTAATTTCTGCATTGTCAAAATTGAAAATCCTGTTTAGTAATGTACCAATCCTCCGCTTGCCTAATCCTAGGCTCGTTTATTATCTTAGGACAGATGCCAGCAGAATCTCCATCGCTGCAGTACTAGGCCAATTTTATGATGGCATCTTCCACCCGATTTGCTACGTGAGCCGTAAGATCACACCTGCTGAGTCCAGATATTCCATATCAGAGTTGGAAGCCCTAAGCGTCATCTATGCGGTGAGGAAGCTCCATCGATTTCTGGCGGGTGTTCACTTCATTGTCCAGACTGACAACTCCCCAATCACGGTCATACAAAGTGGTGTGCATCGGAATGACCGGATATACAGGTGGTCGCTTATCCTACAAAACTATACTTTTAGTATAGAGCATATTAAGGGTAAGGACAACATTCTGGCTGATACCCTTAGTCGACCATCTGAGGTAGAAATACCAGAGATTCCACATAAGTGTGTAGAGTAATAATTGTTAAAATAGTACAGTATAATATTCTATGTAAAATATTGTATGAATACATAGACAGTATGTGCTAAACTAGGTACTAAGAACAGTGATCTACCATGTGTCCGTAGACATCAAAAGAAGAACTGTACTCCGAAAAACAAATATATCACCGTGTGAACTGGAACAGCTCGTTATTTACTAAGCTCCATATGTGTCCGGTGAATCATTTGTGTTAAACAGAGAAAAACAGTGTCAGAACGGTCCATAAATACAGACACTAAAAAAATACTGGTCTACGACACAAGCGAACTCTACAGGTGCCATACCCATAGGACACAAGTATGACTGTGTATTGTATTTAATATACCCAGGACAAGTGTAATTATATAGTATGCCAATGAAAGCAATTTCTGAACATTGGGGCAACAACTAACCTGGGGTATTTGAATACTATGTATATAAATACTTATTGTGATATGTATTATAATATTTTAATAGTATGATAAATTATAGGTAGAATAGGTAACTGTAATTTACACTTAGAGTTAGGAAATAATGTAGTTTTCATTTTTTTTAGTAGTTTACATAAATCATTATCTTACCCACTTACTTACCTTAAAAATAGAAGAGATAGTAGTTTAGATAGGAATAGTACCATTTAGTTTATTACATTCAACTTTGTTTCATTTCAGTTGATTTCATTCCATCTTAATGAACCATTCCATTTAACAAACATGATCAGTTATTATTATGATTAATTTACACCATAATAGGATAAAAATATTAGACAATTAAATATACGTCATTTACACCATTTAGACTAAGAATATCAATCATATAGTTTCTCATTTAAAAACATCAGTTATAATTTTTTCATATCTCAAATTACCCATGTTAGAAAGGTACATAATTCATTAGATTTTACATTACCCATTTCACAAAGGTACATAACTCATCTCACATCAACTTCATTTTAAATAAGTTAGATTACATCCCTTAAATTAGATAAATATTAGGATTAATGGAAGCATATCTTAGCATTAATGTGACAAAATAGATAAAATAGTTAACACATTAAATATACATTTATAGGAGTAGTATTAGTATGTCAGTAGTTAGAGTATTATTACAGTAAAATATAGTTGGTCATAAGACCAAGGGTATAAACCATCAACCCTTTGCTCTTACATGTAAATATGTTGTATATACATGACTCGTGCAGCGATTTACGCACAGTCATTCAGCTCAACTTTCTCAAACTGAGCCAAACGTGTACAGTGTCACTCCAAGGTTTTTAAATAATTGGGAGGGTGAAAGATGTGTGACAGAAGTGTGAAAGTGAGAGCGAATGTAAATTATACAAGAGAGAGAGAGATCGGTCAGCGGATTTTTCTGCCGCTCAACGCGACTTTTTATATGTTGTCTGCGTCAAGTGTTTGCTTTCAATGTTGAAAATGTGCTGTGATGAATGTGTTGTGTGTAGTTTAGTTTAGATCTTAGATAAAGTATTTTAAGTCTCATAAGACGGAAACGTAGTCACGAATTAGTGTTATACACTTGTTTGTGGCCACATTTAACCGAATTATGGCACGTGAAAAACTAACATACATACACATGATAGATAGATATACATGTTAGAAGGTAGACTATATTAGTAATTACATCCAAACACGCAAACAACCAGAAAAACAAACATATAAATTGCATACATATTTTATAGATCAAAGGGAGATAACTCCGGATCAGGGGACATAATAGACAACGAAACACTAACTTAACAGTGAAAGATAACTTTACACGCGGAAGCGAAATAGGTAAAGCCTGTCGCACACAGCTTGGGTAATGGTTGTTTAATATTATATGGGGGACATGAAGCAATTCATGTGTTGACCCTAAGAAAGTCAACTTTGTATGGGTAGTAAGTTAATTTACTATTGGAGGGCAGGTCTTATAAGACAACGGTCCGGTTCAGACATACCTCTAATTAATATAATATTGCGATTGAGAATAGGGCTCACGCCAACCAGACAAGTTTGTGGCGATTGCCAGTAGCCAAGTAAAGTGATACTACATTGTGACAATAGTCAGTAGAAGTCTATGGAGTTACTCAAAGCCAGGTTATCTACAGTCTTTGACAAAAATTAGATACACTAATTTTTTAGAAACCTCTTGCGTCACAACCAATGACGCAAAGTTGATGACGCAACACAGGAGGGGAGGGTGTGTGTCAAAGACTGCAACATAAGGGCCGGAGGTCTGCCTCAAGATAGAACACCACCGGGAAGAGTGGTCAACCTCAAATAGATAGCGGTGATACAGTGCCCCGATATAAGGGCGGGGTAGGTGACAGAATGGGGGACTATTAACTAGTTCTCTCAAGAGACACGGAGACGTTGAACAGATAGCTAGCACTCTGGAATCACGCATACGGGATCGCCACGATTGCCACTCAACCAAAGACAGCTAATGTCAGCGTGCCAAGTGGAACGGCACGCAGAAAGCCGAAGGACACATCAAGGTCCTTCCGCGTGGTGTGTGACCACGCGAGCCAACTAGTCAGACTGGGGACTGACATTGTAGGGAGCACCTCGTGTAGCGTTGATAGGAGTTTTGTGTAGCCAAATAGATAGAAATAGCATTAGAGTTTAGAAAACTAGTGATAGGCAATGCTGTGGCTTTGTGTGTGGTTTGATAGCGACTGTTATATACTTGTAAAGAGCCAACGGCAATAAAATGTACCATTTATTTCCTCTCACACGACTTGCAAGTTTTTTGTGTGGTGTGGGAGAAGTAATCCGATGATGCCTGACACATGAGTTGTTGACAGGTATGGAGGAACGTCGGTCTATCATTATCAACTGTCATTTACTGCCAATATAGTACCTTGCGGTGTATGACAGAGGAGTCTTTGAGCCTGAGGAATTAAGGCCGCCTGGCTAGTGCAGTCGCCGCGAACTGTGCAGGTTAGAGTTTTCTTTTAGAGGAACGTCGCTATCAGAAATAATTCGCAGCACAAGAGATAGCGACTGTAGACAGACATGGTGCACCGACGCCACACAAGAGATAGCGACTGTAGACAGACATGGTGCACCGACGCCACACAAGAGATAGCGACTGTAGACAGACATGGTGCACCGACGCCACACAAGAGATAGCGACTGTAGACAGACATGGTGCACCGACGCCACACAAGAGATAGCGACTGTAGACAGACATGGTGCACCGACAAGAGATAGCGACTGTAGACAGACATGGTGCACCGACGCCACACAAGAGATAGCGACTGTAGACAGATATGGTGCACCGACAAGAGATAGCGACTGTAGACAGACATGGTGCACCGAGGCCACACAAGAGATAGCGACTGTAGACAGACATGGTGCACCGAGGCCACACAAGAGATAGCGACTGTAGACAGACATGGTGCACCGAGGCCACACAAGAGATAGCGACTGTAGACAGACATGCTGCACCGACGCCACACAAGAGATAGCGACTGTAGACAGACATGGTGCACCGAGGCCACACAAGAGATAGCGACTGTAGACAGACATGGTGCACCGACGCCACACAAGAGATAGCGACTGTAGACAGACATGGTGCACCGAGGCCACACAAGAGATAGCGACTGTAGACAGACATGCTGCACCGACGCCACACGGCATGGGCTTTAATGAGACGAAGAAGGCGAAAGAGAAAGAGCAGAAATACCCCTGACGGTGAGGGACTTGAGGCAACTGTGTTAACACGAGAAACAAACACACCGACGTGGATTCGCTGTTATGGATAACAGAAGAAGGAAGCATTAAAAATCAAACGTCGAATTCTATGAGTGAAATAGCAGAATCGGTGTATTTGTTTCTCGCGATCATTCAATGGCCAAAAGGCTCCCAGCGATGAGTTTCCGATTTTTATTTCAGCGAGCAGCATTCGGTGGAGAGATTTCTTCTCCAGTATCAGTGTGAATATTTCATCATGTATATCGAAAAATCCTTGAGAAACGAATCAAGCTTTTCTTGTGGTCTTAATATTTAGCAACTGTATTCATTCAAAATCATAATAGAAAAAGATCAGAGACTACATGTATGGTCAGATTATATGAAAAACCATTATGATGATAACAGAGATGAACAGTATGATATTAGAATTAATACTGAAGGACCACCAATTTTGAAAAGACGAATGTTCTTAACCATATTAAAACTGGCAAGACCCCCGGTTCAGATAACATCACAACAGAAATTATTATTGCTTTAGAAGAATTTGGAATAGATCAAGTCACCAGACTGCTGAACACAATATATGATACCGGAGATATACCTCCTGAATTATGTAATTTTGCATTTATTGCACTCCCAAAGAAATTAGGAATGTTATCAACATCGAACAATTAGTATAATGAGTCACATCACGAAGATTTTGCCAAGAATTATCATGCAAAGAGTTAGGAAGAACATGCAACCCGAAATATGAGAAGAACCATGCGGGTTTATAGAAGGCAAAGCTACAGTAAATGCTGTGTATATGCTGCGAACAGTAATTGAACGTTCTAAAGAAGTAAGCAAAGATATTAAATTACACAGGACGTAGCAATCAACCCCGGCATTTTGGCTGTTCGTGATTCCTGGGCAAGTTATACGTTCAGTAGTTTGCCATTGCTTTCTGAAAAGACCGGCACCTATACCTGTTTCGAAAAAACCAGCACCACTGTGTTTCGAATCCGGGTATACTGGATTACGAATCGCGTTCGTAAATCCTTCGCCACGGAGGACGATCAACAAAGATATACATCTTTGTTTTATTGACCACACAAAGACGTTCTATAGAGTAAGATGTTTCAACATGGTAGAGATGCTTGCAGATCTACAAATTGATGGGAAAGACATTAGACTTATAAAACACATATATTGGAAACAACAAGCTGCCATGAGGATTGATAACGAAGTGGATCAGTATCAGCCTATTAAGAGAGGTTTGAGACAGGGGATGTGTAATGTCATCCAGATCTTTTCCCCATACAGTGAAAATACCTTCAGAAATGTAGAAGATATAAATAGAATTATCATAAGGGGACGAAACATCAATATCATTAGATATGCAGATGATACAGTATTGATTGCAGACTATGAACAGGATCTGCAACAATTAGTAGATGCAGTTGTTGCACGCAGTGAACAACAAGGGTTAGAATTAAATTGTAAGAAGACACAGATTATGGTCGTCACTAGGAATAAGGAAATACCACAATGTAATATACAAGTAAATGGGAATATTCTTCAACAAGTGAATCGGTACAATTATCTCGGGTCAGCAATAACATGTGATGGGAGATGCCTTGAAGAGATTAGAACAAGAATCGCCATGGCGAAAGTAACCTTTAGCAAGATGAAAAACATACTGAGCAATAAAAAGATGTCAACTGAAACTTAAGAGAGCTTTCTATACTAAATTACAAAGATTACACCCAACATATAACAGAGAAAAACTACAAGAAATTACAGTCAAAGAGAAATTTACAGATGAAATAAAATGTAAACTTGAAACTCTGCAAAACCCTTTGGAGGAAAGCATTGACCAAACTTGGTTGAACATCAAGAATACAATTCAATCTACCGCAGAAGAATGTCTCGGTGTGTTAACCACGCATAGAAAGAACAGATGGTTCAATCAAAAATGTGAAGAAGCAGTCATTAGGAAAAAGAATGCCAGACATTTATGGTTAAATGACATCAACAACATCCAAAAGGAAAAGCATTATAGAAATGAATGTAAAGAGGCTACAAAAATAGTCCGACAGCAGAAGTGAGAATATATGAGTAATATAATCAAAGATATGGAAACTAATCACCAGAAAAATGAATCCAGAAAGTTTTATAAAGAACTGAAGTCAATAAAACGAGGGCAGCAACAAAACACATATGGTTTAAAAGACAAAAATGGGAATATGATAAATACCAATGAGGAAATGTGCAACGCATGGAAAGAATATTTTATTGAATTACTAAATTGTGAAGCTCCAAGTAACACTTTCCCACAGGAAGAGGTTCTAACATGTGAACCACAAATTGAAGAACCTAAATTTGAAGAAATCCTATATGTAATCTGTAGTAGACACCTTGCAGTCTTGACAGACCAAAGTATGTGAGTGAAATGTGGCCAATATTCCAACACAATGTCTGGGCAGAGCTTCAGAGATCATGTGATGCCCAAACGACATGATCCCTCCCTCGGCCTAGTCTTGTGTATTCCAGAGGAATGGGTAACCAATACGTCTGGCACAAGGTAGGCTGCAGACGCTGGCGGCTCAGCGTCAATCCACCGAGACCTCACCACCACGAGCCGGTGGCGAGTTATGGCCAGACCCTGACACCCAAGGGACCCGGCTTAGAGGCGTTCAGCCATGTCCCACAGGTGAGGGCCTTGTACGTGCCCGGACCATGAGGGCGCGCACATCTGTCATCACAAGTGTCCGGACCTGTGGAAAGCGTGCACTATCGTCAGACTCCCCGCCTGACTTATAGCGGTCCCCGCGACCAGCGGGAATAGGCCCGCCATAGCTACCGCAGGAGATATTTCCTGTCTGTTTGCAAGCAAATCTCCCATACTTCCACTGTGCGGATCTCGCGACCAGCGAGAATAGGCCCGCCGGAGATTATGCTCGTCTGTTGCGAACAAATCTCTACCGAGTGACTGAATAAGTAAAGAAACGATAAAACGATATTCACACGACTTAAAAACAATAAGGTAACTGGGACTGATAGAATTGCTGCTGAATTTATAAAGGCAGGTGGCCATGCATTACACCTAAAGCTATACGAACTAATAATAAAAATCTGGAGGACAGAAGAATTACCCCATGACTGGAAAGAGTCATTATTGATACCTATCTTTAAGAAAGGAAACAAGTTCCAATGTGAAAATTATAGAGGAATATCACTACTGTCCACAAGCTATAAGATACTATCCGCAGTATTACTAAATAGACTAAAACCATATTCAGAAGACATATTAGGTGACTACCAGGCGGGTTTTAGACAAAACAGATCAACAATAGATCAGATATTTATCTTACGACAAATAGCCGAGAAAAATTGGGAATATAAAAGAGATCTCCATAACATTTTTGTGGATTTTAAAAAGGCTTATGATAGTGTCCATAGGAATAGTCTATGGAATGCTATGCAGGAATTTGGAATACCAAGGAAGTTAATCAACATGACCAGACTATGCATGGAAGATACTTATAATATAGTAACATATAAAGGCAGGAAATCAGACCCTTTCCAAATAACATCTGGCTTGAAACAGGGTGATGCACTATCCCCGCTACTCTTCAATCTGGCTCTAGAGAAAGTTGTAAGGAAGGTAAAGGAGGAATGTGATATTGGAGGAACATCCAAGCTGCTTGGTTATGCAGATGATATAGATATTATAGGGCAAAGTGAACAAAAGACATTGGAAATATTGACTCACTTAAAGGAAAAAGCCCAACAGATGGGGCTGGTTATCAACCAAGATAAGACAGAATATATGGTAATTTCAAGAGACTGAATGGCTAAAAACTCTGGCCACATACAAATAGATAATATGACCATTAAAAGAACGGAAACATACAAATACCTGGGTACAATCTTCAACTGCTCCAACATCATAAGGGAAGAAATACAAACTAGAATCAACTCTGGAAATAAGATATACTATGCACTACAACATCTACTAAAATCAAATGCGCTATCTCGTAACACCAAAATCACAATATACAAAACACTGATCAGACCAGTTGTGCTGTATGGTTCTGAAACCTGGAGTACAACGAAAGGAGACGAAGCCTTGTTACAAACCTTTGAGAACAAAATTTTAAGACGCATCTTTGGACCCATTAGGGATACACAAAGTGGAGAGTGGAAAAGAAGAAGTAACAAAGACATTTATGATCTGTTTAAGTCCCCGCTAATCACTGGTATCATGAAGGCTAATAGACTACAATGGCTGGGGCATATAGAAAGAATGGAAGATAATAGGGAAACAAAACTCGCTTACACTCAGGAAATAAATGACCGTAGACCCCGAGGTAGACCAAGAAGACGGTGGAGAGATAATACATATACAGACCTACAAGCACTTGGAATCAACGACTGGCAAGAGAAGATCCACCAGAGAGACGAATGGAGACGGATTGTATCTGCAGAAATTAACCTCAATGGCTCGGAACGCTGAAGAAGAAGAGAACTGAAACGAGAAAAATAGTGTTGAGGTGCTACATAGAGCCTGTACTTTTGTATGAATGTGAAGCTTGGACAATGAGCAGTCGGGCTGAAAAAAACATCTTATGGCTGTGGAAATGTGGTTTAGGAGGAAAATGCAAAGATTACAATGGACATACAGAAAATCCTATGACCAAGTACTACAAGAAACAAATGAAAATCGTAAATTGATTAGAGGAATTAGGCGTAGACAGTCAAAATTTTTTGGATATGTTATGAGAAGAAATAAATTAGAGAACTTGGTGACAATTGGCAAGATCGAGGGGAAGAGAACAAGGGAAGACAGAGACGTAAATACCTGGATGGTCTGACCACGTGACATGGTCGAGACAAGAACACTGAACTGATCCACGACTCTGGTGATCGAGTGAAATGGCGAATCATGACAGCCCACGCTTAACGGCATGGCACATGATGGATGAATGGGTGGATTCATTCATTTATTCATGCATTCGTCCTCAACTTTCACATTTCCCACACTCGTCTACCTTTCTCCGTTTATACTTCTTAGTTTTTCTACGAGCAGTATGAAGATACCCTGCCGGCTTGCTAAGCCAGTCGCAGGTTTAGGATACCAATCTGACCACAGGGAGTCCATCCCCTATGGCGCAGATGGAAACAGAGGAAGAGGCCGACCACGTAAACGTTGGGCGAAGGGAATAGCAGAGTCCATGTGAATATCGATATATGAAGCCCATAATCGGGCACTCTCACGAAGTTTATACTTCACCTCGACACCGCAAGGTACAAGAGGAACATGATGAGAGTCTATCTTTCTCTCACTATCATACTTTAACTTTTCCTAACCCATGCATTTATTACAACAAACATGTCAATTCCAGCAGTTGTTATTTAAAGTACAGCAAGCTTGTATATGAAACGGTTAAAACAATAACATTTTGGGCAGACTAGGTTAACGTGACAAAAAGGCTAACGAGACCTGATGTAACAAGTGCCAGGGATACAAAGGGTTAACAAATGTATACCAGCGTGTAAACAACCTAAACAATCTGTGTACACTCCTGGAGGCCTGTTGGGTACATGGTGCTGGCCGTACATTTTACCAGACCGTTGGGCATTCCATGGGCGATGTCAGTACCACGCCGGCATTCCATGGGCGATGTCAGTACCACGCCGGCATTCCATGGGCGATGTCAGTACCACGCCGGCATTCCATGGGCGATGTCAGTACCACGTGGGCATTCCGTGGGCGATGTCAGTACCACTAAGGCATTCCATGGGCGATGTCAGTCACACGTGGGCATTCCGTGGCGATGTCAGTACCACTAAGGCATTCCATGGGCGATGTCAGTACCACTAAGGCATTCCATGGGCGATGTCAGTACCACGCCGTCATTCTATGGGCGATGTCAGTACCACGCCGGCATTCCATGGGCGATGTCAGTACCACGCCGGCATTCCATGGGCGATGTCAGTCACACGTGGGCATTCCGTGGGCGATGTCAGTACCACTAAGGCATTCCATGGGCGATGTCAGTCACACGTGGGCATTCCGTGGGCGATGTCAGTACCACTAAGGCATTCCATGGGCGATGTCAGTACCACTAAGGCATTCCATGGGCGATGTCAGTACCACGCCGTCATTCTATGGGCGATGTCAGTCACACGTGGGCATTCCGTGGGCGATGTCAGTACCACTAAGGCATTCCATGGGCGATGTCAGTACCACGCCGGCATTCCATGGGCGATGTCAGTACCACCCCGGCATTCCATGGGCGATGTCAGTACCACGCCGGCATTCCATGGGCGATGTCAGTACCACGCCGGCATTCTATGGGCGATGTCAGTACCACTAAGGCATTCCATGGGCGATGTCAGTACCACGCCGGCATTCCATGGGCGATGTCAGTCACACGTGGGCATTCCATGGGCGATGTCAGTACCACGCCGGCATTCTATGGGCGATGTCAGTACCACTAAGGCATTCCATGGGCGATGTCAGTACCACGCCGGCATTCCATGGGCGATGTCAGTACCACGCCGGCATTCCATGGGCGATGTCAGTCACACGCCGGCATTCCATGGGCGATGTCAGTACCACGCCGGCATTCTATGGGCGATGTCAGTCACACGTCGGCATTCCATGGGCGATGTCAGTACCACGCCGGCATTCTATGGGCGATGTCAGTACCACGCCGGCATTCTATGGGCGATGTCAGTACCACGCCAGCATTCCATGGACGATGTCAGTACCACGCCAGCATTCCATGGGCGATGTCAGTACCACGCCGGCATTCTATGGGCGATGTCAGTACCACGCCGGCATTCCATGGGCGATGTCAGTCACACGCCGGCATTCCATGGGCGATGTCAGTACCACGCCGGCATTCTATGGGCGATGTCAGTCACACGTGGGCATTCCATGGGCGATGTCAGTACCACGCCGGCATTCTATGGGCGATGTCAGTACCACGCCGGCATTCTATGGGCGATGTCAGTACCACGCCAGCATTCCATGGACGATGTCAGTACCACGCCAGCATTCCATGGACGATGTCAGTACCACGCCGGCATTCCATGGGCGATGTCAGTACCACGCCGGCATTCCATGGGCGATGTCAGTACCACGCCGGCATTCCATGGGCGATGTCAGTACCACGCCGGCATTCCATGGGCGATGTCAGTACCACGCCGGCATTCTACGGGCGATGTCAGTCACACGTGGGCATTCCATGGGCGATGTCAGTACCACGCCGGCATTCTATGGACGATGTCAGTACCACGCCAGCATTCCATGGACGATGTCAGTACCACGCCAGCATTCCATGGACGATGTCAGTACCACGCCGGCATTCTATGGGCGATGTCAGTCACACGTGGGCATTCCATGGGCGATGTCAGTACCCACGCCAGCATTCCATGGACGATGTCAGTACCACGCCGGCATTCTATGGGCGATGTCAGTCACACGTGGGCATTCCATGGGCGATGTCAGTACCACGCCAGCATTCCATGGACGATGTCAGTACCACGCCGGTATTCTATGGGCGATGTCAGTCACACGTGGGCATTCCATGGGCGATGTCAGTACCACGCCGGCATTCTATGGACGATGTCAGTACCACGCCAGCATTCCATGGACGATGTCAGTACCACGCCAGCATTCCATGGACGATGTCAGTACCACGCCAGCATTCCATGGACGATGTCAGTACCACGCCGGCATTCTATGGTCGATGTCAGTACCACGCTGGCATTCTATGGTCGATGTCAGTACCACGCCGGCATTCTATGGGCGATGTCAGTACCACGCTGGCATTCCATGGACGATGTCAGTACCACGCCGGCATTCTATGGTCGATGTCAGTACCACGCCGGCATTCTATGGGCGATGTCAGTACCACGCCGGCATTCTATGGTCGATGTCAGTACCACGCCGGCATTCTATGGTCGATGTCAGTACCACGCTGGCATTCTATGGTCGATGTCAGTACCACGCCGGCATTCTATGGTCGATGTCAGTACCACGCCGGCATTCCATGGTCGATGTCAGTACCACGCCGGCATTCCATGGATGATGTCAGTACCACGCCGGCATTCTATGGGCGATGTCAGTACCACGCCGGCATTCTATGGGCGATGTCAGTACCACGCCGGCCGTCTTCACTTCCCATGACGTTTACTGATTCCCAGTTTAGACTGAATCAACCTAGGCGCCCGGGTTATTTTTTTTACCCGCCTGGGTGAGGATTGGAACACCAGACCACCGGGGCGGTAAGTAAACATAAACAATGCTAGACGTACACAACAAACATTTGTTGACTGTGTGCCACAATATGGTGACTTTCTTCCGTGAGTACACATCTACACTGTCCCCCACCTGTAACCTTCTGTTGATATCTGTTTTACCTATACTTGTATTATTATTTTTACCTATTTCTTTCGCTTCCCTGAAATGTTATTATATCTGCAATGTTATCTCTTATATTATGCTTTGTTTTAGTTCACTCAGTGGCACATAGAGTTTATCTTTCACTGTTGTTTCTCTAGGCCAAAGGGTTTGTCTAAATATGCTAATATTGTGAGAGTCTTGGAGTATATTATCTGCTGTCAACGGCGTCAATCCACATACACAGTTGGCTTTTTCGCCAAAATTATTATACCTATTATTATTTATTATTAAAGGTATTGTTGTTGTTGCTGCTGCTAATGCTTCTACTTTCATCAGTTACTTCATTCATTAGTTGTGTGTCTAGCCCCATTCACTTGTGTTTTCCTCCAGGAGTAGTCAGCCCCTTTCTCTGCTATTGATATGTTGGTCACACCCTCACATGAGATCTAAGAAGCAGTGTTTCAACTTGCGGTGCCACTGGATGAACTCCTATTTAAACACGAGCAGGCACATCTTTACTTCAGCAGAATATACACCAAATGAAACGTTTTTTTAATATTGCCCTAACCCCCGTTTTTTTCCGGTGCCCACCCAAAAAATTTTTTTTTA
>JACEFZ010020196.1:0-18555 GCA_014155875.1 Cepaea nemoralis
TTTTTCTCGATCCCTCATTTTATTCATTCTGTGCCGGGAAAAGCAGTTAAAAGTATTTACTTTCATGCCAAAAACAAAATTGACTTGTTTTTCATTTTAAAACCTTTGAAATGCCCAAAGCAAAGACCCTTCCTGTGAAAACAGACTTCGTGATTAAAGTGGACGCAGAAATGAAAAACAGCTACGTTCAGCTGGGAGTTTAACCCGTGTATAACAAATAAAAACGTATTGACTATCCCGGATACAGTAGACAAATTGAGGAAAATAATATGTTTTGTGTTCGCTTGAATTGTGTAAATCTGCAACGTTGTCTCTTGCATAAATTTCACTATCTTTTTTAGTTTTCTGAGTGGTCCATAAGTTTAATCTTTCACTGTTTTTCTCTAGGCTAGAAGGTTTACCTAGATAGTCATATTCTGGGTTTTTGGATTTTGTGTTTGTCAGCGGTCAGGGTGGAGTACTGGTTGGAATGCCCCAAATGCCAGGGTTTTCGGGTTTTCATATTTTTTTAGCGGGTCAGCATGGAAAAATGGGTAAAAACATGTTTTTTTAAACATCCTTGTGCGATGTTGAGGAAACGGTTCACCCCTACACTGAACAGCTGGACTAAAATGTGACCTGTCATCCTTGCTTGGGACGTAATTAAAAGTACCTCTAAAGTCAGAGTGGTTCCCCCGAGGAGGGGCACTGTTAATAGGGAAAGCAAATTCCACGCGAAAAATTCGTCCACATATATAAATAGTCTTAGGACTACATGAGTTCAAGTGGCAAGCCCCAAAAAAAAAATTTTTTTTAGAGACAAGGGCTCTTTCATGCCAGTCTGGTCACTGCTCAAAAGGAAGTAATGCAGACTCCCTTTATTTATACATGCCTAGTTCATTATGATTCGACAACTGACAAACTTAGTAACAATTGACAAATTTGATGGGAAAAGTGCAAGAGGATGACAAAGAGAGAACCGGAGGTGCCACATGGCCTAATCAGGTCCAGAACATGGGCCTGATGGTGACCCTGGTCATTTCAAACATGAGACCCCCCACAACTATCTGATGGCATATGGGATGATGATATGTTACAAGTTAGTTTATCCTTGACAGGACATCGCAGCCAACACCAGCTTTTTTGCTGTTGTGTCTTTGGCCGTTTACATTCAGTAGTTTGCCATTGTTTTATGAACAAACCCGGCACCCATACCATTTTGTAAAACCAAATGCAAATGGTCTGTCCCAAATCACCACAGCTGTGTTTCCAACGCGGTAAAAAACGGGATTAAAAACTGCCTCCGAAACCCCCCTTTGCCATGGACCCGGTGATGATGAACTTTACCAATAAATGGCCCTAGTTTTTTTTGTGAGGTGTGGTATATGGGGTTAAATTTGTTTTTCTGTGCTGGATCTCAACATATCTTTTTTGTCTCAGTTTTTGCTGAACCCAAGTATTAAAATTTTTTGGGAACCCCTTTCTTTTTTCAAGTGGGCGCTCTTTCCCTTAAACCCCAGTCATCACAAAATTTTTTTGCATACCCTTTACAGGACTAGCTGTCAACTCAGCATCTTTCGCTATTGTTGGATTTTTGGGCAAGATTACACTCGTAGTTTGCCATTGCTTTCTGAGCGGCCCGGCTCACAAACCCCGTAAGTTACCATGCGATTCAAACCCACTGGAGTTCCCGTCGTAACGTTTACTTACGAGAGTTCGAGATTACGGAGACAAGTTCTAACCTTGGGCCAGGAAGCCGGCCCATTACCTTACCGTTTAAATTTGGTCCAAAACATGCTACAGAAATCTGGCTACCCCTTTGGTTCCATGTCCAAATTGTATTTAGTTTCCTTCAGTATAATGCACTGAAGATTGTTTATAATGGTTAATTTCTTCCTTGGGACTGCAAAAGCTTTTAGAACTGAAACAAGTAAGATGACAAAAATACTGCACATTCTACAAGAGATATTACAAAAAGAGCAAAATAAAACTGAGACCCTGTGATAATCATGGGGGGTTTCAATGTGAAAATTTGAGTTGAAAGAATCGAAGAAGAAGAAAAGGTATGAGATGAGCCCCATCTCGTAAAGTTAATAGACATGAGAGAGGAGAGAAACTAATCTAATTTTGCCTAGAAATAGTTTTTCAATCAACGACACATCCAAGAAAGCACCACACTTGAAACTCACCTGATGGTAGAAACTCAACTGATGGTAAAAACTCACCTGATGGTAACTGCAAGAAGAAAACTGATTACATCTTAAGACAGCAAAGATGATATAATGTATAACACCCACAAAGGCTTGGCCAGGAGCAGACACTTCAACTTCTGGCAGATTTCAAGCTAACATTGAAGAATGTGATCAAAAGAGCATGGCCAACACAATTCAATGTAAACTTGAGCAAGTTCTGACTGTGGTGGTGTTGGGTTCAAACTGTCATAACATTTTGTTTGTGAAAGATGAGGTCAGTAGAGGACCTTGACATTCTGGAAGATGGGCAGTGGAGAAATTGGAAGATAGAGGACAGTGGAGAACCTTGGCATTGTGGAAGGTAGGGGGCAGTAGATGACCTTGGTATTGTGAAAGATAGAGGGCAGTGGAGGACCTTGGCATTGTGACCTTGGAATTGTAGGGGGCAGGAGATAGCCTAGATTTTCTTCTTCTTCTTCTTCGTTCATCCGGAGTTTTTTTTCCGGATGTGATTGCGTTGTGCCTGTTTACAGCAGAGCTGCGTTCTTGCGCCGTTAGGCCGACACATCCGACTTCTGCGGGCATTTGTTGACCGGGTTAACCTTCCCGGGATAGCCTAGATTTTGAAGGCAGCTGTTGCAAAATTTGAGCAACCCATAAATGAGGTTATGATTTTGGTGAACATACAGGTAAAAGAGGGAGGAGCAGCAGGTTCTAGTACATCAAATAATTCCTTTTTCTTTTGTCTATTGTTAAAACATCTTTGTTTAATTACATGCAATTCTGATTTTCCTGGCATTTAATTCCGTATGATGATACATTGCAAGACTGATTCTAGTTTCACAACTTTCAGACTGAGTTTGTTCATACTGCCTGTGATGAGTTTGAATCCCAGATTGCTGGAGGTAATCTGTTTAATTTTTCTAGTGTATATTATTATTCATTACTTGCATACAAATAATTGTGTTTATTTTTTTCTATATCTGCACTTGAGTTGAGTTGAGTCAAGAACCGATATAACAGCACTCAGGACAGTCCCATTTGTGATAGTCCTCATCTGCAACAGCCAGCAAAGAGTCCCAATAATGATGGTACCAGTAGCAGTCTGATTATGTGTCTGTCTGGCCTCTTCTCTGAGTCCTTGGTGTCAATCAGATACTCTGGTTACTCCCTGTAGCGCAGTTCTCTCTAAGCCATTAAGATCTAGCTGCTGTTCTATTCTACACGATCCCAAAGGGCTCTGACCACATCTGCCTTATCCTGCACCAATACCCCACCCAGTGCGCGGAGCATACCCAGCCAATCTGTCCGCCTACTCATTTCCCACCACACCAGCATGTCCTGGGAACAAACTCCAACAGATGCTGTCTATTTTTGACTGTTGAATTGAAGCCTGCCACTCTGCCTGAAGCATACCTGTCTTTATCTTTCTCATCTTACTTTGTGAGTATGTTACAAGCACGACATGTGTGTGCTGTTTGCCCTCCAGCCAGTGCTGATATGCTTGTATTAGAATGCACTTGAATCAGCAGTTACGAAGAATGGACGTTTTTGGATAGCTCTGCCTCCTTGCTCTGAGGTCTATAAAATGTGGTTGACCTATCACATCACAGACCAATAGCAAATTCCTGCTTTGGGATATGATTTGTTTGTTCTGTAAAGGTCCAGTCATTTCTTCTCATTCTGTGTTTGTCCGGAATGCTGTTTTAGATGTAACTGTCTTGTGCCTATTTACAACAGAGCTGCGATATTTGCACCATTCGGCCGACACATCCGACTTCTTCAGGCACTTGTTGACCGGGTTAACCTTCCTGGGTGTCCAGTCATATAACACTAAGCTAACTAACATACATAAAACATAACCGGCTGCCAGTCAACAAATGCCAGGGAGAAGTCAGATGTGTTGACCCAGTATGCAAATATTGTAGCTCTGCTGTAAACAGGTATGGAGCAGTTATGTCCAAAATAAAATTAGTATCTTGTGATTGGAAACAAAAAGACAAAGATGACAGTATGACTTGTACATCAGTTGAATTTCAGTGTCGAGAGTTACACAGTCAGCCTCACTCTCTCATGATTCCATTTCATCGAGTGGCAAGGTATGATTGAGGTGGCTGAGAAAAAAAGCAGGTTACAGCCAGAATGGCTAACTGGTTAACAAATGTTCAGAAGAAGTTACATAAGTTGGCTGAAAGACTCAAATATCACAACTCTGCTGCAAACAGGCTCAACACAATTACATGCAACATAATAGCTATTGCATGAGCACAGAAGGAGAACAGGGTGCAGTGGATGACAAAGGGAATTTTTTATTCCTTGCCCTTTTCCGCACGCTTGCAGCATATTGCTCGTAATCACCTTTCTGCCTGTTGACCAGTCGTTGATTCCTGTGCACACATTTAGTTCCTGCCATGCAATAACTCAGGAAATGTGGTAGTGAGTGCAGTTGATGGCTGTGTAGTCTATACAGATGTGGGGTTTGCACCATATAACCAATCACCTGTCTTACCAGGACCCCAGAGGAGAAGTCATTAGTAACAACACTATCATCTTCTATGCAGGCCGTTAAAGACAAATAAACAGGGTTGGTACTAGACTGGCTACTTCACATTGTAAACAAAATAGCCAACATCCAACCAGCCATCAGCTGGCCTACAAAAGGCTGGGCTTGTGGGCCTGGACTCTTCAACTAGTCTTAAAGGCATAAGAAGAAGAACAAGAAGAAGACCAGATACCCAGTACGCCCAATATACCCAATACAAGACATGTAGAATTGTCCTATGTTTACTTTTACTTGCATTAGAATGCACCTGAATCAGCAGTTATGAAAAATGGACGTTTTTGGATAGCTCTGCAACTTTACTTAGCTACTTTTGTTATTTGCAGTGTGTCTAAACAAATCAGACTGCGGGGCCGAATGTATTTGTCTGGTGACATCAGCTTGTGTACAGCCGGCAGTGGCTCTTGGGAACTATGTGCTGGAGTGGAAGCGGTGAGTTTTGTCATCATTCACTCAGTGATCGTGTTCTTTAGTAAGCCAGTATGTTCCAACCGGTGATACATTCTATCTGTCTTCTTTAAAGGGTTTCAAAGCCAAGAGGGCTGACTTCAATTCACTAGGCTTTATCCCACATGGCTCAGTCTCTTTCTGCAGGGTGGCTGGCCAGTGCTTAAGAGATCAAATTCAGTGTTTCAGAGGACTCTTTATCAACCATCTAAGAAATATAACTTGAAATATAAACAGACCAATATCCAAATACTGCAGGAGGTCAGTTCACAAAGACATTTTGTTTAATGCCCACAAAAGATCTTAATAGGGGACAATGTGTTTTTGTGTTCCATTCATTTATAGAAACCAACTTTGTGCAAACAAAAAGACATGATAATCAGTTTAAAATTACCGTGGTAGACAATTCAAATGACTGTGTAAATATGCAAATTTTATATTTCAGCTTGGAGGATTTATCTGATTAGTTTATGTTGTATGATTTCTGCAGTATTTACCTGGTGAAATGTAGCAATCAACAAATCATGCAATCAGTTGTTTGTGTCTTCATTATTCAAAGTCTCATAAGGTCATCTAATTCATATATGTTTCAGGCACACTGCCAACAGCAAAGACCTTCCTTGTGTGACCACAAAGTTTCCGCTTCCTGTAGCCAACATGGAGCACATTCCAATCACAGTGCATGTCTCTGTGCCAGCATTTGGCCGAGTGAAGACGCTGCTGCCTCTGTGTTACACAGTGAAGAATCGGACTCCATACGTACAAGAGATACAGATCAGTATGGAGTCTACAGATAACTTCATGTTCTCTGGCAACAAGCAGGTAGGCTTTAGACGTCATGCATAGGTCAGCACGGCCGAATGGATAAGAACGCGTTTTCCTAAGCATCCGGTGTGCTGATGCCGAGGCAAGGGGTTCAGCCCTTACACCGGACAGTTGGACTAAAATGTTGACTTCTCGTCCTGGCTTGGGGACATAAATTACAAGTACCTCGGTCGTGTCAGTTTTATAAATCTGCCTCGATGTGAATTTAAACTCATGATCATCGGACCAGCAGGCATGTATGCTATCCATTGCACTGCCCTGGCTCCCTTCATGATGATACATCATCATCATATGCCTTGCAGATAAGCGTGGTCGGTCATGTTTCACCGTTTTACACAATCACCAGAGTCGCGGTTCAGCTCTGTATTCTTGTCCCGGCCATACCACATGGTCGAGCCATCCAGATATTTACTTCTCTGCCTTCCTCTTTTTCGTTTCCCCTCAATCTTGCCAGTTGTCACCAAGTTCTCCAGTTTATTTCTTTTCATAACGTGTCCAAAAAATGGTGGCTGTATACATGAATACAGGAGGCTCCGCACAGAGGGCTACAATACATGGAGTGGCTGTTGTATGTGTAGAATACTCAGACAACATCCAGTGCACCTGTTAACATAGCATGCTTGAAAGTACTGCAGAGATCATGCTGGGAAGGGTGAAGATAGGCACGGACATGTGCAAGCACTCACTTCATTATTGTAAGACTCACAGAGCATGTTGAGAAGGGTGAAGATAATTTTGCTTTGTGCAGAGTGGCATGCTTCATTTAAAACATCAAAGATAGGGAGCATCTGTTTGATCTTTTCCCCAAGGCGTACTGGTGTGTTGGGAAATGAGCAGGAAGACAGATTGGCTGGATCTGCACCGCTGGGTGGGGTATTGGTGCATGATGAGGGACATGTAGTTAGGGCCCTGGGAATCATGTGTACAGTGTGGAAGAGCTGATACACCTTCAATGCCTGGAGTGAATGGTGCAACAGGGAGTGACCAAAGGATCTGGCTGACACTCAGGACTCCGAGGAAAGACCAGACGGACACATAATCTGACTGTAGCTGGTACATTAGTATATGGACTCTTCACTGGTTGTTGAAGATGAGTATGAAGCGCGTATGGGAATGTCCAGAGTGCGGCAATGTCTATTCTTGATTCCACTCAAATACTGCAACAATCATGATTCCGATGTCAGAGCAATATTATCTACAGCTGAAGAACTTCTGATTTGTATGACCAAGCCATTGTTGTGTGATCAAAAAGACACGAGTCAGTTTAAAATTACTGTGATAGACATGTGTAATTACTTTGGAAATGTGCGTGTGTTGTATATTTCACTTTTTGTTTTAATGTTGCATATCTCTTGCAGGATGTTGCAGCCAACACCAGCATTTTTCAGCTGCTGTTGATGTGCTAGGCAAGTTTTTACATTCAGTAGTTTGCCATTTCTTTCTGAATGACCGGCTCCCATACCATCACATAACACAACACGACACGATCTGCTGCACAAATCGGTCGCGGCTGCATTTCGAACACCTGGTAAGCGGCTCATGAACCGCGTTCGCAGGCCTTTGGCCACGGAGACTGGCATATTTCACTTAGAAGGATTCATTGTTTTCCTTTGGTTTCTGTTTTGTGACTTCTGCAGTATCACATAACAAGATGCAGTGAAATGTACTAGGCAGTAAATTGTCCAACATATTGTTTTGTCTTCATTATTCAGAGTCTGTAAGTAGACAGTACTAGTAGGTCATGCCGAAAACAAACAACAGAAGCATAATTCTTCATCACCCATGCCTGTTGGCAAGGCACTTGATGATGTCATAGTGGAGGTATTTAAATGTCCAAGAATGGAACAGCTTAAATATGTTAGAATGGGGAGGTTTCCTTTAATCAAACACGCAATGATCCACTTTGTTTTGTTTCTGTTTGATGTTAGACCCAGTTCCGTATCCTCCCGAGCCAGGAGTACAAGCTCTACTACAACTTCTTCCCATTGGTAGCAGGACAAGTGTTGTTGCCAAGGTTACACCTCGACATGATGCGTTACCCAGGAACCATAGATGAAATCATCGGCAAAATGTTGCCTACTCATATATTCATTCGGGTAACGCCTTTGTTAATTATTTTCTTTCTTTCTTTCTTTCTTTCTTTCTTGACGTATGATGCCACATCTAAACTGAGTATGAAGGTGGAGGTTGTCACTGCTATGTTCCATTGAATTAAGGACAAACAGCACACATATGTCGTGATTGTAACAGACTCATAGAGCTTGTTGGGGAAGGGTAAAGAAAGGTATGCTTTGTGCAGAGTGGCAGGCTTCAATTAAAACATGAAAGATAGGGAGCATCCATTGGATCTTTTCCCCAGGATATGCTGGTGTGTTGGGAAATGAGCAGGCGGACACATTGGCTGGGTCTGCTCTACTCCGTGGTTTATTGGTGCATGATCAGGCAAATGTGGTCAGGGCCCTTAGGTATCGTGAGCCTAGTGTGGAAGTGTTTTCAGGAGTCTCCATGGTGAAGTGGTCAAGCCGTTTGACTCGGGCTCCGAAGGTTGTGGGTTTGATTCCGGGTCACGTCCTTCAGTTCATGATTGCATATTTTTTTGAGACTTCTGAGGGTCGTCGCTGGAGCTACGGAGACCGTGCTTTGTGCGATGCTTTTGGCAGTTCGCTGCAGAAAGAGACTGAGCCATATGGGATAAAAACCCGGTGCGATGAAGTCGACCCTGTCGACTTTTAAGCGACGTTTTTTTAAGAACAGGTAAACCATCATTGTTTGGAGAGAATGGTGTAGTAGAGAGTGACCAGAGGATCTGACCGACATTCGGTACTGCTAGGAAAGATCAGATGGACACACACTCTGACTGGACTGCAGCTGGTATCTTTATTACTCACTGACTGTTGAAGATGAAGACAGCGCAGTATGGGAATGTCCCTAGTGACGTGATGTTGGTGTTTGACTCAACTCATTCTTTCTTTCTTTCTTGATATCCTTTACCAAAATCAAGACCACAACACAAAGTCCTCACATCATTATCATCATCATTTAGCATGTCCTTTGTAGAAAATTTGCTGTCTTCACAGTAGAAATGACTCTCTGTCCTTAATCAGTGTCTTTGCCTCATGGATTGTCAAGCTCGGAGCTTTGTTAATGTTCTGTGTCCATCATCTCGATTTGTAGTTTGGTGAGTTTTGTTAGTAATTAATCAGGCCTCAATATGCTGGTGTGGTGGGAGATGAGCAGGCGGATAGATTGGCTGGGTCTGCACTGCTTGGTGGGGTATTGGTCCATGATAAGGCAGACGTGGTCAGGTGTGCAGAAGAACATAGATCATCACACCCTGGAGAGAATGGTGTACGGAATTACTAGATCTGACCAAGACTCAGAACTCACAGGAAAGGCCAGACAGACACATAATCAGACTGCTGCTGGTACCATTAATATTGGGACTCTTCGCTGGCTGTAAGATGAGGACGGGGCACGTATGGGAATTCCCAAGTGCTGTGATTATGGTTCTTGACTTGATCAGGTCTCATGTTCATAAGATGTCCAAATTGATTTATTTTTTGTCTCGCGATAGATTCAGGGCATTGTTTGAATATTTATTTTAAATGGACTCATGACACCATCGTGAACTCATGACAATGTTATGAGACTAATTGATTCATGTCTTTGTGTTTTTCAGCCCAATGGCAAGATACCCCCAGTGTGAATGGAATCATGCAGCTTGTGGAGTGGGCAAACCTCAGTGCAATATGTTGAACTCCCTCTGCCTCATCGACTCACATCCTTCTAGTTACGATAATAACTTATTACAGCTCGTGCCATTGTTTCTTTCAGATTGAGTAAACAGTATCACTAGGAAGTCCCTTGTCTGTAACCCACAGGCAAAAGAAATAGGTGTAAAAACACATGGAAAATAGAATTTGAATTAGTTGCATATCCTTTACAGGACATGGCAGTCAACTCCAGCATTTTATGGCTGTTTGTGATTCCTGGGCAAGTTTACGCCATTTCTTTCTGAATGACTAGTACTCACACCATTATATGGAATACTAACGCAAGATGGACTGATGCCTTACCGCCCGCAGCTGTGTTTCGAACGTGGTATGTGGGATTACGAATTGCAATCGTAACTCCTTCGCCACAGAGCTGGTTAGAAAATTAGAGACAAAATGTATAGTATGGGGAAGACAAGAGTTGGTTTAGGGCCTTTGCTGTTGTGGAGAAAAGAGGGCAGAAGAGGAAGTTGTGAAACTCTTACTCTCCCAAGCAGTTGATACTGTGTAGTAGTAAATATTTAGGCCTGGGGTAGTTGCAATAACAAAACAATGGTGGGAGAAAGAGTAAAAGTAACAATAGAGATAGGACAAGAAATGCACTGAAGTGGGTTGAACTGCAGTATATATGTAAAAATTACAATGAGTTAAAAAAAGTTAGTTGCATATCCTTTACAGGATGTTGCATTCAACCCCAGGATTTTGGGGCTGTTCGTGATTTCTTGGCAAGTTTACGTTCAGTAGTTTGCAATGAGTAAATCAACAAAAATGGAAAGTGGACAAACATTTAGCAGTGTGGTTTCCGTGCTCTAGGATTCAGAATACTCTAGGACCTTAGTTAAGTGGGGGTTTTTATAAAAGCTTTATAATGTACTTGTTAGCATGGTGGAACATTGGTATCAGAAATGACAGCACATGAGACAGAAGACTGGACAGACATGATCATCAACTGCACGTGGCATGGACTATAAGAACAACTGATAAAATGAGTAACGATTAATTTTCACAATATTCTGATAATTGTATCAGAAGGAGAGGCATTTCCTAACCTGCCGCTGAAACAGGACAGGAGAAACAAAAATAAGCAAAGGTTCATATTATTTTTGTTTTTTTTGCGCTCGCTCACTTTGATCTCAAATGTAGTCCATACACGTGCTACTACTTCCAGTGCACTGAACCGAATATTCGTGTGGATTAGCTTTCCCTGATACCAATTGTCCATCACTGTCAAGCGAACCCACTCTGACTTCTGAGGTACTTGTAATTTACATCCCCAAGGCAAGGACGAGAAGTTGACATTTTAGTCCAACTGACCGGTGTAGGAGTTGAACCCACTACCTCAGCATCAGCATAATGGAAGTTTAAGGATGAGCGCTCTTATCCATTTGGCCTGCTTACCTCCATATTTAGTTTTTATAATTATGTGACCTGAATTTTGAAAAACTTGTGATTTTTCAGTGTCTGACCATCCTATTGGTAATTCTTCAAGAAACATGAGGTAATTTGTTTGATGCAAAAAGAGTTAAACCACTCTGTTCCATTTGTTACTTTGAAGCCTTTTGGTCCCAGTTGTTAATTTAATTCTTCTTCTTCTGCTGCGTTTTTCTGGAATATTTTTTGGGCATAATTGCATTGTGCCTGTTTACAGCAGAGTTGCAATATTTGCACCTTTAGGTCGACACATCTGATTTCTGTGGGCATTTGTTGACCGGGTTAACCTTCCCAGGTAATTTAATTCTAGCTGACCTAACTAGATGTTACTTTAAAGTATCATAAGCTGGAGTAACTTTCGTACATATATTGTTCAATCTTACAATATGTGCACAGGTATTGGTAAAAATATACTATTTATCACTTGCTGTTTGACTTACATACTGATGTACAGTAAATCTTGAGTCTTTGGCATGTAAGTGTACTTGATAAGGAATTGTGCTGATTAAATGAGCACAGCCGAATGAGGATTCAACATCTACGTTCATTGTCTTGCTGAGAGAGGGAAAAAACCGAACACTTATTCCTCCATACATTCAGAACTACACAATGTGATGGCCTTTTCACATCACAGATCCACAGTAGAAAACTGCTTCAGTACAAATTTACAAGTGTGACTGTTGCTAAGTGACTGCATTCTTCTTCTTCTTCTGCGTTCATCAGGACAATTTTTTCAGACGTGATTGCGTTGTGCCTGTTTACAGCAGAGCTGCGTTTTTGCGCCGTTAGGCCGACACATCCGACTTCTGCAGGCATTTGTTGACCGGATTAACTTTCCCGGGGACTGCATTTATATTGTTTCTATTTCCCTGTCAAGTTTTTTCCACCTACTATAAGGACGCTAGCTAATTAATTGAACATAGGAACCTGTTTTACTTCAACGTTATGTTCATGTGTGTTTAGTGGATGTTGTGATCGACACATCTCCATTGTTTAGGTCTTTGATGTATTGGTTTTAATGTTATATTTTCCACATGCACTGACGTCTGCAAAATATGATGGATCTGTCACATAGCAGACCCATAGCAGAAAATTGCTGTGGGACACATTTTGTTTTAAACTGGGGTGTGGAGAAGAGGGAGATCATGACGTAATGGATTCTAGATGTGATAAATAGTATATATATATATATATATATATATATATATATATATATATATATATATATATATATGTCAGCAACGGAGGCCGAACAGCAGGCTTATGATAGAGGGACATTTCACACATGACAGCAACAAGGTCGGGGCAGGACATTAGGCTTATGATAGAGGGACATTTCACACCTGACTGTAACAAGGGTGGGGCAGGACATTAGGCTTATGATAGAGGGACATTTCACACATGACAGTAACAGAGGCAGGACATTAAGGTTATCATAGAGGGACATTTCACACATGACAGCAACAGAGGCAGGACATCAGATTTATAATAGAGGGACATTTATAGTGGCAAGGTTCTGCACAGGACAGAAAAGCCAGTGTATGATGATAGATGGGGCAGTCATATGTTCCTCACTGATCAGAGAAAATCATACACTCTATATGTTGTATAATTATTGATTGTATGCTTTCATGACTGATCAGAGAAAATCACACACATCTGGATGTATAATTATTGATTATATGCTTTCAAAACTCATTCAAAATATTATGGAGGTAACTCTCGCTGTATATTTCTTATCATTCACTTGGTAGTTGTTTCCCTTGAGTTATATAAGTATAGATGCTAATGCTACACGTAGAATTAGTATTGGGGCTCTTCACTGGCTGTTGAAGATGAGGATGGAGCGCATATGGGAATGTCCCAAGTGCTGTTATGTCAGTTCTTGACTCAACTCAACTCAGTATAGAAGCTGTGGTAAAATAATTATGGCTCACCAACAAAGTGATCGGGTTAAATCTTCAGTTGTGGCAGAATATTTGTCTCTCCAGTACAGGTCTGCATCGCCAGTGTGTTACCGGAGCCCATAAGAGAAGCAAAGAACAGTAACAATGCAGCCCACCATGCATGTCATAAGAGAGGACTAAGGAGGGTTGGTTTGAGATTGGCTACCTCACACAATTGAAAGCTGAACGTTTAAGCTGCAAAATCCAACCAATTACGAGGCTTGACTTGAGCTGGAGCCGGTGCTTCATTGTGAGATAAAAGGCAGAAGGAAAAGATAGACAGCTTTGGAGACAAGCAAACCTCAAAAAGTGGGTTAAGTTAGTTGCATATCCTCTTACAGGACGTCGCAGCCACATCCAGCAATTTGTTTGTTTGCTGTTTGTGATCTCTTGGCAAGTTTACATTAAGTAGTTTGCTATTGCTTTCTGAACGATCAGCACCCATGCCATTTTGTAAAAATCCAATGCAATACGATCTGCTGCCAAATCGCCTGCAGCTATATTTCGAATGCAGGATTGCAAACTGCATCCGTAATCCATTCGCCACGGAGCCAGCCAAAAAGTGGGTGCCAGAGATTTTTTGAGAAAGAAGAATTTTGAGATGTTGATCAAGAGAGCTGGACATAATGATATCACCTTTTATATATATATATATGGTGGCATATAAGATGGGCAGAACATTTCAAAGAAATATTAAATAGACCGCAGCCTGACACTGTTCCGAACCTGGATGGAGAAATTACTATGCCCCCACTGGATGCCTCCTGCGAGTCATTCACCATGGAAGAGATTAAAGCAGCCACCAAAAAATTGAAGAACAACAAAGCTGTTGGTGAAGATGAAATCTCAGGAGAAATACTCAAAGCAGCAGATGAGAACACCTTACAACGTTTGTTACAGCTGATCAATGAAATCTGGCAAAGCGAATCCCCACCACAACAGTGGAAAGATGGTGTAATTTTCAAACTGCCTAAAAAGGGCGATATGTCTGATTGCAATAATTGGCGTGGTATCACTCTATTGTCAGTACCAGGAAAACTTTTTTGTAGCATGTTACTTGAGAGATTGAAAAAGGCGATAGATGAAAGGCTCAGAGAAGAACAAGCAGGCTTCAGACCAAAACGGTCATGCATAGACCACATTTTCACCCTCAGAATAATCATTGAAGACTCCGTAGAATTCCAGTCGAAATTAATCACAAACTTTGTCGACTTTCAAAAAGCCTTCGACAGCATCCACCGTCCTTCACTTTGGAATCTACTTAACATCTATGGTTTTCCTACCAAATATACCAACGTCATAAAATCTTTCTACAAAGAGACACGTTGCTGCGTAAGAACAGAAACAGGCAACTCTGACTGGTTCTCAGTCGAAACAGGAGTGAAACAGGGTTGTGTCTTATCACCGATGCTTTTTGGAATAGCTATCGATTGGGTCATGCGCAAATGCACAAGCAACACAAATATGGGTATTCATTGGGTTGACAAAATTCTAGAAGACCTGGACTTTGCCGACGACATAGTGCTTTTGAGTTCAACACATCCGGATGCTCAAGAGAAAATAAACCACCTCCAAAATGTTTCAGGGCAAATTGGTCTCCAAATTAACACCACAAAAACAAAGACTATTGATCTTACCAACAGTTCAGATGAGACCAAATTGAACAGCTACGTTCTTGAAAAAGTCAACAGCTTCACATACCTAGGAAGCAAAATGACATCCACAGGGGACTCAACACCAGAAATATCAATCTAGAATCGCACTGGCATCTAGTGCCTTCAATAAACTGTCAAACATCTGGAAGTCAAAGACACTCAGCAAACACAAAAAACTTAAAATCTTCAACTCTTGTGTGATTCCAGTGTTAACGTATGGATGTGAAAGTTGGAAATCAACGGTAGCTTTAGATAAAAAATTAGACAATTTTGAGAACAAATGTCTTAGAAGACTTCTAAACATCCACTGGACAGACTTCAGAACCAATTCGCAAATAAGACAAGAGACTAAGCAAGATACAGTATCCAATTTCATAAGAAGACGCCGTTGGAACTACATCGGCCATGTACTCAGAATGGACAAGACAAGACTCCCCTACCAAGCCCTCATATGGTCACCGGTAGGGAAAAGAAAACGGGGAAGACCAAGAGAGACCCTGCGTAGAACCATCATTAGAGAAGGCTCATTCAATGGCCAAGTAAATATCCAAGATCTACAACAGATAGCAGCGAACCGCCAGGCATGGAGAGACAGGACTTCTGCCCTATGCGCCGCCTTAGGCTCAAGAGGAAAGACTAACTATATACATACATACATACATACATACATTGTTATTGTACTGGCACCTGGCCGTCTTGTCAGATGATAGTTTGTTAATTGTGCTTCCCATTGCACAAAGCCTGGGCTGAATTTAGAGACCATGTGTTGCCCCATGCAGCATGATCCCTCTCTCGGCCTGCCTAGTTCACTCCATAGGAAAGGTAACACTGCAAGCTAAATATTAATAATAGTCATTCTGTAATGCTTTCATGGTGCATACTCAATACTGTTTATTATTAAACATTTCAGATTAAATGTGACTTCTTCTTATTCTTGTTTGTGTTGTTTATTATTGTCTAGTTCTTTAGAAATATGTTGTTGTAACTGGAAGTTCAATATCTTCTTCTTACCTTTATCCCTTAGTGGGGCATATTCCCTTAATGAACCCACGCCAGGTCGTTCATCTTTTGCTAGCTCCTGCAGTTGCCTCCATGTCTGTAAATGAATATGGACGACAGCACAGACGAGCAAGAGTTAAAAGACAAATAATATTCTGTACAACGCAGAATCTAGTGCGTTCAGTGCGTGTATTCTTCAGTTTCAGTTCTAGTGCGTTTATCTAGTGCCTTCAATAAACTGTCAAACATCTGGAAGTCAAAGACACTCAGCAAACACACAAAACTTAAAAAATCTTCAACTCTTGTGTGATTCCAGTGTTAACGTATGGATGTGAAAGTTGGAAATCAACGGTAGCTTTAGATAAAAAAAATTAGACAATTTTGAGAACAAATGTCTTAGAAGACTTCTAAACATCCACTGCACAGACTTCAGAACCAATTCGCAAATAAGACAAGAGACTAAGCAAGATACAGTATCCAATTTCACAAGAAGACGCCGTTGGAACTACATCGGCCATGTACTCAGAATGGACAAGTCAAGACTCCCCTACCAAGCCCTCATATGGTCACCAGTAGGGAAAAGAAAACGGGGAAGACCAAGAGAGACCCTGCGTAGAACCATCATTAGAGAAGGCTCATTCAATGGCCAAGTAAATATCCAAGATCTACAACAGGTAGCAGCGAACCGCCAGGCATGGAGAGACAGGACTTCTGCCCTATGTGCCGCCTTAGGCTCAAGAGGAAAGACTAACTAACTAACAACGCAGAATGACAAGACACCCATACTCGAGGTCAAGGACAGACGAGTGAGAATTGCAAACAACTCTGGACAAGACTGGGGGCAGGAGCTCCGTGAAAAGGGGAGGACTGGATAGGAGTAGGACGACCGAGCAGTGTGTGTGTTGCACTTCGGGCGGAAAAACGTGTTTGATTCAGAGAGACTTCAGTGCGAGATAGTTTAAAGCAGTGGTTCTCAACCGGTGGGGGGGGGGGGGGGGGGGGGGGGGATTAAGACCATTTCAAGATCGCGTTAATAAAAGAACCGATTACTTGATATTGTTTTCCCCTTCATACTTTTACAGTTATGTACATCTCATCCTTCTAAAATTCATTTTATAAAGTAAGTAGACCCACAATCATGTTTTATGTGGATGTCTAGATTTGTTTTAGTATATGCTATTAAATTTACCTTCCATTTTTACGTATACTGTGTAGGGGTGGGGGATTTTTAGATAGGAAATATGAAAAGGGGGGGGGGGGCGACGTTCTGAAAATACGATGAAGGGGGCTCGGGCCAAATTTGTTATAGGAAGGGGGGGGAATGACGTTATGAAAATATGGTGAAGGGGGCCACGGGCCAAAAAAGGTTGACAACCACTGGTTTAGAGAATGATTGTAACAGAGTTGTGAGATCAGAGAGTGTTATGACAACTTAAGGACTGCAGAAGTCTAGTGTAAATATAAGAACGGACCGGTTGTTGACAGTCTTTAGAATAACTGTAAAATGTTGAAGTATGTATAATATACTGAGTGTATGTACTGAGAACAGTAATTGAGCGTTCTATAGAAGTAAACAAAGATCTGTATCTTTGCTTTATTGACTATACAAAGGCTTTCGATAAAGTGAGACATGTCGACATGATAAGAATGCTTGAAGATCTACAAATTGGTGGAAAAGACCTTAGACTTGTAAAAAATATATTGGAAACAACAAGCTGCCATCAGAATTGATAACGATGTAGGTCAATATCGGCCTATTAAAAGAGGTGAGAGACAAGGATATGTAATGTCTCCAGATCTTTTTTTTTTTTACTGTACAGTGAAAATATTTTCAGAAATATAGAAGATATGGAAGGAATCAACATTGGGGGACGAGGCATCAATAATATTAGATATGCAGATGATACAGTCTTCATTGCAGACAATGAACAGGACCTGCAAAATTTAGTAGATGCGGTTGTTGCACACGGTGAACAACTTGTATTAGAATTGAATATTAAGGAGACTCAGATTATGGTCTGCAAAGTGTGGAGTGCGCCTGGTCCTGCAACCAGCAAGGTTGGGATCGGCTAGCCTCTCCCAGGAGGGGTGAAAAGTGAAAATTAGTAGCCTGCCGATGACACGCAGACTACACAAGTCAACCCCCACCTCCACGTGGTGCAGACCGGGAAACCATGACCGCGAGGTCATGGGCTAACGGGGCTATGGCTCGCCATAGAGGATGGACTCCCTGTGATCAGATTTGTGTCTTTAACCTGCGACTGGTCTAGCAAGCCGGCAGGGGATCTTCATACTGCTCGTAGAAAATCTAAAAAATATAAACGAACTGACTCAGATGGATATCCACCCGGCAATGTTAATGGACTACGAGATAGATCAGCGGCTCAAAAAATAGGCACAATGAACGTCTGCGGTTTCAGTAGTAAAGAAGAAGAGCTTATAGAAACAATGGAAGAGAGGAAACTTGGACTGATGGGAATAGCGGACACCAGAACAAAGGGGAAAGGATGCAACGAGCTCCACCACAGTTACACGTTTGTCTAGTTTGGAGTAGTACAGCAAGAAAGGGCAAGACACGGTGTGGGAATAGTCATCGAACCACGGCTAGCAAAAGGAATACTAGAAATAAAATATATATCAGAAAGAATCATAACAGTGAGAATAAAAGAACAAACAATTACAACATATGTACAAATATACGCCCAAACCAAAAAAAGGGTAATTTACAAACCAAAATTTTGAGAAAAA
>JACEFZ010020197.1:0-95000 GCA_014155875.1 Cepaea nemoralis
AAAGTATGATTGGAGAAATGTGAAAAGTATGATTGGAGAAATGTGAGCAAGTAGATAACAAAGTCTCATGAACCGAATGACATAACCCAGAATCGAACCCACAACCTTTGGAACTCGAGGCAGGCGGTGTAACCACTTCGCCACGAAGACCCCTTGGGGTTGTGCATTTGGAGGTCTAGGCTTCTAGGACAAAGGTCAAAAATTAGAGAATACCCGCAGCGCAAATCGCCAGTTTTAAAAATCCCTCGTGTAGTTTCCAAATGACAAGATCAGGCTGTACATGCCACAGCCCACTCGACATGTTTTGTTAAATGAGAAAGGCTACCCTCAAAGAACACATTAAAAGCATATTTGATTGTTCTTATGGTCCATGCCGTGTGGCTTTGGTGATCAAGTCTATCCACAGCCTTCAGTCGCTTGTGCTTCCAATCATTTCTGACCGACACTCCTCCATGCCCTGCTGTCAGACTGTCCAGCTTCTTCTCTCCTGATGTAACTATTGTATACAAGTATTTGGCTCCTTGTCGGTGCTACGGAATTTGTGCACTGAGATCAAATGTTTCTTGCGTCAACTATAGGAACATTGGAAGTCGGAGTGGGTTTGCTTGATGGCGAATGACAGTGGTAATAAGGGAAGCTAATCCACAAGCAAACGTTAGTCTAATGCCCTCTCCAGCAGTAGAAACTACTGGAAGTAGTAGCAGGCAGGCTTGTCCATGGGACATATTTTTCTGTCCCATCCCATCCCATCCAATGGTAATTTATGCCTGTCCCATTCTATCCCATCCCATCCCATGGACCTTTCCCATGGGAATAACACTCCCGTGGCCAAGCCTTGTAGCAGGTGTATGAACTACTATATTATTATTTACAAACATACACGCATGCACGCACACACACACACCACCACCACCACCACCACCACCACCACATCACACACAGACACGGAGGGAGGTGGAGGGAGAGAGAGAGGGAGAGAGAGAGAGAGAGCTATAATGACTTAAAACAAAATGTTGACACATAGCTCATCATCATCAACTTCTTCGTGATCATTATTAAGTGCTCTACCAGCTGGCATGGACATTCATGTCTCTCCACAGATCTCGGTCTTTGGTGTTGATGGTATTCCTCCACGCCACCATCTCAGTCTATTCAGCATAATTTCTTTTGGTCTGCCTCTGCCTCTCTTCCCCTTGATCTTGCTAGTTGCCACGATGTCCATCTAGTTGAAATTTTTATTACTATGTTTAAACACACACACACACCCACCCACCCACACACAAACACACACACACACACACACACACACACACACACACACACATTCAGCATGTTAACACGTAGTTCATTTAGTTGAGAATCTTATTCAAAACAATGTACTCTCTAAGTGAATTTAAACACAGGAGCCACAAACAATATGGTCCACGAGTTATTGACCGGCATATTTCACATCATCTCGTCAGGTGCATACTGCGGAGTTGTATATCATGTGAAGTGACAACACTTAGCCTGAAATACTCAAGACACATATTCACAGATATTGTTCGAATGTGGACCATTTGTTATCCCCACGCAATTTAACACGAAGTCTTTCTGTTTCCACAAAACTGACTGGAACTGACTAATTGCTAAGACCTCACTATATTTCAGCATTCGTTTATTGTTCTTCGAATATAGTATACTTTAATGCATTTTCATTGTTAACTTTATGACCGTAATTCATGAGATGCTGTGGAATCGCCGAGGTTGGCGTTGTATAGCCTGTGGACTGCTCATGGATTCGTGAAGACTGATTAACTCTCTTTTCCACCCACACTGGTTTATTAACACCACAAAAAGGCACACACTAAATCTCACAACTCGGGGTTTACTGCTCCAAGGCTTCGTCATGTTTTTTAGAAAATAACTTAGAAATAAGAAGAATATTTCTTGTTCGCTGCTTTTGTCTGTCAGTATGTTTGAGTTCGTCACCGCATTGAACGTTTTCTATCTCCAGATTGCAAGTATATGTACGTTAGAGTCTTAAATAGTTGCTGGACAATTTCAAATGATCTGCAGCCAATGGCGTATGCTCGGTCGACTTGTCAGAACTTAGGCGGAGACATCATACAGGTTCGTTCCTTGGAGGAGTTCAACTTTTTGCGGGGTGCCCTGTTATCGACATCTGGTAAGATTATCTTTGATCCACATGTTTGATAGCTATGTCGTTGTGTGTGTTATTGTTGTTATTGTCATCATTGAGGTTTTCTTCTTCTCCGCCTTCTTCGTATATATATTCAAAGAAACCATCATTATGATTATCATGTGCGTACGCTCCCAAATGCGCTTCTCCGCCCGAAGCCGTCGGCACAATGCGGGGTATCGGGTTTGGTAAACTCCGCCCAACATTCGGCGCTAACATAAATCCAATAGTACTGTCTACTGTCATACGGTAGCTCAGTCATATCTGACTAAGACCTGACTCCAATTTGACTCCTGGTTCGTCCGATCCATCAGTATAAACAACGCATTTTAAGCTTCAATTTTACCATCACATTTCTTATTCATAATCCATGTTTCTACGAAACAGTAAGTAAAGTATAGGGTTTATTTTTAATGACTGTGGGGTTTATGAAAATATTGCCGTTCCAAGTATTATATTTACCTTTCATGTTTCATGAGTTCACAGAAGGTAAATACAAAACTTGGAACGGCAATATTTTCAAAAACCCACAGTCATTAAGAATACACCCTATACAAGTAAGGGACCTTTTTTCAGGCTATTAGGCTTATTGGATATATGGTGCTAGCCGCATATTTTAGATCAATCGTCACTGGATGGATATTACTGTCATTGTCACGCTGGTAGCCTTTATTTCATATGAAAATGCATTGTATCCATTTTAGGCTAAGTCGAATTGGAGCGAAGTTTAGCGACAAACATTTAAGCTTAAATGGGATTTGAACATATGACAACCTTGCTGGCACTTCGATGTGTAGGCAAGTGTACCAACCAGTGAGCTACCGAGGCTCCATTATCAAAGAATAATTAAAGGTAGCTCTAATACTTCTTCTTTTTTTAATGTTATCCCTCAATCTAATATATGTTATTATTTGCAAACGATGTAACATTAAATATATTGTAGAACTTGTGGACGCCTAGCCGACCGCTTTAGACAACACCTTAGAGATATTATACAACACTCCCACAACCCTGTCTCTAACCATTTCAATTCTTCTGATCACAATTGATTCGACGATGTATAGGTCACAGCATTGAAGCCGTGATATTTTAATAGCTTAATTAGGCTTAAAATTGAAAGCCAGTTAATCAACTCTTTGGGAATGCATCCATCCAGCGGGAATTAATACTGTTGTAGATGTCACTGTATAACCCTGCTTACACAGCTCTAAATATCCATATATAGGGCGGCAGGCAGAGGATCTCTTTCGAGAGACAATGGTTGCGGTCATCTGGCCAGAATGGTCACTACCATAAAGAAAGCAACGGCAAACTATCTCTTTAAAAGTGCCTAGTACATTATGATTCACCTAAAGAACTTTTAACATAAATGTTATTCAAGTATATGCCCCAACAGGAGAATCCAGTGAAGATAGTGTAGATGAATTTTATAATGACATAGAGTATGCTTTAAAGAAATGTAAACATTCAGAAATAAACATCATATTAGGGAACTTCAATGCAAAAGTAGGAAATCAAGGTGATAGATACACAGTACGAAACTATGGTTTAGGAGAGGGAAATGAAAGAGGATACAGACTCGTAGAGTGGGCAAAAGAACAGGAAATGATTGTAGGAAACACCTGGTTTAAGCAACAGCCGAGAAGATTATTGACAAGGAGGGGTCCTGATAACAGGATTAGAAACCAGATTGACTATATTCTGAATAGCAGAAGATTTAGAAACGCGCTAACAATAGCAAAAACAGTTCCCAGTGCTGATTGTTATAGTGACCACAGATTACTTACAGAAACATTGAGGATAAAGTTGAAGAAAGTCAAGTATATAACAGGAAACACTAAATATGATTTGTGTACATTGAGTAATGACAAGGAAATACAAAACAAATTCAACATAGAAGTACAAAACTGATTTGATATATTGTCTGATCTAGAGATATTATTCCAGGATGTGGATGATCAATTGGAAATGTTGAAGAATGCAATCGGTTTGGCTGCATAGTTGATTCAACTATTCCAAAATTAAAGAAGGTGGGTCGTAAGAAATGGATGACTGAAGAAATTTTACACCTAATGGAAACAAGAAGACTCAACAACAACAAAAATTCTGCCAAAAATGAAGAAATCCACAGACAAGTCAGAATATTATGTAAGGAGGCAAAAGAAGCATGGCTTGAGGAAAAGGGCTTATAAATTGAAAAACAACACAACAGTCAAAATACCAAATTAGTCTGTCTAAAACCTAAAGATGGCAAAATCATAATAGAAAAAGATCAGATTATACATGTATGGACAGATTATGTGAAAACCCTTTATGGGGATAACAGAAAGGAACAGTATGATATTATATTTAATAATGAAGGACCACCAATTTTGAAGATAGAGGTTCGAGATATTCTTAAGCATATGAAAGCTGGCAAGGCCCCCGGTGCAGATAACATCACAACAGAAATGATTAAAGTTTTAGAAGAATATGGACCAGATCAAGTCACCAGACTGCTGAACACATTATATGATACTGGAGATATACCTTCTGAATTATGAAACTCTGTATTTATTGCAGTCTCAAAGAAATGAGGCGCCTTGGAATGTGATCAACATAGGACAATTAGTATAATGAGTCACATCACAAAGATTTTGCTACGAATTATCACGCAAAGAGTGAGGAAGAAATTACAACCTGAAATAGGGGAAGAACAATGTGGGTTTGCAGAAGGAAAGGATACAGTAAATGCTGTGTATATGCTGCGAACAGTTATTTAACGTGCTATAGAAGTAAACAAGGATATACATCTTTGCTTTATTGACTACACAAAAGCTTTTGATAGAGTTAGACATGTCGACATGGTGGATATGCTTGCAGATCTACAAATTGATGGGAAAGACATTAGACTTATACAAGACATATATTGGAAACAACAAGCTGCAATAAGGATTGATAATGAAGTGGGACAATATCAGCCTATTGAGAGAAGTGTTAGGCAGGGATGTACAATGTCTCCAGATCTTTTTTCCCTGTACAGTGAAAATATTTTCAGAAATGTAGAAGATATAAATGGAATCAGCATTGGAGGACGAAACATCAATAACATTAGATATGAAGATGATACAGTATTGATTGCAGACAATGCGCAGGATCTGCAACAATTGGTAGACGCTGTTCTTGTACACAGTGAGCAGCTGGGTTTAGAATTAAATTATAAAAAAGACACAGGTTATGGTCGTCACTAGGAAGAACGAAGTACCACAATGTAATATACATATACAAGTAAATGGGAATATTCTTCAACAAGTGAGTCGATACAATTATCTCGGAACAGTCATAACATCTGTTGTGAGATTCCTTGAAGAGATTAGAACAAGAATCGCCATGGCGAAAGTTGCCTTTAGCAAGATGAAAAACATTCTGATCAATAAAAAGATGTCAATTGAAACGAGAAAAAGAGTGTTGAGGGGATACATAGAGCATGTTCTTTTGTATGGATGTGAAACTTGGACAATGTGCAGTCAAGCTGAAAAACAGCTGATGACTGCAGAAATGTGGTTTCTGGGGAAAATGCAAAGAATACCATAGACAGACAGAAAAACCAATGACCAAGTACTACAGGAGACAAATGAAACTCGTAAATTGATTAGAGAAATTAGACGTAGACAGTCAAAATTTTTTGGACATGTTATGAACAAAATGGATTGAAGAACTTGAAGAAGATAGTCAATAGAATTGAACCTCGGCACCAAGGATCGAGATCTAAAACGATACACAAATATACGAACGACTATGCCATTATGACAATGCAAATAATGATGATAATGACCATGATGATGATGATGATGATGACGATGATGATGATGATGATGGTAAAGGATATTTGGGAGTCTACATGGCGAAGTGGTCAAGCCGTTTGAATCGGGCTCCGAAGGTTGTGGGTTCGATTCCGGGCCGCGTCCTTCAGTTGAAATTTTTCGGAGACTCCTGTGGGTCGTTGCTAGAGCTACGGAGTTCGTGCTTTGTGCGACGCTTTCCGCGCTGCGGAAAGAGACCGAGCCATATGGGATGAAAACCTGAAACCCTGTCGACTTAGTCGACTTTTTTTAAAAGGATATTTATGTTTTTATATCGTTGTTGACTCTAGTAAAAGAAAAACAAAGAATATAACATTTATCAAACGCCACTGTAAACGCTCAACGCCTAACAACATACTCTAACGTCTGTTATTTTATCATGTAAACGCTCAACGCCTAACAACATACTCTAACGTCTGTTATTTTATCATGTAAACGCTCAACGCCTAACAACATACTCTAACGTCTGTTATTTTATCATGTACATGTTCAACGCCTAACAACATACTCTAACGTCTGTTATTTTATCATGTAAATGTTCAACGTCTAACAACATACTCTAACGTCTGTTATTTTATCATGTAAATGTTCAACGTCTAACAACATAATTTAACTTCTGTTATCTTGTCATCACTAGCCTGGTCTGCACAGACTTACTGGATCGGTGCAACGAAGACATCCGATAATTTCACCTGGCTAGGAACCGATTTGGTCATAGACAGCCGCATGTGGGGAAAAAACCAGCCTGACCGTTTCGGCAGTGATGCGGAGAACTGCGTCAACCTCATGCCAATATTTGCATTCGCATTGAACGACGGCAACTGTGGCGAGCCCGACGCTGTCGTCTGCAGCTTACCCGTTACACAAGCCTACGGGAAATAAACCGTGTGGCTGGAATATTAGCAAAGGAAAGATTATGTTACAATTGCATTGTTTTCTTATTTATTCGTTCGATATTTTGTTGTTGTTTTGATGAGCATAAGCTGTGTCTGTTTACAGCAAAGCTGCAATATTTTACGCCCCCCGGCAGACACATCCATTATATTATACTATTACCTCTACCCCGTTCAACCTCAGAAGAGAAATTATATTTGTGTCCATCGCCTGGCTCAGATTAATAATCCTGTGACTGAGTCAGTCACAAATAGGATATTAATTTGAAGTTGATGGTTGTCCAAAGAGGACAAGGGCTGTAACGGACACATCCGACTTTCTCCCGGCATTTGTTGGCCGAGTTAGCCAATCAGATTGTTTCATAGGACATTTCACGGTGGTGACCTTCATATTTGCCCTTCAATCTACAAGTGGTTCTCCCCCCCCCCCCCCCATCCCTGCAGCAAAGGCCCGTCCAGTACAGGCACCTGCTTTGCCGGTCAACCCTCAAGGGAATGCAGGGGCATAACATGAACATTCCTCGCCACCCAAGGAGGTTTCCATAAATGCCAGCCGACACGTGATACTCTGGTACCCCGGCTGACCCAGGGAATCACCACGTCCTGCACACAATCTGTTCCTGGGTGCAGCAGGGTATTACGATAGATCTTCTTCCCCTTCTTACAACTCATGCATTGTGGCTTTGGTGATCATATTCGTCCACATCCTTCTGTCTCGTTAACTGCCAATCATTTCTGATACTGATGCTCTTCCACGCCGTGATGTCAAACTGTCCAGCATCTTCCCGCTTGATCTCCCTCTATTACAATATTTAATAAAACACAAAAGTGCATGAAGAACAGAACACAGAAGAAGAATCAACGGCAAATTACACCATTAAAGAACTCCTATTTTCTGACTGTCAAGCACTAATAGCAAAATCAGAAACAGTTCACATAAATAGCATAACGAAGTGTGTAAGGAACATAACATGAACATTAGCATCAGTAAAACATAGGCAATGACTATAACTAAAGAAGAAAAAAAAACAACACAAATTCATCTAACACAGTGGTTCTTAACCGGTGGGGAATTCCCCCCCCCCAGGAGGGGGGGGGGGGGAATTTTAGGGTTTCCAAGGGGGGAATGAAGACCATTTCAAGATCGCGTTAATACAAGAACCGATTGCTTGATATTGTTTTTCCCTTCATACTTTACAGTTATGTATGTCTCATTCTTCTAAAATTCATTTTATAAAGTAAGTAGACCCACAAATCATGTTTTACGTGGATGTCTAGACTTGTTTTAGTATATGCTATTAAATTTACATTCCATTTTTACGTATACTGTGTAGGGGTGGGGGGGGGGGGGGGGGGGGCTTTTAGATAGGAAATGTGAAAAGGGGGGGGGGGTGACGTTATGAAAATACGGTGAAGGGGGGCATGGGCCAAATTTTTGATAGGAAGCGGGGAATGACGTTCTGAAAATATGATGAAGGGGGGCACGGGCCAAAAAAGGTTGAGAACCACTGATCTAACAGAACACTCCCTGAAACAAGTAAAGAGCTTCAAGTATTTAGGAAGTATACTATCATCAAATGGCAAATCAGAAGATGAGATCGAAAATAGATGCTTTGATTGATTGACTGATTTAAAAACCGAATCACAGCATTCGGGGCATTCCCATAAGCGCTCCATCCCCATCCTCAGAAGCCAGCGAAGAGTTCCAACCCCAATGGTACCAGTAGCAATCTGATTATATATGAGTCTCACCTTTCCTCTAAGCGTCGAGCATCGGCCAGATCCCCTCGTCACTCCACGCTGCCGCATTCTTGCCATACCATGGTGATCCGTTTGCTACTCCGTTGTGCACACGTGCTCCAACAAGGCCGCAGCCACGTCTGCCTTATCATGCATCAATACTCCACCAAGTTTTGCAGAGCCAGCCAATCTGTCTGCTTGTTCATTCCCCAGCACACCAGTATGCCTCGGAGAAAAGATCCAGACGATGCTTGCCACCAGTGACTTCCGAAGCGAAGCAAGCCACTCAAACAAAATAGATGCTTTAAGCCACACCAACTCATTAGACAAATGGCAACAATACTAAAGAATAAACATGTATCAATAACTACTAAGAAAGCACTTTATAACACAATCTTCCTACCAACTCTATGCTACCAATGCCAAACCTGGACAATGATAGGAAAAGATAAAAAGAAATATCACAACAACAGAAATGAGATTCCTAAGACGAATAATCAACGTATCAAAAAGAAAGAAAATCAGAAACTAAGAAATCAGGACTAAAGTGAGGATTATATCAGCGCTAGATTTCATTAGAAAACAGCAAGTTAAAATCGTTCGGCCATATACCTAGGCTACCTCATCATCATCATTGGCACCTTGTCTTGACAGACGATAGTTTGTGCTTTAAAAGGGCATAATAACTTTTACCTATGGCGGTAGCGAATGTGACTGATAAGGCCAATTCGCGCTGTAAATGTCCGTTCACAGTGGGTGCATGTGAACACGTGGTCATTTCTACCATCATGCACCATCTTACGTCTCACACGCTCGGTTTGTGACTTATCTGCAATAATTTTCTCCTTTGTCTTTATTCCTTTTCTGACCTTTGCCCTCCATGCAACACGTTCAGCGGTGACTTGCTCCCACTGTGCATTATCAGTGCCTGTATCAATCACGTCCCGCTTACACACATCTTTATATCGTAGTAGAGGCCGACCCTGAGATCTCTTACCCATCTGTAATTCACCAAAAAAGATGTCCTTTGGTATTCTACCATCATCCATCCTCCTGAGATGTCCTATCCATCTAAGTCTACGAAGACTGAGCATGGAATAAACCGTCACACAACCTGATCTTTCCAATACTTCAGTATTTGTGATTTTGTCTTGCCACTTAATACCAAGAATTCTTCGCAGACACCGCATATGAAAGCTGTTTAACCATTTCTCTTGGTGTCAGTAAGTTGTCCAGGTTTCACTGCCATAAAGAAGAGTACTAAGGACACAGGCTTGATAGACAAGGACTTTTGTTTTGGCAGTAAGCTTCCTGTTCTCCCAGAATCTTTTTCTTAACGTGTTCATTGTTGTTGCTACCTTACCAATCCGGATGTTGACTTCCTGATCTAGGGATAATGTGCTATTTACCACCGATCCTAGATATGTAAAATGGTCTACCATCTCTAGTTCGGCGTCGTCAATAAAGATTGATGGTACCCCATGTGCACCTTGTGACATAATCTGTGTCTTCTTTTTGCTGATTGTTAAACCAAATTCAGAACAAGCATTGGAGAATGCAGATAGTAGACTAGGCTACCAGCTAACAGTATACCACATCAAGCAATGATATACAGACCAAATGGAATTAGAAGAAGCCACCCATGTAAATGATGTATAGAGGGAATAACAGAGCCCATGAGAATCTCAATATATAAAGGCCATAAACGTGCGCTCTACTGCTGTTTATGTTTCATTCACATCGGAACCGCAAGGTAAAAGAGGAACACGATTGAGATGAGACAAAGATGTATGTATAATAAAACAAATACATGTACATACCTGATTTGGACTTCAATCCAGGTAAACGGAATAATCAAGCGTAAACGCGGGTCTCTCTCTTTCTAAGGGGTTAAGGACGTTGTTCGTAATCCCGTATACCCACATATGAAACACAGCTGCGCGAGGTTTGGCAGCAGATCGCGTCGCGCTGGTTAATTACGGAGGTATGTGAGCCGGTCGTTCAGAAATCAATGGCAAACTACTGAACGTAAAACTTGCCAAGACATCAACAGCAGCTGAAAAATGTTGACTGCAATGTCCTGTAGAAAGGATGTGCGAAAAAAATAACAATAGAGGGAAATACTACAAACACAAACAATAATATGCATGATTTATTGCTTGGCATATTTCCCTACACCCCGCCAAGTGCATACTGAATAGTTCTGTATCATAATAATTTAATGAATGAATCATATTTTGGCTGGAGGTCAGTCCCTACATCGGTCAGTTGGGCTAAAATGTTGACTTCTCGTCTTTGATTTGGGAACGTCAATTACAAGTATCTCTTAAGTCGGAGTGAGTTCGCCTCGTGGGGAGGGGGGGGGGGGACACTAGTAATAGGGAAAGTTAATCACACGCAAACATAAATCCAGTGCACTCCCCAGTAGTGGGGTGGTGGTGGTTTTGGTGGTGGTGGTGGTGGTTTTGGTGGTGGTGGTGGTGGTGGTGGTGGTGGTGGTGGTGGTGGTGGTGGAGGTGGTGGTGGAATAAATAAAACACAACACAACTGATCGCCGTTTTGACAGCTAATACCTTTGTCAGAAACAATACAAACATGCATATGAGTAAATTAATATGAAAATTAAAACACACTATAAATGCACATTAAGACATAATATGAATGTTTAATTAAGGGAAAGTAAAGGAGTTTCGTATACCGAGCCTCCCGTTCATCGCGTTTTAAAAATTATTGATAAAAAAATACGAAATTTGATTTTCTGTTTGTGTTTTTATTTATTTGTTTATTTTTTTAATATAAGCATATTGTATGTTATAAATGCTTCTGTAATGTCCTGCTGAAATCGATATTTATAGAAATATCAAAACGACCAGAAGCAGTTGAATGCAAAGATTTTCGTACGATTAACCTCAAAAACAATATCACTAAGCTTCTACTCAGAATTATAAGGAGAAAAACAAGAAAAAAAATAAAAGTGGAGATTGATAAAGAAATGTATGGATTTGTGGAAGGAAAGGGTACAAACAATGCAATTTATACGTTACGAACAGTAATAGAAAAATCAATAGAGACACAGAAAGACATATATTTGTGCTTCATAGATTATACTAAGGCATTTGATAAAGTAAAACGTAATGAAATGATTAACATGTTGGAAGATATTAACATTGACGGGAAGGATCTTAGAATAATAAAAAAAAAATATTTACTGGAACCAAGTAGCAGCAATTAAAATGAGAAATAAAGAAGGCAATTAAGAACAAATAAAGTTAGGAGTACGACAGTGATGTATCCTGTCACCGGATCTCCTCACCCTCTATCCATCCATCCATCATGTGCCATGCTGGATAGTTAAGCAATAATGAGAGAGATCAAAGAGAAGCCAGGAATACTAATCGGAGGTTATAATATAAACAATATACGCTATGCAGATGACACAGTATTGGTTAAGGATATTGTTATAGATCTACAACAATTGTTGAATATTGTAGTAACAAACAAAGGACTCTCCTTCAATATCAAGAAAACTGTAACAATGTTGATATCAAAGAAAAAGGCGACACCAAAATGTGAAATAGAAATAGAAGGGACACTTCTTAACCAGGTGGATAGTTTTAAATACCTAGAGGCATTTATAACATCAGATGGAAAATGCACAACATAGATTAGGAGCAGAACAGGGTATGTCAAGGCTGCATTTTGGAAAATGAAGAGTATCCTATGCAATAAGCCACTATCAATGAATGTAAGAACGAGAGTGTTAAAATGCTATATAGAACCTGTATTACTGTATGGCAGTGAATCCTGGAATGTAAATGAACAAATCAGGAAGCACTTGGAAGCAACAGTGATGTGGTTCCTAAGACGAATGTTGCGAATTCCTTGGACTGCCAAAGTAACTAACAACGACTGCCTGAAAGAGGTTAATGAAACAAGAACGTTATATGCAACATTAAGAAAGAGACAAACAGCTTTCTTTGGTCATGTGATGAGAAGGGAGGCATCGGAGGACATTGTGACAACTGGAAAGATCGAGGGGAAGAGAGGGAGAGGTGGATCAAGAGACATGTTGCTGTATGGATTGAGACGGTGGCATGGAGGAATATCATAAGCGGAGTTGATCTAGAAAACCAAAGACCGAGATCTATGGAAAGTCATGAACGCCTACGCTATCCGGCATGGCACGTGATGTTGGTGATGAATGTCCTACGAGGGGGCTTCATAATGACAACCATCAGTGGTTTTCTGTTTTTTGTTTGTTTGTTTGTTTGTTTTTTTTTTTTGTTTTTTTTTTTTGGGGGGGGGGGTATATTCGGGGGGGGGGGGGGTGAGAGAGAGAGAGAGAGAGAGAGAGAGAGAGAGAGAGAGAGAGAGAGAGAGAGAGAGAGAGAGAACAAATATATCATTGTTGGATGTAGTCACCACTGCGTTCAATGCAAGTCCTCCAGCTCCGATAAAGTGCTTGGATTCCTGTAGAAAACATTCTCTTGATAACCAATTATGCACCCCCTACTGTACATCTTCACAGAAGTCACACTGTTTTGAAACGTCCTACTCCACTCATACACTTACTGGACTGATAGGCATGCATCACCATACTGGACCTTCATTCTCTGATTAGTTTCTATAGGTTTCACCCCTTCACTGATAACAAAAAACGGATAACAGAAAGCTGCTCCTCTTTGGTGAATGCCAAAAGTCGGGCTGATATCTTTAAACTGTTCTTTTCACGCCGCCGTGTTCGTCTGCACCGTGATATAACGTGCTTAACACTCTTGACATCCTTAAAAACAATATTGACAAGTTACAAGATAATGGCATGGTTATTGTAATTTCTATCACACTTTTAAGGTTTTAATGTACAGCCATCTCGTATATTAACATAGCATGGGAAATAACTCTCTACGAATTGATCGGCACTTGCAGAAGTAAATAAAAGAAGAGACCAGAGGAAGCACTCAACGTCACGGAGCGGAACTTTTGACAAATGTCATCACGGCCTGCCGAAATGATCTCACCATTTGCCAGTTCCTCTGCATGATGCCTTCTCTTGCCATTGGTGTCTGCAATGTCCTGTGTGCAACCATGTGTTCTGGCACTGTTTTGACCAAAATCGGTGTATCACTTAATTTGGCTACGGTGTTTCAGTTTCCTAGCCTTGTGCTGTTTATTACCTTGCTGGCGTGGGCGAGCATGCTTCTCCACAAAGCTCGACCTCCGACGGCATAGATCAATGTGTGTGTTGACTCCTTTCCGTGTCATGCCACAAGACTGTCAAGAAATTTCTCACGCTGTCTTCCTCTATCTCTCTTTCCACAAATCTTTCCCGTTGTCACAGCATGTTCCAGTTTGTGTTTTCTCATAATGTGGCCGAAAATGATGTCTGCTTCTTTCTGATGTTTGTGATAAGTTGTACTGGCTCATTTTGGCTGTCCAATTAATTTTCAGCATTCTTTTACAAAACCACATCCCCAAGGTTCCGGGGATTGTTTCACCTGTTCACTAATTGTCCAGGGTTCGCAGGCATACGTTACAATGGGTTCTATGTAACATGCAAGAACTCTTTTTCTAACTGTCAAGGACAAAGCCTTATTGTGCAAAATGTCCTTCATATGACAGAATGCATTTTCTGCTTGTCCTATTATGTTCTTTATCTGTGTGATGCATCTTCCATCTGATGTTATCCAAATGCCCAAATATCTGAATGTTTGCACTTGCCCCAAAGAAACGTCATTTACTTAAATTGCATATTTAGGCACACTCTGTTTCTTTGGTATCACCATGACTTCTGTCTTTCTATTATTCAAGCTAAGGCCCATTTTTTTTTCGCTTTCGACAGCCATTGAATTTATCATTTCCTGTAGATCCTTCTGCCATGTTGCTATCAAGACGATGTCATCAGCATAGAGTAACTTATTTTACAGGTTGTGTGTGTTGTCTCACTATAATGTGTACGTAAAACAAATTTGGAAAATGAAGTACATGATGTAATCAAAAATGTGCTCCACTTTCCATCGTAAAGAAATATGCAGCGAATGACAGTCGTCTGCTGGAGTAATTCTTCTTCTTCTTCTTCTTCGTTCATCCGGAGTTTTTTTTTTCGGATGTGATTGCGTTGTGCCTGTTTACAGCAGAGCTGCGTTCTTGCGCCGTTAGGCCGACACATCCGACTTCTGCGGGCATTTGTTGACCGGGTTAACCTTCCCGGGGGTTTCTTAGGACGTTTGACTCTCACTGTTGTGGTGTTATCCCCCATCCCAGCTGGTCCATATAGAACAGCCAAAGATCCTGGTCAGCCCTCAAGGGAAGGCAGGGGCAGACCATGGGCATTCCCCGCCATCCAAGGAGGCTTCCATACTTGCAGAGCCGATACATAGCGCTCTGGTACTGGGCTCACCCAAGGAATCGTCACGTCCTGCACATGGCTGCTTAGCCTCACTTCCGTATATTGGGCCTTCCGTTCACCATAGGCTGTTCTTCCGGAAACCAGAAGTATGCAGTCTGCAGATGACATCCACACAGTGAGCTTTCGATTCGGACTTTCCATGTAATGGATTTGCTATCCAAGCAATATTCCATTTCGTGCCACTAGGACACTTTTCCACCTTTTATGAAGTCCACACAGTGGGCTTTTGATTAGGACTTTCCACGTAATGGATTTGCTATCCAAGCAATATTCCATTTCATGCCACTAGGACCTTTTATGAAGCCCACACAATGGGCTTTTGATTCGGACTTTCCACGTAATGGATTTGCTATCCAAGCAATATTCCATTTCGTGCCACTAGAACACTTTTCCACCTTTTATGAAGCCCACACAGCAAGCTTTCGATTTGGACTTTCCACATAATGGATTTGCTATCCAAGCAATATTCCATTTCATGCCTCTGGGTCTTCATGCACCTTTAAATGTCAACCTGTATGCAGTTAAAGTAAGCTGCGGTCAACTTGAGCTTGTTGATATCTCCATAGAGCTTGTCCTCAAATGAAGCAGGTGTGGGCCAAAATATCTTTCTCTGTTCTGCATACGTTGGGCAATCCTGCAGCAAATGTTTTGCTGTCATTTTTCCAGTTCTACAATTACATTCATCGGTATCTCCTATCTTTAGTTTATTGAACAAGTGGTATTTCAGCCTGTTATGTCCTGTGCGGAGTCTGAAGATTGCTACTTGTTCTCTTCGGTCGAGTTTGTAATATGCATCATCCTTCTGATGGTCCTGGATGCTCTGATTCCCATTTGGTTCTATAAGTGCTTTTTATCAACCTCTTTGCCTCATTATAGGTTATGTCTATGTCAGGCTGTGGTAGTCGTCCGCCCTCTTTTGCCAGTCTGTCAGCCTCTTCGTTTCCAGGTATACTGCAATGTGATGGGATCCACTGTATTACAACTTTTTTGGATTTCTGGCATAGACCATGGAGTGCTGCTCTTAGGTCAGTTAGTTCTGTGCTGCTATTGCTCTTCAGTATTGAGACAGCTGACTTTGCATCTGTGAAGATAGCTATTTGCTTCTCTTTATTTTCCTCCATCAGGAGCATTTCTGCTGCAGTTTTCAAAGCCTCTACCTCCGCTTTGAAGTTACTTGAAAATTTTCCAGTTGCCATTGAATGTGTTTTTTTCACTCCATTTTTTAAATTTAGGAGAATTCCTCCTCCTCCATTCTCTATTGAATTTTTGGCTGATCCATCTGTATATGCATGGGTCCAATTCCTGCTTGGGTAATGTTCTTTTATGTAGTTTAGGGTTATTTCTCTTCTTTCGGTTTCATGCTGAGTGTTCTTTTTCTCAATACCAGGAATGTTTTCTATCATCTCAGGCAGTTGCTGCTGTCTCCAAGCTGGGAACTTGTGTGCATTGTGTATGGGCTTGACTGTTGATATGTTAAGTATAGGATCTGCCCTAATCCTTCGTTTTGCAGTTTCTACAAAGTTGCTACGCTTCAGTCTTCCCTTTCCAAAACCATTAAATCTGTTGTACATAGGGTGGTCTGTCAATCTTCTAAATTTTTCTGCTTGTTGCTGGGCTCTGCTATCTCTTCTATCCTGCATTGGTTGTAAACAAGTGATCTTTTCTAGTTCATTAATAGGCGTTGTCTTCAGGCTTCCAGTTATGATTCGCATTCCTTGGTTTTGGACTCTACTTATTTTGTTAAAGTTTGACTTAGCTGCTGTTGCCCAAGCTGCAATGCCATATTCCAGTACTGGCCTCACCCGTCCAGTATATAACTTCTTGAGAACTTTCTCATCTGCTCCCCACGTTGTACCAGCAAGCTTTTTCATGATTGCCATTCTCTGCCTTGCTCTTGTTCGATTTTTCTCAATCTGTATCTTCCATGTCAGGCGACGATCAAAGGTGACTCCTAGATAGTTTGGATTTTCTTCATGGCGCAATATTTTTCCATTCAATACCAGCTTAGGTTGCTGAGTTTTATTTGAGAGGGAGAACACTGTGCATGTTGTTTTCTCCTCACTTATCTTCACTAGCCATGATTTTGACCAGTCCTCTAGTGCTAATAAGGCTTGCTGTATTCTGTTGTTAGCTGTACTAATATATTCTTCAGATGTACATATGGCTAGGTCATCTGCAAAGGAGGATGTGTGTACTCTGGCTGGAAAATTTTCTGTGATGTCATTTATATATGCTAGGAATAATGTTGGTAAAGAACTCCTCCTTGGGGGACACCTTGCTCCAGCAGCATCATTTTGCTTGTTTGTCCTTGTACTTTTGTCCTGGCAGTTCTGTTCTCAAGGTAGTGGCTGATCCATTTATACATTTTTCCACAAACATGCATGTTTTGCAGTTTTACTTTCAGTCCTTCCTTCCATACTTTATCAAATGCTTTTTCTAAATCTATCCAGACTGCTAGTGTGTGCTTTTTCTCTTGGAAGGCATCCTCTATTTCCTGAGCTATATAGGTTATTTGATCTTCAGTGGATCTGCACTTTCTGAATCCTGCTTGGTGTGGTGTTAAGAGTTTGTTTTCTTCCAGATGCCATGTTAGCCTGCCATTGATAATGCGTTCCATTAATTTTCCTACACAACTAAGTAGACTGATAGGTCGATAGCCATTTGGTTCTTCCAGGTCTTTTCCTTTCTTTGGGACTGGTATTAGTATAGCTTCCTTCCATGCCTGTGGGACTATTCCTCTCTTCCAGCTGTTATTTAGGACTGCTAGTAGTTTCTTCTTTGCCTTGTTGCCTAGTCCTATTAGCATTTCATTTGTGATTCCATCCTTTCCTGGTGATTTCTTCTTTTTTAGGGTATTCATTGCCCGTTCTTCTTCTTCTTTGCGTTCATCCGGAGTGATTTTTTCAGATGTGATTGCGGTGTGTCTGGTTAGGCACCTTCGGGTCGAAACCCTCAGGCCAACACATCCGACTTTAGCGTGCATTTTTGACCAGGTTAGCAATCCTGGGAGACTCTCACTTTTGTGGTACTGTCCACCTCCCAGCTGGTAAAGATGGAAGAGTCGGAGACTGCACGGTCATCCCTCAAATGAAGGCAGGGACAGTCCATAGCATTTTCCGCCATCCTGGGTGGCTTCCATAATTGCAGGGCCGGCACATAGCGCCCTGGTACTGGGCACACAGAGGGAATCGTCACGTCCTGCTCATGGCTGCTTTAATTCCTCACTTCAATATATTGGGCATTTCGTTCACCCCGAGCCTTTCCCGCACAAACCAAGCTGGTCTGCAGTCAGTATCCACTAAGCGAGTTTTTCGGACATGTGCTTGTCGTTGTGTCCGTCAGAGCTGTTCCAGACATGTCGGACATTCGGAAACTACCTAGTCAGAGCTGTTCCGAACAAGAGCGGCATTCGGAAACTAGGTAGTCAGAGCTGTTCCTAGCACAAGAGACAATCGGACGAGACAATTCACTCGGACGTAATTGCGTAGTGTCAATTTTTAGTTTGCCACCCGTAGGCCGACACTTCCGACTTCCGGCGGGCATTTTTTAATGAGGTTAGCCTTCCTCTGGTTTCGTAGCACGTAAGACTGTTGTGATGTCGCCAACATCTCAGCTGGTCAAGATAGAACGATCAGCGACATCGAGGTCGGCCCTCAAGGGAAGGCAGGGGCAGACCTTGGGCATTCCCTTGCTATCCAAGGAGGCTTCCATAATTGCAGAGCCGGCACATATTGCTCTGAGACTGGGCTCACCCGAGGAGTTGCCACGTCCTGCTCATGGCTGCTTTAGTTCCTCACTTCCATGTGTTGGGCAACCCGTTTGCCACTGATCGCTCAAACACACACCAGGAGCGGTCAGACTGCGAGCGACATCCACTCGGTAAGCTTTTTATTTTGACTTCAGACCACGCAATAGGTCCGCTCGCCGTGCGTTCCATTTTGCGTCATTGAGACGTTCTTCCACTTTTGTCTATACTCTGTGAGCTGGATACAGACAGTTTTCGTAGCCATTTCCTTCGACTGGGGCACTTTTCTGACTTTTCGTACTCGCTCACCAGGTAGGCTACATGTGCTGCCGGCTCAGCACCTTACCTTCGTGCAGCAGTGGACGAGAAACGGCCTGGCCCTCTCATCCGGGAATCTCTCATATTCCCCAGCTGAGAGCCTTCGAACATGTAATAGAATTGAGCATGTAGCTTGCTCAGTATCACGCTTCTATTTTTCGGTAGGCGGGTATCGGCCTGGCTCTCAGATGTGAGGGTTTGTGGCTTAGAGGCGTTCAGCCACAGCCCTCGACAGGGAGCCTTAAGAGTTTTGTCCAGACCAAAAGCGTCTGCCTTCGTGCCTTCGTGCACCTTTTTAAACTTTTGACTGCTATCCTCAGTCACCTGCAGAGCAGCAGGTTGTGTCTCTCTTAGTCTGGTCCCTATCCCATATGCTGTCCGATATGTAGTTTTTTCACCCATCGGCAAGCACATGGGGTCGATGGGACACGCAAGCTCCCCCACCACGGCAAGGTGGAGACACATCGAGGGAGCATTGCCCGTTCCATTTCTTCCATTGTTAGATTTGCCATCATATATTCTGCTGCTGTCTCTGTATTTCTATGATGTATCTGTTTGTCTTTGATTGCTTTCTTCTGTTCGGTTGTAATATCAATGTGGTTTGCATTTGCATAGTGTTCCATTAGTGCATTTGCAGCCTTTTTTCCTGTAAGCAAGGCATTTCCTTGTTTAATTGTTATTTGTTTGTTTCTAGGTCCTTCATTGTTCATGGCTTTCACTAGTTTCCATAGTTTGTTTCCATCCCTGTCAAAATTCAGGTTTTCTGTTTTTTCCCTCCAACAATCTCTTGTTGTTTGATTTACTGTTCTTTTATATTTTGCTGAGATGGCTTTGAGAGAGATATTCGCTTCAATTGTTTGTTCTCTCTCTGCTGTCTTCCTGGCATCTTCAACTTTGTCCTCCAAACTTTGTAGTTCTTCAGTCCAGTATGGTTTGTAATTTTTCCTCGCTCCTCTAGGAATGGACTCAGTGGCTGCCTGTATTATCGCTCTGTTTAGACTTTCCACCATTTGCTTTATGTTGCCATATCGTGTATTTATGTTTTCACAATATTTGTCTGTTAGTATGGCAAATCTGTCCCAATCTGCTCGTTTGTAATTCCAGCGGGGCAAGGGCTTTTGCTCCTGTGGAACATACTCCATATTCATTACAAGCTTGATTGGTCTGTGGTCACTACCTGCTAATTGGTCCAGCACATGGCGATCGATTTTGTGGAGGATGTCTCCTGTGCAGAAAGCTAAGTCTGGAGTAGAAGTGGTAAGCCATCTTCTGGAGTAGAAGCTCGGTGTGTCATCCGCTTTGTTGAGTAGATGGAGATTTGAGTCTATTTCCCAGTCCTCCAATTCATCTCCTCTTTTGTCAGTATCTGGGTATCCCCATCTTTCTGAACGGCTATTAAAGTCTCCGACAATAATGCAGTTTGTGTCAGTTATTTTCATGTTTGAGAGTGTAAGGTCCTTATCTGCTGGGCTATACAGATTGTAGATTCTTATTTTCGCGTCCTTTATCATTATATCAACACCTATAATTTCTGTTTGGTTGTCAGAGATCACAGATACTTCGCTGCAAGGTATTGTATTTCGTGTAAGTATTAGAACTCCTCCTTTATGTCCTTCGCGGTCGAAACGTGTGGCCTGATATCCTCTGACTGAAAATTTGCGATTGGCATTGAGGTGTGTCTCTTGAATGCATGCCACATCTATTCTATCTTTATGAAGACGCTGTGTCAGGGATTCTTTCTTGTTATAAACTCCTTCGGCATTCCACTGTAGTATGTTGAGTGTCCGGGGTATTTGGTCAATAGCTCTTAACCTACTCCTCTGTGCCTTGACTCCACAGCACAGGGGAAGGTGACCACCAGTAGTCATGGGTGGACCCCCTCGAGGCAGGGGGCCCGGCACTATCACCGCCTGATGGGACTTCACGGGATTAGCACCATAACGATTAATTTTCATCTGTGGCATCATGAAATGATAAAGTTACGTTGCACTTCTTTGTCAAGCTTGTGGCTCAGTACATCCGATTTCGACAAGCACTTTTCGGGATGCTTTCCCTAGCCTTTGACTGTCCCCAGTCTACCTACAAGGCAGCAGGTTTGTGCGTCACTTCGTCTGGCCCCTCTCCCTTGACCTGTCCGACATGGGTGACCCTACCAGTAGCAGTGCTACCGTCGGCATAGCTCTTGGGGTCATTGGAACGCGCAAGCCCCTCTACCTCGTCAAGGTGGACGCACGGCAGAGGGGCTGGAGTAATTCGTTGCACTCCAAACAGAATGGTGTTATTAACGGAAGAAATGTTTTTTTTTTTTTTTTTTTTTTTTTTCAAATTTGTTCTACATTCAAAGTGTAGTAAGACTTTACAAACACTCCGTATAATGTCTATCAACCAGAATCCCTGACATACTTTCTGTATTTCTCATTATATGTTCACTGTGCAATAAAAACAAATCAGGAGACATTACAAATGATTACAGCATCGTCTTATTAACATTCTCGATAGGTCGGCTTATCTAACTTCAGTCATGTCTCTTCTTCATTGACTAAATTTCTACCCTTACTTTTTTAAAGAAGGGCTTTACTGCTGTGTGGTAGCTTGGCTTCTGAGCCAACAACAGATATTAGCCCAGCAATGAGAAACTGTTAATGCCTCATAGCTAACACTGAATATGAATCTCACTTCACCTCCATCTATATATCACAGTAGGTGTAAGAATTGGAGACTAGAGGACTCACTAGACAACATTAAACATTCAAAACTATAGCTACGGATGGGGGATTCGAACCTTCACTTCCAAATGACGACAGCGCCTCGCTGCCGGAACAAATGTACTTCGACGCATGACCAACTAGGCACCCCCTAAAAAGGAACATGTAAAGAAGAGAAATGACTCGTCGGTTCCAATCATTTCTCTTCTTTAAATGTTCCTTGCAATACTGGACACGGCCTTACGGTCCCGATGTGTTTGTGTGTTTGTTATTTGACCTTTGCTGGTTTAATTTACATTCCTAAGACCTATGGTGCTATTTCAATAGCTGGATAATAATTATGTCCATATTCCATAGTTGTTGGTTCATGTGGATGATAGACCTGGCTAATGAAACGAGGCGTTGTCGTCATTTGGAGGTGACAGGTTCGAATCCCGGTCTATAACTATATCTTTCAATGTTTATGTTGTCCAGTGTGTCCTTTAGTCTAATTATTACACCTACTTCTATGAACGCCAAACAATATGCGTGTTTTTATTTATTTATTATCTTGATGACCTCAGAGGGTTTCTCAAATGATATTTATGTGTAATCCATATCAAAGGCTGTGAAAGCAAGACCTTCCGACGAGTCAGTCTTGTCTCTAGTGCTTTTCAGCGTGCAGGCGATAGTGAGCAGATCACAGCCAATGGTGGAATTTGATGTATGCGGGTATATTGTCCACAGCACCATTCGAGTATATACAAATATAGGGTTAGAAGTACAGGGTATTTGTAAAGTATCACCACACTTTGTACGTAGAGCAATTTTGAAAAATTAAGTGCATGATGTCATCAAAATATGTGCTAACAAACTTCTTTAAATTAGTTACAATAGTCAATGCTATGGTCTGACGCTGTTTTGGGGGAAACTGGAAAGTACCAATGAAGTATTCATGATAACTTATTCAACAAATTTCTAACCGTAATGCGATGAGGTATGGAAGGAATCAACATTGAGGGAAGATATATCAATAACATTAGATATGCAGATAGATGATACAGTCTTGATTGCAGACAATGAACAGGACCTGCGACATTTAGTAGATGCGGTTGTTGCACACAGTGAGCAGCTAAGGTGAGAATTGAATAGTAAGAAGATAGGCCTACAGATTATAGTCGTCACTGGGAAGAAGGAAATTCACAATGTGATATACGAGTAGATGGGCATATTCTCAAGCAAGTGAATCGGTACAGTTATCTCGGCTCAGTCATAACATCTGATGGGAGATACCTTGAAGAGATTAGAACAAGAATTGCCGTTGCGAAGGTAACCTTTTGCAAGATGAAAAACATACTGACCAATAAAAAGATGTCAATTGAAACGAGAAAAAGAGTGTTGTAGTGCTACATAGAACCTATACTTTTGTATGGATGTGAAGAGTGGACAATGAGCACTCAAGCTGAAAAACATCTGATGGCTGTGGAAATGTGGTTTCTGAGGAAAATGCAAAGAATACCATGGACAGACAGAAAAACCAATGAGCAAGTCCTTCAAGAAAAAAATGAACATCGTAAACTGATTAGAGGCATTAGACGCAGACAATCAAAATTTTTTGGGCATGTTATGAGAAAAAAAGTGACTTGGAGAACTTGGTGAGAACTTGGTGAGAACCTGGCAAGATCGAAGGGAAGAGACAAAGGGGAAGACCTAGAAGTAAATACCTGGATGGCTTGGCCGCATGGCATGGTCGAGACAGAAACACGGAGCTGATCCACGACGCTGGTGATCGAGTGACATGGCAAAACATGACCGCGCACGCTTATCGGCATGGCACATGATGGATGGATGGAATGCGACAAGGAGGTTATTTATCAAGAAATCTTGCTATAAATCTTTGAAAAACCATCCGTGTGTATCGACCGCCATTGCGAAACACTTGTTCAACCAAAAAACTTCTTTCTTCCGTTGATAACACCATTCTGTTTGGAGTGCAAATAATTACTCCAGTGCATAAAAGCCATTCGCTGCATATTGCTTCACGATGGATGTAGAGCACATTGTTTGATGACGTCAAGTACTTAACCGTTCAAAATTGTTCTACATACAAAGTGTAATGAGACTTTACATTGTTTGCAATGTTGTAAGCATAAACAATGCATATTCTCATGTTATGTGACTCATCCTCCCTCCCACACACACATCCCGCACCAACCCACACACACATCCCTCACCTACTCACACATCACCCACCCATATCCACACACCCCACCCACCACACATCCTCCACTCACTTATTATTCAACAATGTAAGACGGGCCTGCGTGCCCAGTTTTTTACCCTTTGATAATAAAGTTCGTTCGTTCGTTCGTTCGTTCTTTCGTTCGTTCGTTCATTCGTTCGTTCGTTCGTTCGTTCATAACATTTCCTAAAAATCGGGACTGTCTACGTCAAACTTCTCTGATCAATTTGCAGTTTTCCAGTGTTTCTTGTAGGACTGTTGCGTTTGTTTTCTTCGTCCATGGTGTTCTTTGCATTTCTTCAAAAACCACATTTCCCCTGCCGTTAGATGTTTTTCATCTTCTGTTTATTGTCCGTTTATCACAATGCGCCTTGTTGTTGTTATTGTCGTTGTTGTTGTTGTTGTTTTTGTTGCTGTTGTTGTTATTTACAGGCCCTTTATCATTACGGATTGCCAAGTAGCAGAGCAGACGAAATGACGTCAAATAGAGTTGGTGAGAAAATCGCGAACCAACTTTTACGAGAAACCAACGATATGACGAAAAAAGGAGAAAACGTCAGAAGTAGTCAACAACAACAAAGAGTCAGATCTTGGGATTGACAGAAGAGGCAGCACGATTCGATTCACAGAAATAAGATACATTATAAACTGGCACAACATCGCAAGGATGGATAATAAATATTAAATGGAAGGGCGAGATTATTCAGGTATGATTTGTATAAGCCCGAAAACGACGGACAGATGCAACCGTATCAGAATGCGACTTAGAAAGTCAGGACAAGGTGACGCAGAAGCCGATTGGTGAAGGACAGAAGGACCGGGACATTATAGTTGCAAGTATCTAACATATTCAACTGTATATTATTCACAGTAATATTTAACTACCGTCCCGCCTGGCCATAACAAGCACGGTATCAACAAATTGTAATTATCATTCATATTATTGAATATGTGACAAGCTTGGAGATAGGCAAATAAATAGTACCTCAGCATGATGAATACCGGCTTCGAGTCATTGATCACTGTTGGAATTTTGCTTCTACATTCTGTTGGATTGGTACAATCCTGGACCATTTGAGCAGTTTTGATGATGTTGCATTATTTTACCTTAAATCACCGTCTGGCACGGATTACCTCGTCTGTTCCTATACATGTTCTCCATGCCGTCAGTTGGAGTCATATTCTGCGATGATGTTGAAAAAGACTATCCAGTGCCCCCCACCTCCCCCCCCCCACCCCCCACATCGAGCACTGGAACGTCAACTATTCTTTCCGAAGACGCTTGACAGCAAAGGTGGAAGGTGGTGATGATGGTGGATAATGATCTCGTCTGTTGATATGCATCGTAAATTTCATGTCTTTTTCTTACCACTTGGAGGAGTAATCCTGAATTACCTGCGGCTGTCAATACAGCTCGGCGTCAATGCCACGTATATTAGAAGAAAAGGACCGGGAGGGGTGAAGAAGAAGAAGAAGAAGAGAAGAAGAAGAAGAAGAAGAAGAAGAAGAAGAAGAAGAAGAAAGAACAACAACAACAACAACAACAACGACAACAACAACAATAACAACAACAAGGTAAAGAACCTTCTTCCACTTGTTGAGACGTACGGGGTAAATATTGCTACCGTAAAAAAAAAAAAAATCAGCACTCGATGAGTGCTGAATTCATGCATACCACCTATACTTTCCGGTACTAATTCTGGTCTGATAAAAATTAGTGGACTTCTGAGATAAGAAGCACATTTTTTTAAATTTTATTTTCATTGTTCTCATTTTGTTAATCTGTCCATTCTTTTCAATCGTTTATTATGCCGTAATGTAGTCACTGTAGTGTCCTCATCGTGTTTATATATTGTGTTTTATGTGTTTGCTGATGAAGGCTAGTATCTGCAAAGTTCCATCTTTTCCCTAACTTTGTTCTGTAAAGCTGCATTACTTCGTGTTATTTTTTTTTTTTAATCAATCTAGTCCGATATTATATAATGTCTTCGGGTTAGAAATGCAATTCTTAATCCCGTAAACTGCGTTCCAAACACAACTGCGGCCGATTTGGAAGCAGACCCTTTTGTGCTGGTTTTGATAAAATGGTATGAGTGGCGGTCGCTCAGAAAGCAATGGAAACTACTGAACGTAAACTTGTCTAGGAATCACACACAGCCAAAAATGCTGGCGTTGACTGCTACGTCCTGTAAAGGATGTGCAGCTGATTTTAACGTTCGACTTTCTACATAAATCCTCTCAGTGCCAAACAATGCCTGTAGGCTTGTTTCTAACGTTACATGATAGCGCGCCTAGTGTCACAACATCACAACAAACTGTTGCTGCTGGCCTGTCTTTGTTACAACCGTCTCCCATCTCACAGCCTCTATTGGATCATTATTATTAACCCTTGGTTTATTTCTTTGTGAGTCACGGGACTTGGGTGAACAAAAAAAGACGGGGTAATCAATGCCACGCCTATGTTTCCTCACACAGAGACTAACTGTCCCGGCGTGTGCACGGGTCTCTTTGTTCGTATTCGCAGTCAGGTCGTGTATTTGACACAAGGATGTGTAGATAATTTATCATCGTCGTCATCATCAGCATGTGCCGTGTTGAGAGGGTTATGGGCATGGTTGGCCATCCCGTACGATCAGCAGTCTCGAATCAGGACTGCGTTCTTGTCTCAGTTTTTCCTTGTGGGCATGCCATCCGGGTATTTACCTCTTTGTCCTTCTTATTGCTCTTTATCAGTCAAGTTTGTCAGTTGTCACTGTGTGTTCAGTTATATTTCACCCTTAACGTGCTCCCCCCCCCCCTTTTTTTTTTTAACGCGCCCCAATTTCTTCACTAACAAGTTTTAAAGATAAGAGGGCTCACTTCATTGTACCGAGTTTTATCTCATGAGGCTTGGTTTCTTTCCGCGGGGCGGCCTGCCGAAAGCATCGCACAAAACACGAACGCTGTGTCTCCAGCGACGACCCCTAGGAGTATCCGAGAACATTGCATTCGTGAAACAAACGACGTCGCCCGGAATCAACCCACGACCTTCCGAGTGTGCGACAGGCGGGTAACGACTTCGCCACGGAGATTCCCTGTCAAGATTCTTGCCTGTTTATGTCAAATTTATAGTTTTCTTTTATTTCCTGAAGGCCTGTTTCATTCGATAGTTTATAGCCGCAGGTAGTGGTTGGTTTGCCGTCTTTCGTTTTACCTTCTACCGGGTGTTTGTAAAATCTCTCACTACACTTTGATTTTTTTTTTCGCTCGTTCGCTTTGAACTCAAGCGTAGGCCATACACACAATTTATAATAGTGATGGACTGAATTTTGCGTGTGGATTAGCTTTCCTTATTAACAGTGTCCCTCACCATCAGGCGAACCCACTCCAACTTCAGAGGTACTTGCAATTTACGTCCCTCCTCGCCGTAGGAACAAGTGTACTTCGACGCATGACCAGCAGTGTCTAGTTGGGCATGCGTCGAAGTACACGTGTTCCTGCGGCGAGGCGTTGTCGCCATTTGGATGTGACAGGTTCGAATCCCGGTCGGTAACTATAGCTTTCAAATTTTATGTTGTCTAGTGCGTCCTCTAGTCTTTACGTCTTTCCTCTCCTTCTGTGAGCGCCGAAAAATACTACGTGTGTTTATTTATGTAACTGTTTCGGTAAGGCAGCAATGATAAAGTAAGGACTCGTCCACACCTTGGGGCGTATTAGGTATAGCCCCAATATAGTTAAAGACCAGCCGGCACAATTGTGTAATATGGTAAATGGCAAACATGCCGCCTTTACGTAGCCGAATGTTTTCTGGTACCATTCTAAGTTGGGTCATCTTGAGAGTCAGTGTAATAACAATTCCGTGCCTCTATGGGAAATTAAACTCATGAGCACCGGGCCGGGTATAGCGTACAAGCTACTCCGCTACCACGCTACCCCAGTAAGTAAGTGTTAAGAGTTTCAACTTAAGGTTGATGAAGGCTAAGTCGTTCGCCGAGGGGAGCTGCAGGGCATCTCTGCATACGCTACACAACTTATGTGGTGAAGGGGTTACGGATGCAATTCGTAATCCAGCATACCGCGTTCGCAACGGTAGCTGCGGGCGATTTGGTAGCAGACTGCCTTGTGTTGGTTTTTAATACAATGGTATGAGTTTCGGTTGTTCAGAAAGCAATGGCAAACTACTGATCATAAACTTGCCAAGAAATCTCAAACAGCCAAATATTGCTGGGGTTGACTGCGACGTCCTTTACAGGGTATGTAGCTAACTTTACACAATAGCTTTAACTTTTCCTCTTGCATGTGACAGAAATCACCACACAACACACGCATTTCGTGAATTTGACATACAAAGATGCATCTCAAAGAACACGCCCTGAAAAAAGTAAAGAGCTTCAAGTACTTAGGAAGTATAATATCATCAAATGGCAAATCAGAAGATGAGATCGAAAAAAAGATGCAATAAGGCAAACCAACTCATTGGACAAATGGCACCAATACTAAAGAACAAACACGTATCAATAGATACTAAGAAAGCACTTTACAACACAATCTTCCTACCAACTCTATGCTATCAATGCCAAACCTGGACAATGAAAGAAAAAGAGAAAAGAAAACTCACAACAGAAATGAGAAACTTGAGAAGATTACTCAATGTATCAAGAAGAGATAAAATAAGAAAATGAAGAAATCAGGACTAAAGTGAAGCTTATAGCAGCGCTGGATTTTATTAGAAGGCAGCAAGTCAAATGATTTCGCCATGTAACTAGGATGCCAATTAACAGTATACCATAACAAGCAGTGATGTACAGACCAAATGGAAGCAGAAGAAGAGGCCGACCACGTAAACGATGGACAGAGAGAATAGCAGAGTCCATAGGAATCTCGATACATGAAGTCCATAAACGGGCACTCTCCAGCTGTTCGACAAAGTTAGGTACTCGAGGCTCGAGATCAGATGAGAGACATACAAAGATTTTAGGGCATGTGGAAAACATGGAGCAGGCTGGGCCTGTGAAGTGATAGGGCCGCTACATTGTGTAAGCCTAAATGCACACAAGAATAGTTGGCCATTGTTTTCCTCTTTTAGAGGACGATGAACACAGGCGTCGAACTAGCGAATGGCCCGTGGTCGTGACTAGTTTAGTTTAATTTAGTCGACGGATCAACATCACGGCACACGGGTGGTGTAACCCATAAGTGCTCCATTCTACTCCTAACTAAAGCCTGAGTCCGCGGAATCTCAGCTCACTGCACGAACTCTGTAGCACCGGCGAGGATCCTGAAATACATTGAGTAGATTTTTAACTCGAAATGTTGCCCGGGAAGCGCCGTTAGGCTACTTTATGTCGATTTCCAACTGCCTAGGGATTTTTTCACGTGCGCAACAATACACACGGGCGTCCAATCTCACAATCCAGAGACCAGGGGAAGTTTTGTTACTAGAAGTCCATGTGGAAACATCCCGGCTCTCACCGGGGCTTGAACCAGGGACCTCCAGCACTCGAGGCGGACACCATACCTCGAGACCACTCAGCCCCCCCCCCCCCCTCTCCCCATTTTGTAGGCCTGAATGCACGGAGACATACAGGCCCGATTTTTTCCTCTGTTGGCGAACGACGAACACAGACGTCGAAACCTCGTCCGACCGCCCTCATGACAGTCCCAGCGTAGGCTTCCCATCGACTACCCTAACGCCCCATCGGACGTATTGTGAGTGGAAATCAATTTGAAAACAGGCTAGGCTGCAGCGAAATGGGATAATCGAGACAATAACACAGTCCTAACGGGAGAACAGCTGCTTTAATGGCGAGGACGTTATGCTAACAATAACATAAGGGCGATGGATGAGAGTTTGATCCTGTCACTCAGCGTTTACTATGTGAAGACAGGATTTGGCAGACTGCGCGGATTGATGATTCAACGGGAAAGACAGCGTTTAATCGCAAAGCGATGCGGAACGTGATGAGCATGGCAAGGCAGGTAGAGCGCCCTGGTCATCCACTGTACCTATATTCGTCTCCAGTCGTCTTGTCTTGCGACTGGACTCAGATGGACTCAGACGAGAGAGAGAGTGGTCGACGAATTGCGCAACTCTTCCTCACTTTAATCCAATGCATCGCACAAGTCATTCCTTATCCAACTTCATCTATCACCTCCAAGCCCTGTGGCGTGGTTGTTGGGTACCCTGTAACTGCGGTCGACCACCACCTGAGAGAATGACTGACCATCTGATATTCAGTGCACTCGGGCCTAGAAACGTGATTGTCCCACAGCAGGTTGCTGTTAAGGAACTGTTTTTTTTTTTATTATTTTAAGTTGAGAACATGATGATGCGAGAGACTGCGAAAATGACCGGTCTCGCTTATCAACATGATGATGATGATAAAGAGAATGATGATAAGGATGATGCTGCTGCTGCTGCTGCTGCTGCTGCTGCTGATGATGATGATGATGATGATGATGATGATGATGATGAGGAGGAGGAGGAGGAGGAGGAGGATTAGGGTGATGACGATGAGGATAATTATTATGAGAAGGAGGAAGATGATGAGGGTGAATGAATAAAGCAACGTATCATACACGCGCCGGCTTCCTGGCCTAGAGGTTAGCAACTTTTCTCCGTAATCTCGTATACTCTCGTAAGTAACGTGACGACGGTGAGAATCAGCAGTGGTTCGAATCGCGTCGGTAACCTACGGGGTATGTGAGCCAGCCGCTCATAAAGCAATGGCAAACTACTGAGCGCAATCTTGCCAAAGAAATCAACAATCAGCTGAAAGATACTAATGTTGACAGCGATGTCCTGTAAAGGATATGCAAATATTTTTTATTTATTTATCATACACGCACATTGCATGACACCAGAGAGAAACATCGCCAGACGAAGCCCCGCCTTCGGTAAGGGAAAATGTAGAACTGGGATACAACAAGACATAATCATATTGTCAGGACAGCCAGCAGTAGACATATCGATCAGTCCATCAGACATACCGACGTATCACATACCTCTGTTGTACGGTGCACACTTTTTTTAACGTGGTTTTGCTAATTAGCATATCTTTACTGCCGATGTTAGTTTTACAATAAGCGAACAATGCCAAATGGTTTGGTTGTTTTATTTTAAAGTTAAAGCAAGGTTCGTAGAGAAGAAAGAAAGCAAGGACAAATTACAGTTGGAAGTTCCGTTAAACGACTGCCTTGGCAGGGAAAGTCTGATTTCTTTTCTTGTGATTCTGTGGACTTTTGTGTGTTTTTTCTTCAACTTGTAGAATGTCTTGTACGTATCAAGGGACTATTTTTGATAAACGTGGATGCTATGTAAGTATACGTGATTTATTTCTTCTTCTTCTTCTTCTTTTTCTTCTTCTTCTTCTTCTTCTTCTTCTTCTTGTTCTTCTTCTTCTTCTTCTTCTTCTTCTTCTTCTTCTTCTTCTTCTTCTTCTTCTTCTTCTTCATCTTCTTCTTCTTTCATTCGCTTGAAATTTGTCTATAACTACAATGTTGTCTCTTGTATGACCTTGACTGTCTTGTTTAGTTCACTCAGTGGTCCATAGAGTGTATCTTCTAGTGTCGTCTCTCTAGGCCAGAAGGTTTGCCTAGATATGTCATACTGTGGGTAGTCTTGGAGTATGTGATCTGCTGTCTGCGGAACCAATCAACATGTGCACAGGGATGATTCGCCAATCTTGAATTTTGTATACATATGGTTGCGTAAACTATTGTGTCATGCTGTGTGACGCAAGCATGATGATTTTTTCTGGTCTCTCCATAACATAGTAATCTTTAGCAGGTGTTGGTGGCTTTCTGGCTGATTTGATCATTCTTTTCTTTTGGTGGTATGTAACAGACACATCAGGCTGTTCTTCTTTTGCTCCTTCCGTAGCCAATCGATCAGCTCTGTCGTTTCCAGGTATTCCACAGTGGGATGGTATCCACTTGTATGGTGACCTTACCCTGGCTGCCTAGTTCAGAAAGTAATGTCCGTATTACTAGCAATTTCCCAGACAGGAGCGCCCCAAGCACTAATTTGAATCTGTCAATAGCACCACAGGCTGTATACCATGGTTGGTATTTAGTAATTTCTCTGTTGCTATCTTGATGGCCTGGATTTCTGCATCATAGTTATGGCAGTACTTTACTGTTGGTACTCTTTCTATGTCCCTCATATTATTTGATTATTCTATGCCCACTCCGCCGGTTTCCCTGTCCTAGGAGTTAACGTCTATTTCCATAATCCCGTATATTCTCGTGAGTAACGTAACCTGCGCGAGAATCTGTAGCGGTTCTCGCCGCGTTAGTAACTTACGGGGTATGTGAGCCGGTCGCTCAGAAAGCAATGGCAAACAAATGAGCGTAATCTTGCCTAGTACATCAACAGCAGCTGAAAAATGCTGATGTTGACTGCAACGTCCTGTAAGGTACATGCAAAAACAAAACTGCCCACTCCTTCTCCTACACCCTTCCCTTCAGTGTATCCTTTTATGGGCAATTGTGTTTATTCATTCTGCTAATGTATCGTTTATACAACCCTGATCTCATTTAGTGAGGTGGTGGTCAGCCTGGTCGAATGAATAAGATCGCTCGTTCTTAAACATCCGGTGTGTTGATGCCCGGGTAGCGGGTTCAACCCCAATACCCGTTACTAGACTAAAATGTTGACTTCTCGTCCTTGACGTAAATGACAAGTGCCTCAGACGTCAGAGTGGGTTCGCTAATGGCGACACTGGTAATATGGAAAGCTCATCCAGACGCAAATATCACTACATGTAGTAGCATATGAATAGACTACACTTGAATTCAAAGCGAGCGAACGCACAAAGACCAACAATATGAAGGTGGCAAAATATCGGTCACTCCACCTTTTCCTTCAGCGCACTCGTTAACTGGCAGCTCCGTGGCGAAGGAGTTTACGGACGCAGTTTATAATCCTGCATACCGCGTTCTAAGCACAGCTGTAGGCGATTTGGCAGCAGACCGCCTTACGTTGTTGTTGTTTTTTTTGTTTTTTTTTTATTAAATGGTGTGAATGCCGGTCGTTCCGAAAGCAATGGAAAACTACTGAACGTCAACTTGCCCTGCAATCACAAACAGCCAAAAAATGCTGGGATTGACTGCTACGTCCTGTAAAGAATATGCGACTGTCTCTTTATTGGGCACGATGTGCCATTTATAAAAACCCTGATCTCATTCAGTGAGGTGTTCGTCCATCCCAGCTCTTGATGTACTTCTCTGCTGGATTTTTCTCCTGAAAGGTTTAAAGTGTTTACAAGGCGATGGGGGTCGACTTTATTGCTCCAAGTTATATCACATGTGGCTCGGTCTCTTTCCACGTCCTGTCAAAAGCGTCGCACAAAGCACGAATTCCGTAGCTCCAGCGACGATCCCCGGGAGTCTCCTAGAAAATTGCAATCGTCAAAAGAACGACGTTGCCCAGAATCGAACCCACAACCTTCGGTGGGCAAGGCAGGCGATGTAACCACTTCGCGGCAGAGACTTTGTTTTCTTCTCCTGCACCGGCCTATGCTTGTTTGATAGAAATACCCTTGGCGGTTCGAATCCTGCACATAGTCCATTGTCGTGGTTTCAGGTGGATGTCGTGGGTTCAGGTGGGTGTCGTGGGTTCAAGTGGCCAGGATCGTGCCGATGTTCTTAATGGATTAAGTCATCTTATCTCATCTCATCTCATCTCATCTCATCTAAATCATCTCATCTCATCATATTCCTCTTGTACCTTGCGGTGTCGAGGTGAAGTATAAACAGCCGGAGAGTGACCGCATATAGGCTTCATGTATTAATATTCCCATGGACTCTGTTATTTCCTGCGTACATCATTTACGTGGTCGGCCTCTTCTTCTGCTTCCCTCTGGTCTGTACATCATTGCTTGTTGTGGTATACTGTTAGTTGGTAACCTACTTGCATGGCCAAACCATTTGACTTGCTGCCTTCTAATAAAATCTAGTGCACCTATAACCCCCACTTTAGTCCTGATTTCATCATTTCTGATCTTATCTCTTCTTGATACACTCTCAGGAATCTTCTCAGGAATCTCATTTCTGTTGTTGTGATTTTTCTTTTCTCTTTTTCTGTCATTGTCCAGGTTTGGCATTGGTAACATAGAGTTGGTAGGAAGATTGTGTTGTAAAGTGCTTTCTTAGTAGTTATTGATACATGTTTGTTCTGTAGTATTGGTGCCATTTTTCCAATGAGCTGATTTACCTTATTGCAACTATTTTCGATCTAGTCTTCTGATTTGACATTTGCTAATATTATACTTCCTAGTGCCAAACAAAATTTAGATTTGGACCATACAAACATGGATGGCGGAAAATAGGAAGTAGGGGTGTGTCACATGTAGTAAAATTCGTTAATATGGTAGCAGTCATGTTGTATTATACATCGAATAAAAGTGGGTTGCGTAGGGAAAACTACCGTATTGATATTTTAACTATAGTTTGATTTATTAGCCCAAGGCAGTTACGATAAGTTAGAATAAGATAATTTATCATCCATGCCACTAAATCAGTTAATGCCCTTCGATGACTAGGGAGGACTTTTGACGCCAGTGAATCCACATCGTTGTCCAGAATGAGAGACTCGGGAGTAAGAATTGGTAAAGCCAGAGGTTCCAAATGTTGCTGTCATGTAGCCGGGTGCGGAGTTTGGGTCAGCTCCCAACCTTGCATAAATACCCTATGGCTCGTCCATTCACCACCTCTACAGTAGAAGTCCAACTCCTGGCCTTCTCGTGGTGGAGCTGTTTTAACTAACAGGAGAAGGGGCGGCGGCGAGTCACTGGCGCCGAGAAATAACCAGAAAGCTCTAGATGTGTATGCAGTACATGCATGCGCAGACATGTGTGTGCGTGCCTACACGCCTAACCTCGAGTAAGACCACATTCTGCTCTAGTAAAGGAAATGTGCTAAAGACAGAGGCAACCAGCCAGGAGGCGCCCCGCATAAATCAGGATGCCACGCAATTACGCCATGAAATATGTCAACTACTGCTATATGTTATAGTGCTCGCCCTGCTTTGGGCCCCCAGGCAGGTGCAGTGCGCGGTTTTATGGGGACCTGAGAATAGAGCATCTGGCCATACCAAACAAAGACTAAAAATAATGCACTGGAATGTGGAGGGAGTCCGCAACAAAAAAAGAACTAGAAAACATCTTTGGCCAAGAAAAAGTAAACGTATGTTGCTTGCAAGCAACTCACCTCAACGAAAATCCATCCTTCCATCATGTACCATGCCGATAAGCGTGGGCGGTCATGTCTTGCCGTCTCATTCGATCACGAGAGTCGTGGATCAGCTCCGTGTTTCTGTCTCGACCATGCCACGTAGCCAAGACATCCAGGTATTTACCTCTCGGTCTTCCCCTTGGTCTCTTCCCTTCGATCTTGCCAGTCGTCACCAAGTTCTCCAATTCATTTCTTCTCATAACATGTCCAAAAAAATTTTGACTGTCTGCGTCTAATGTCTCTAATCAGTTTACGATCTTCAATTGGTTCTTGAATGACTTGCTCGTTGGTTTTTCTGTCTGTCCATGTTATTCTTTGCATTTTCCTCAGACACCACATTTCCACAGCCATCAGATGTTTTTCAGCGTATCTGCTCATTGTCCACGCTTCACATCCCTACAGAAGTACAGATTCTATGAAGCACTTCAACACTCTTTTTCTCGTTTCAAAATCAGAGGCTATCAGTGTTACCGATCTGACCGAAAAGACAGGCGAAAGGGTGGGATACTGACCCTTGTAAAAAATAATATCAGTGCTTCCCAAATTGAAGTTTACATGAAAGGGGCTGAGTATCCGACATTTAAAATTAAGACAGGCAATAGAGACCTACATCTGATCAATTACTATTGTCCATGTGACCGCCCATAGGCACTGGACACACTACCGTAAAAAGAAAGAATGATTGTGTGTGGCGATTTCAACAGTCACTCCCAGAGCTGGGGCTATGATCACATGGACCAGAGAGGAGAGAGACTGGAAGACTGGCAGGATGAGAATAGATTCATCTTGATTAACAAGTCGTCCGACTCACATACTTTCTACTCCAGATCATGGCACACTACAACTACACCTGACCTGGCTTTTCATTCACCAGACCTGGAGTAGACTATTACACGAATTGTTGGGAAACAACTTGGTGGCAGTGACCATCGGCCAGTCTTTCTAACTGTAGAAAATGAGCTTGTAAGTGAAAACAGCACCCTCTCGAGGAGGAACTACAAGAAATCAGACTGGGAAATGTACGAGCATCGCACCAGCATACTGTTTAGAAACCTCAGCACTGAGAAAGACATAAATAAAGTAGTTGAAGAGTTTGTGAAATGCATACTACAGGCAGCACGAGAAACAGTACCAAGAGGAGCCCGAAAACATTATAAACCCTACTCAGCCTACTGAAGCAGTGAACAGGAACAGTTGCATAATGATGTGGAAGTATGTAGAAAGCAAGCAGAGGCCAAACCCAGCCAAGAGCACCACAATAAATACCAGCACGCAAAAGCCGAATTTCAAAGGGCCAAGCTGCAGGCTAGACAGAAAACTGGCAGGAGAACACAGAGTCATTGATCTTTGAAAGAGACACAATGAAGTTGTGGAAGCTAATAATGCAACGTAACGATGAGAGCACAGGGAGAAACTCAAAAATTGCACTACATAAAGACGGAAACATCTTAACAGGAAAGCAAGCAGCTGACCATTTTGCGGACTCATTCGCACAAGATAACAATATCGAAATTAGTCTAGAGAAACAACGAGAGATTCAAGAGAAGTGGTAACATACAGGACAGAAGGAAATAGTACTTGAAGTTCTGGAAGCACCTATCACAACCAGCGAACTGGAGCTTATAGTATTTCCAATGAAATTATCAGGAACTTAGGAACAGAAGCCATAGCAAAGCTGTTGCAGATCTTCAATAACAGCTGGACTTTAGGCAGTGTCCCACAAGCCTGGAGAGAAGCAATCATGATACCCCTCCTAAAATCAGGGAAAGATAGTTCCATTGCCTCCAGCTACAGAGCAGTTAGCCTCACGAGCTGTCTGTGCAAAACAATGGAGCGCATCATCAATCACATACTGCAGTGGTACATTGAAAGTGAAAACATCCTTTTGCCACAGCAGGCTGGCTTTAGGCAGTGCTACTCTACGGAAGATCAGACAACCTACCTCTCTCAAGAAATTGAGGATACATTCCAAGAGAAGAAGCTGGTGCTTGCGGCATGAATTGATCTGAAGAAAGCCTTTGACAAAGTCTGGAAAGAAGGTCTGATGAAGAAATTGAGAAAATGTAAAGTCAATGGAAGAATGTACAAATGGCATACTTGCACAATAGAAGAGCCCGAGTACAGATAGACAGACTCAAGAGCAAGAAATTACTGCTGCGCCAAGGTGTTCCCCAGGGCGGAGTCGTGTCCCCCCACACTTTTTTCTAATCTCCATCAATGAACTTGTTGCTAATCTACCGCATGGAATTAAAGTGGCAATGTACGCTGATGACCTGGTTCTATGGAGCAAATATGAACATCATCAGTGGCCAACTGTTCGCTACAAAGAGCTGTAGATGCATTTGTTACATGGGCAAATAGATGGTGTGTCAACATAAACACTGACAAGTATAGCACCACTCTACTTACCCTTTCTCCAAAACAAAAGGCAAGGATCATTCAGATAAATGGAATACTCCTAAGAGAAGATAAAGAACCAACATACCTTGGAGTAACATTTGATGACAGGCTGACATGGAGAAAGCACATCAACAAAGAAGTAGCAAATGTCAGAAGGAAAATAGCCATCCTGAGAAAACTAAGTGGAACCACATGGGGAGCCAGTGGGAAAATACTTAGCAAAGTTTATCAACAGAGCATACGACCACATCTGGAATACGGATCAACTGCGTTGTGTTCAGCATTAAAAATCACACTACAAGAGCTGGACAAGGTGCAAAATCAAGCTCTTAGAGTCACCACAGGAGGGATGAGATCAACCACTATAGTGGAGATGAAGAAGTTGGGGAGGACACAAGCACTGACAGAGCACAGAAATACGAAAACGCTAATACAAGCAGAAAAGTTCCTCAGCTTGCCAGGCCACCCTGTGAAGAACAGATTTGAAGACTCTGCTATGGGGCGGTTGAAAAGAAGCAGTTTTATCCACCAGGCCAATCGACTCTGTAGAGAAACCACGGATCTGCTATTCCAGGGCGAACTCCATGGAAAGATGAACGTAGACTATCACTACAAATCCAGACAAAAGTGAGAGGAATATTTGACAAGGAAGAACAGAACAGTGTACAGCGCAGAACAGCCACTCTCAGCTTCCCTGATGACGAATACCCACAGGACCTCTGTATCCGAGTCTACACAGATGAGTCAGCACAAAATGCTGTTCGAAATGGAGGAGCGGGAGTGCCGCATACAATACCCAAATAATACTAGGGACACGGCCAGAGTACCAACAGGAAAGTACTGCCATAACTATGATGCTGAAATTGAGGCAATCAAGATAGCAACAGAGAAATTACTAAATACCAGCCATGGTACACAACCTGTGGTGCTATTGACAGATGTAAAATCAGTACTCGAGGAGCTCCTGTCTGGGAAATTGCCAGTACTAAGGACACTACTTTCTGAACTTAGCAGTCAGCATAAGGTCACCATACAGTGGATAACATCCCACTGTGGAGTACCCGGAAACGACAGAACTGATCAATTGGCTAAGGAAGCAACAAACGAAGAACAGCCCGATGTACCCATTATATACCAAAAAAAGAAAAGAATTATCAAATCAGTCAGAAAGCCACCAAACCCTGCTCAAGATGACTACCACATTATGGACAGACCAGAAAAAGTCATTATTCTGTGCCTCAGAACAGGACACAATAGATTACGCAAGCACGTGTATACAAAGTTCAAGATTGGTGAATCAGCCATGTGCATATATTGGCGTAGCAGACAGCAGAGCACATACTCCAAGACTGCCTAAAATACAACATATCTAGGCAAACCTTCTTTCCTAGAGAGACGACAGTGGAAGATAAACACTATGGACCACTGAGTGAACTCGTAAAAATAACACAGTTAAATTTATGCAAGAGACAACATTGCAGTTATAGATATATTTCAAGCGAACAAAAGAAGAAGAAGAAGAAGAAGATACGGCCAAACACGAGAGGCACATTGAAAGAACCAACTCAGAACTGGCATTATTAGCCTCCGACGCTGATGCATCTTTGGGGGTGGGGGTGGCGGGATGTTCGGGGGGGGGGGGGGGGGGGCGGAGCCGAGCAACTATGGAGTTGTCCGAAGTGCAAGGATGATACGCCAACAGATAACAGATAACTTTTAGCCAGTTTCAGTGGTGACTGAAGTAAACAAGTTAGTGTTTTTTCACGCCATGAAAAGTAGTGAGTACACTTAAAGTGCCGGCTTCGTGGCTTAGAGGTTATGACTTTTCTCCGTAATCTCGTATACTCTCGTGGGTTAACGTGATGACGGTAAGAATCAGCGGTGGTTCGAATCGCATCGATAACTTACGGGGTATGTGAGCCGGCCGCTCAGAAAGCAATGGCAAACTACTGAGCGTAATCTTGCCAAGAAATCAACATACAGCTGAAAGATGCTGGTGTTGACAGCTATGTCCTGTAAAGGATATGCAAAAAAAAAAAAACTTAAAGTGAAATAAGTAAAGTGCCCTTTTACGCGTCTTAAGTCTCATGGCTGCAAGACTCATATTTTTATAGCTCGGCACTCGGTGGTTGATATGATACATATCCCACCTTTACTTCCCAAGACATTTCCTGGTACCCATTTTCAGCTTGTCGATCTGGTAGCTCAGTTTATCATCAGGTGCCATGCCGGCTGGCGTTGGCGTTCATGATTCTTCACAGATCTCAGTCTCTGTTTTTTCTGGATCATTTCCGCTGTTGACATTCCTACGTGCCACCGTATCAATCCATCCTGCATCGTTTTTCTTGGTCTGCCCCTGCCTCTCTTACCCTCGTTATTTTCAGTTGTCATGATGTTTTCCAATGCCTCTCTTCTCATCACATGACCCCTCATAAAACTGTTTGTCTCGTTCTTATTATTGTACATACTGTTCTAGTTTCAAATTTTAAACCTTTTTTTTTTCCCAAGGTTCCGTGGGGTTCAGGTGGATGAGAGGCAGGTGGCCAGGATCGTGCCGATGTTCATATTGGATTCAGTCATCTCATCTCATCTCATCTCATCTCATCTCATCTCATCATGCTCCTCTTGTACCTTGCGGTGTCGAGGTGAAATATAAACAGCCGGAGAATGCCCGCTTATGGGCTTCATGTATTAATATTCCCATGGACTCTGTTATTCCCTGCGTCCATCGTTTACGTGGTCGGCCTCTTCCTCTATTTCTATCTGGTCTGTACATTATTTCTTGTTGTTGTATGCTGTTGACTGGTAACCTACTTGCATGGCCAAACCATTTGACTTGCTGCCTTCTAATAAAATCTAGTACACCTATAACACCCACTTTAGTCCTCATTTTTTTTTCATTTCTGATCTTATCTCTTCTTGATACATTGCGTATTCTTCTCAGGAATCTCATTTCTGTTGTGATTTTTCTTTTTTCTTTTTCTGTCATTGTCCAGGTTTGGCATTGGTAAGATAGAGTTGGTAGGAAGATTATGTTGTAAATTGCTTTCTTAGTAGTTAATGATACACGTTTGTTCTTTAGTATTGGTGCCATTTGTCCAATGATTTGGTTTGCCTTATTGCATCTATTTTCGATCTCGTCTTCTGATTTGCCATTTGATGATATTTTACTTCCTAGTGCCAAACAAAATTTAAGTTTGGACCATACAAACATGGACGGCGGAAAATGGGAAGTAGGGGTGTGTTACATGTATGTAAAATTTGTTAAAATGGTAGCAGACATGTTGTATTATACATCGAATAAAAGTGGGTTGTATACGGAAAACTACCGTATTGATATTTTAAGTATAGTTTGATTTATAAGCCCAAGGCAGTTACGATAAGTTCGAATAAGACAATTTATCATCCATGCCACTAAATCAGTTAATGCCCTTCGATGAATAGGGAGGACTTTGGTGCCAGTGAATCCACGTCGTTGTCCAGAATGAGAGACTCGGGAGTAAGAATTGTTACTGCCAGAGGTTCCATATGTTGCTGTTATGTAGCCGGGAGCGGAGTTGGGATGAGCGCCCAACCTTTCATAAATACCCTTTGGCTCGTGCATTCACCACCTCTACAGTAGAAGTCCAACTCCTGGCCTTCTCGTGGCGGAACTGTTTTAACTAACCGGAGAAGGGGCGGCGGCTAGTCACTGGCGCTGAGAAATAAGCAGAAAGCTCTAGATGTGTATGAAAGTAAATGCATGCGCAGACATGTGTGTGCGTGCCTACACACCTAACCTCGAGTAAGACCACAGTCTGCTCTAGTAAAGGAAAGTGCTGAAGACGGAGGAAACCAGACAGGAGGCGCACCACAGAAATCAGGATGCCACGCAATTAAATCAATCAATCATGTGCCATGCCGGAAAGCGTGAGCGGTCATAACTCGCCATTTCACTCGATCACCAGAGTCGTGGATCAGCTCAATGTTCCTGTCTCGTCCATGCCACGTGGCCAAGCCATCCAGGTATTTTCCTTTCGGTCTTCCTCTTGGTCTGTTCCCTTCGATCTTGCCAGTTGTCAATAAGTTCTCCAATCCATTTCTTCTCATAACATGTCCAAAAAGTTGTGACTGTCTTCGTCTAATTTCTCTAATCAGTCTACGATTTTTATTTGTCTCCTGTAGTACTTGGTACTCTTTGCATTTTTCTCAGAAACCACATTTCTGTAGCCATCAAATGTTTTTCAGTTTGACTGCACATTGTCCAAGTTTCACATCCATACAAAAGAACAGGCTCTATGTACCCCCTCAACACTCTTTTTCTCGTTTCAATTGACATCTTTTTATTGGTCATAATGTCTTCCATCTTGCTAAAGGCTACTTTCGCCATGGCGATTCTTGTTCTACTCTCTTCAAGGCATCTCCCATCAGATGTTATGACTGTTCCGAGATAATTGTATTGATTCACTTGTTGAAGAATATTCCCATTTACTTGTATATTACATTTTGGTACTTCGTTCTTCCTAGTGACGACCATAACCTGTGTCTTCTTACAATTTAATTCCAACCCCAGCTGCTCACTGTGTACAACAACCGCGTCTACTAATTGTTGCAATTACGCCATGAAATATGTCGACTACTGCTATATGTTATGGTGCTCGCCCTGCTTTGGACCCCCAGGCAGGTGCAGTACCGGCCCTATGGAGACCTGAGAATAGACCTCCTGGCCATACCAAATAAAGACTAAATACAATGCACTGGAATGCGGAGGGAGTCATCATCATCATCAAGTGCCGAGCCGACTGGCGTAGGCGTTCATGACTCTCCACAGATCTCGGTCTTTGGTGTTCTGGATCACCTCTACCGTTGATATTCCTCCATGCCGCCGTCGCAATCCATCCAGCATTATTTTTCTTGGTCTACCTCTGCCTCTTTTGCCCTCGCTCTTTCCAGTTGTCACGATGTTCTCCAATGCCTCTCTTCTTATCGCATGACCCAAAAAATATGTTTGCCTCGTTCTTATTGTTATATATAATGTTCTTCTTCTTCTTCGTTCATCCGGAGTTTTTTTTTTCGGATGTGATTGCGTTGTGCCTGTTTACAGCAGAGCTGCGTTCTTGCGCCGTTAGGCCGACACATCCGACTTCTGCGGGCATTTGTTGACCGGGTTAACCTTCCCGGGGGTTTCTTAGGACGTTTGACTCTCACTGTTGTGATGTTATCCCCCATCCCAGCTGGTCCATATAGAACAGCCAAAGATCCTGGTCAGCCCTCAAGGGAAGGCAGGGGCAGACCATGGGCATTCCCCGCCATCCAAGGAGGCTTCCATACTTGCAGAGCCGATACATAGCGCTCTGGTACTGGGCTCACCCAAGGAATCGTCACGTCCTGCACATGGCTGCTTAGCCTCACTTCCGTATATTGGGCCTTCCGTTCACCATAGGCTGTTCTTCCGGAAACCAGAAGTATGCAGTCTGCAGATGACATCCACACAGTGAGCTTTCGATTCGGACTTTCCATGTAATGGATTTGCTAGCCAAGCAATATTCCATTTCGTGCCACTAGGACACTTTTCCACCTTTTATGAAGCCCACACAGTGGGCTTTTGATTCAGACTTTCCACGTAATGGATTTGCTATCCAAGCAATATTCCATTTCAGTGCCACTAGGACACTTTTCCACCTTTTATGAAGCCCACACAAGTGGGCTTTTGATTCGGACTTTCCACGTAATGGATTTGCTATCCAAGCAATATTCCATTTCGTGCCACTAGGACACTTTTCCACCTTTTATGAAGCCCACACAAGCGAGCTTTCGATTTGGACTTTCCACATAATGGATTTGCTATCCAAGCAATATTCCATTTCATGCCTCTGGGTCTTCATGCACCTTTAAATGTCAACCTGTATATAGTTAAAGTAAGCTGCGGTCAACTTTAGCTTGTTGATATCTCCATAGAGCTTGTCCTCAAATGAAGCAGGTGTGGGCCAAAATATCTTTCTCTGTTCTGCATACGTTGGGCAATCCTGCAGCAAATGTTTTGCTGTCATTTTTCCAGTTCTACAATTACATTCATCGGTATCTCCTATCTTTAGTTTATTGAACAAGTGGTATTTCAGCCTGTTATGTCCTGTGCGGAGTCTGAAGATTGCTACTTGTTCTCTTCGGTCGAGTTTGTAATATGCATCATCCTTCTGATGGCCTGGATGCTCTGATTCCCATTTGGTTCTATAAGTGCTTTTATCAACCTCTTTGCCTCATTATAGGTTATGTCTATGTCAGGCTGTGGTAGTCGTCCGCCCTCTTTTGCCAGTCTGTCAGCCTCTTCGTTTCCAGGTATACTGCAATGTGATGGGATCCACTGTATTACAACTTTTTTGGATTTCTGGCATAGACCATGGAGTGCTGCTCTTAGGTCAGTTAGTTCTGTGCTGTTATTGCTCTTCAGTATTGAGACAGCTGACTTTGCATCTGTGAAGATAGCTATTTGCTTCTCTTTATTTTCCTCCATCAGGAGCATTTCTGCTGCAGTTTTCAGAGCCTCTACCTCCGCTTTGAAGTTACTTGAAAATTTTCCAGTTGCCATTGAATGTGTTTTTTTCACTCCATTTTTTAAATTTAGGAGAATTCCTCCTCCTCCATTCTCTATTGAATTTTTGGCTGATCCATCTGTATATGCATGGGTCCAATTCCTGCTTGGGTAATGTTCTTTTATGTAGTTTAGGGTTATTTCTCTTCTTTCGGTTTCATGCTGAGTGTTCTTTTTCTCAATACCAGGAATGTTTTCTATCATCTCAGGCAGTTGCTGCTGTCTCCAAGCTGGGAACTTGTGTGCATTGTGTATGGGCTTGACTGTTGATATGTTAAGTATAGGATCTGCCCTAATCCTTCGTTTTGCAGTTTCTACAAAGTTGCTACGCTTCAGTCTTCCCTTTCCAAAACCATTAAATCTGTTGTACATAGGGTGGTCTGTCAATCTTCTAAATTTTTCTGCTTGTTGCTGGGCTCTGCTATCTCTTCTATCCTGCATTGGTTGTAAACAAGTGATCTTTTCTAGTTCATTAATAGGCGTTGTCTTCAGGCTTCCAGTTATGATTCGCATTCCTTGGTTTTGGACTCTACTTATTTTGTTAAAGTTTGACTTAGCTGCTGTTGCCCAAGCTGCAATGCCATATTCCAGTACTGGCCTCACCCGTCCAGTATATAACTTCTTGAGAACTTTCTCATCTGCTCCCCACGTTGTACCAGCAAGCTTTTTCATGATTGCCATTCTCTGCCTTGCTCTTGTTCGATTTTTCTCAACCTGTGTCTTCCATGTCAGGCGACGATCAAAGGTGACTCCTAGATAGTTTGGATTTTCTTCATGGCGCAATATTTTTCCATTCAATACCAGCTTAGGTTGCTGAGTTTTAGTTGAGAGGGAGAACACTGTGCATGTTGTTTTCTCCTCACTTATCTTCACTAGCCATGATTTTGACCAGTCCTCTAGCGCTAATAAGGCTTGCTGTATTCTGCTGTTAGCTGTACTAATATATTCTTCAGATGTCCATATGGCTAGGTCATCTGCAAAGGATGATGTGTGTACTCTGGCTGGAAAATTTTCCTGTGATGTCATTTATATATGCTAGGAATAATGTTGGTGAAAGAACTCCTCCTTGGGGGACACCTTGCTCCAGCAGCATCATTTTGCTTGTTTGTCCTTGTACTTTTGTCCTGGCAGTTCTGTTCTCAAGGTAGTGGCTGATCCATTTATACATTTTTCCACAAACATGCATTTTTTGCAGTTTTACTTTCAGTCCTTCCTTCCATACTTTATCAAATGCTTTTTCTAAATCTATCCAGACTGCTAGTGTGTGCTTTTTCTCTTGGAAGGCATCCTCTATTTCCTGAGCTATATAGGTTATTTGATCTTCAGTGGATCTGTACTTTCTGAATCCTGCTTGGTGTGGTGTTAAGAGTTTGGTTTTCTTCCAGATGCCATGTTAGCCTGCCATTGATAATGCGTTCCATTAATTTTCCTACACAGCTAAGTAAGACTGATAGGTCGATAGCCATTTGGTTCTTCCAGGTCTTTTCCTTTCTTTGGGACTGGTATTAGTATAGCTTCCTTCCATGCCTGTGGGACTATTCCTCTCTTCCAGCTGTAATTTAGGACTGCTAGTAGTTTCTTTTTGCCTTAGTGCCTAGTCCTATTAGCATTTCATTTGTGATTCCATCCTTTCCTGGTGATTTCTTCTTTTTTAGGGTATTCATTGCCTGTTCCATTTCTTCCATTGTTAGATTTGCCATCATATATTCTGCTGCTGTCTCTGTATATGCTATGATGTATCTGTTTATCTTTGATTGCTTTCTTCTGTTCGGCTTGTAATATCAATGTGGTTTGCACTGGCATAGTGTTCCATTAGTGCATTTGCAGCCTTTTTTCCTGTAAGCAAGGCATTTCCTTGTTTAATTGTTATTTGTTTGTTTCTAGGTCCTTCATTGTTCATGGCTTTCACTAGTTTCCATAGTTTGTTTCCATCCCTGTCAAAATTCAGGTTTTCTGTTTTTTCCTCCAACAATCTCTTGTTGTTTGATTTACTGTTCTTTTATATTTTGCTGAGATGGCTTTGAGAGAGATGTTCGCTTCAGTTGTTTGTTCTCTCTCTGCGGTCTTCCTAGCATCTTCAACTTTGTCCTCCAAAATTTGTAGTTCTTCAGTCCAGTATGGTTTGTAATTTTTCCTCGCTCCTCTAGGAATAGACTCAGTGGCTGCCTGTATTATCGCTCTGTTTAGACTTTCCACCATTTGCTTCATGTTGCCATATCGTGTATTTATGTTTTCACAATATTTGTCTGTTAGTATGGCAAATCTGTCCCAATCTGCTCGTTTGTAATTCCAGCGGGGCAAGGGCTTTTGCTCCTGTGGAACATACTCCATATTCATTACAAGCTTGATTGGTCTGTGGTCACTACCTGCTAATTGGTCCAGCACATGGCGATCGATTTTGTGGAGGATGTCTCCTGTGCAGAAAGCTAAGTCTGGAGTAGAAGTGGTAATCCATCTTCTGGAGTAGAAGCTCGGTGTGTCATCCGCTTTGTTGAGTAGATGGAGATTTGAGTCTATTTCCCAGTCCTCCACTTCATCTCCTCTTTTGTCAGTATCTGGGTATCCCCATCTTTCTGAACGGCTATTAAAGTCTCCGACAACAATGCAATTTGTGTCAGTTATTTCATGTTTGAGAGTGTAAGATCCTTATCTGCCGGGCTATACAGATTGTAAATTCTTATTTTCACGTCCTTTATCATTATATCAACACCTATAATTTCCGTTTGGTTGTCAGAGATCACAGATACTTCGCTGCAAGGTATTGTATTTCGTGTAAGTATTAGAACTCCTCCTTTGTGTCCTTCGCGGTCGAAACGTGTGGCCTGATATCCCTCTACTGAAAATGTGCGATTGGCGTTGAGGTGTGTCTCTTGAATGCATGCCACATCTATTCTATCTTTATGAAGACGCTGTGTTAGGGAGGCTTCTTGTTATAAACTCCTTCTGCATTCCACTTGTAGTATGTTGAGTGTCCGGGGTGTTTGGTCAATAGCTCTTAACCTACTCCTCTGTGCCTTGACTCCACAGCACAGGGGAAGGTGACCACCAGTAGTCATGGGTGGACCCCCTCGAGGCAGGGGGCCCGGCACTATCACCGCCTGATGGGACTTCACGGGATTAGCACCATAACGATTAATTTTCATCTGTGGCATCATGAAATGATAAAGTTACGTTGCACTTCTTTGTCAAGCCTGTGGCTCAGTACATCCGATTTCGACAAGCATTTGTTCGGGATGCTTTCCCTAGCCTTTGACTGTCCCCAGTCTACCTACAAGGCAGCAGGTTTGTGCGTCACTTCGTCTGGTCCCTCTCCCTTGACCTGTCCGACATGGGTGACCCTACCAGTAGCTGTGCTACCGTCGGCATAGCTCTTGGGGTCATTGGAACGCTCAAGCCCCTCTACCTCGTCAAGGTGGACGCACGGCAGAGGGGATATATAAATTTTTAGGGCCATTAGCCTCTTTCAGACAGTCGTTTTTTAGTTACTTTGGGCCCCCCCCCAAAGGGAAACGCAACATTCGTCTTTTGCATTTTCCGTCATCAATAATATGGGCATAGCATAGCTTATATTGTTTTCATTATAACCTCCGAATATTACTCCTGACTTCTCTTTGATCTCTCTCATTATTACTTCGCTATAGAGGGAGAAGAAAATTTTGGTGACAAAACACATTCTTGTCGTACTTCAGCTTTTTTTGTTTATGATTTTCTTCTTTTTTTTCCATTTTAAAATTTCCCGCTACTGGTTCCAGTAAATATTTTTTTATTTTTCTGAGATCTTTCCCCTCAATGTCAAAATCTTCCAACATGTTACTCATTTCAATATGTTTTTTCTTTATCAAATGTATTAGTATAATCTATGAAGCACAAATATACGTCTTTCTGTGTCTCTGTTGATCTTTCTAATAGTGCCTATAAACTTACTCTTTTATTTATTATTTAAAAAAATTTTTATATCAGAATAAACCATGCCAGGGTTTTATTGGTATACGTAGCTTCATCTCCCTTTTTTCCTCTTTCGAGGGGTGTGCGTCATACTTTAAATTTTGCACCTCAGAGGTCAGTGTGTCTGACTTCAACATGCATCTGTGTTTGGTTTACTTATTCTAGACAGATTACATCCAAGGTAACGGGCTTATCTACTCGTGGCTAGGTTTACTTTTTCCTAACAATTTTGCCCGGGCGGTGAAAAATTACAGTCTACTCTTTGTGATTTCCCAAAAAGCGTGGGGGTTTTTTAAAGTGCACAACTTTTTCCCAGGACTTTCTGTTTTTTTGCTGTATCCGACTAAAGTTGGTCCGCTAAGTTTGATCTCACTACCAAGAGATCAGGTTTAGACGTGTGATACCATTTGATACCAAAGGTTCCTGGAGAAATTCCAGGGCTATGCAGGATCGAACCATTTACCTTTTTGAGCCGAAGTGGATTGAGCCAGAGGCGATAATACCCGGGTGCTTGTAAAGACTCACTACACTTTGTATGTAGAACAAATCTGAAGAAATGAAATACATGATGTCACAAACACAAAATGTGCTCCACAGTCCATCGTGAAGCAGTATGCAGCGAATGGCTGTCGTTTCTGTTGTATATTTGCAATCCAAACATTAAGAATTTTTTTTTCAATTTATTCTACATACCCAAAAGGGGGGGGAGACTTTACAAACACTCTGCATTATAATTTTACTTAGTAGTTTGGGCTTTCTTTACACACTCATATAAAAATTGTTAACTGATACAGTGTCATGTGATTAATCAAATCAAATATTTCGGTCATGTTAAAAGACATAAACTCTTATAAAAATCCTACTGGAAGGCAAGGTTAAGGGGAAGCGAGCAAGAGGTAGACAACGAGAAGTGGGAAAATAACATCAAGAGATGGACTAACAAAAGTCAGACCGAATGTACTGTCAAGGGGAGCGACAGAAGGTGTTGGAGATCCATTGCAGTCAACCTTCTTTGTGGAGACGGCACGTGATTGATTGATGATTAATCGTCTTAAGCGACTTCCCTATCTGCCATAGGCTTTTATATCGCCAAAAAGTTGTCATTATAATACAATACGTCTGCTACCATATGACCAACGTTAAGTCAAACCGAGACCGCCAAAATTTTCCATTTTTTCATCACCCGTTTTTATTTGGTCCAAACCTATTTATCGTCTGGCACTGAATCTGTTCATGCTTAGCAATCATTCAAGTGCCATGCCGGTTTTTTTAATTTTTTTCCTCGCTCCTCTGAATGACTCAGTGGCGCCTGTATTATTGCTCTGTTTAGACTTTCCACCATTTGCTTCATGTTGCCATATCGTGTATTTACGTTTTCACAATATTTGTCTGTTAGTATGGCAAATCTGTCCCAATCTGCTCGTTTGTAATTCCAACGGGGCAAAGGCTTTTGCTCCTGTGGAACATACTCCATATTTATTACAAGCTTGATTGGTCTGTGGTCACTACCTGCTAATTGGTCCAGCACATGGCGATCGATTTTGTGGAGGATGTCTCCTGTGCAGAAAGCTAAGTCTGGAGTAGAAGTGGTAATCCATCTTCTGGAGTAGAAGCTCGGTGTGTCATCCGCTTTGTTAAGTAGATGGAGATTTGAGTCTATTTCCCAGTCCTCCACTTCATCTCCTCTTTTGTCAGTATCTGGGTATCCCCATCTTTCTGAACGGCTATTAAAGTCTCCGACAACAATGCAATTTGTGTCAGTTATTTCCATGTTTGAGAGTGTAAGATCCTTATCTGCCGGGCTATATAGATTGTAAATTCTTATTTTCACGTCCTTTATCATTATATCAACACCTATAATTTCCGTTTGGTTGTCAGAGATCACAGATACTTCGCTGCAAGGTATTGTATTTCGTGTAAGTATTACAACTCCTCCTTTGTGTCCTTCGCGGTCGAAACGTGTGGCCTGATATCCCTCGACTGAAAATGTGCGATTGGCGTTGAGGTGTGTCTCTTGAATGCATGCCACATCTATTCTATCTTTATGAAGACGCTGTGTTAGGGAGGCTTTCTTGTTATAAACTCCTTCTGCATTCCATTGTAGTATGTTGAGTGTCCGGGGTGTTTGGTCAATAGCTCTTAACCTACTCCTCTGTGCCTTGACTCCACAGCACAGGGGAAGGTGACCACCAGTAGTCATGGGGTGACCCCCTCGAGGCAGGGGGCCCGGCACTATCACCGCCTGATGGGACTTCACGGGATTAGCACCATAACGATTAATTTTCATCTGTGGCATCATGAAATGATAAAGTTACGTTGCACTTCTTTGTCAAGCCTGTGGCTCAGTACATCCGATTTCGACAAGCATTTGTTCGGGATGCTTTCCCTAGCCTTTGACTGTCCCCAGTCTATCTACAAGGCAGCAGGTTTGTGCGTCACTTCGTCTGGTCCCTCTCCCTTGACCTGTCCGACATGGGTGACCCTACCAGTAGCTGTGCTACCGTCGGCATAGCTCTTGGGGTCATTGGAACGCTCAAGCCCCTCTACCTCGTCAAGGTGGACGCACGGCAGAGGGGATATATAATGTTCTAGGTCCATTAGCCTCTTTCAGACAGTCGTTGTTAGTTACTTTGGCAGCCCAAGGACATCGCAACATTCGTCTTTTGCATTATCCGTCATCAATAATATGACATATGCATAGCTTATATTGTTTACATTATAACCTCCGAATATTACTCCTGACTTCTCTTTGATCTCTCTCATTATTACTTCGCTATAGAGGGAGAAGAGATCTGGTGACAAAACACATTCTTGTCGTACTTCAGCCTTATTTGTTTATGATTTTCTTCTTTTTTTTTCCATTTTAATTCCTGCTACTTGGTTCCAGTAAATATTTTTTTATTATTCTGAGATCTTTCCCATCAATGTCAATATCTTCCAACATGTTACTCATTTCAATATGTTTTACTTTATCAAATGTATTAGTATAATCTATGAAGCACAAATATACGTCTTTCTGTGTCTCTGTTCATCTTTCTAATAGTGCCGATAAACTTACTCTTTTATTTATTTATTTTACAAAATTTTGATATCAGAATAAACCATGCCAGGTTATATTTGGTATACGTAGCTTCATCTCCTTCGTTCCTCGTTCGAGGGCTGTGCGTCATACTTAATTATGCACCTCAGAGGTCAGTGTGTCTGACTTCAACATGCAATCTGTGTCAGGTTTACTTTATTCTAGACAGATTACATCCAAGGTAACGGGCCTCTATCTACTCGTGGCTAGGTTTACTTTTTCCTAACAATTTTGCCAGGGCGGTGAACTTACAGTCTACTCTTTGTGATTTCCAACAATGCGTGGGATTTTTAACGTGCACAACTTGTACCGAGGACCTTCTGTTTTTCGCTGTATCCGACTAAAGTTGGTCCGCTAAGTCTGATCTCACTACCCAAGAGATCAGGTGAGACGTGTGATACCATTTGATACCAATGGTTCCTGGAGAAATTCCAGGTCTATGCAGGGATCGAACCATTTACCTTCTGAGCCAGAAGTGGATTGAGCCAGAGGCGATAATACCGGATGCTTGTAAAGACTCACTACACTTTGTATGTAGAACAAATCTGAAGAAATGAAATACATGATGTCACACACACAAAATGTGCTCCACAGTCCATCGTGAAGCAGTATGCAGCGAATGGCTGTCGTCTGCTGTTGTATATTTGCAATCCAAACATTAAGAATTTTTTTACAATTTATTCTACATACAAAGTGTAGTGAGACTTTACAAACACTCTGCATTATACATTTTACTTAGTAGTTGGACTTTCTTTACACACTCATATAAACATTGTTAACTGATACAGTGTCATGTGATGATTAATCAAGTCAAATATTTCGGTCATGTTAAAAGACATAACACTCTTATAAAAATCCTACTGGAAGGCAAGGTTAAGGGCAAGCGAGCAAGAGGTAGACAACGAGAAGTGGGAAGATAACACCAAGAGATGGACTAACACCAATCAGACAGAATGTACTGTCAAGGGGAGCGACAGAAGGTGTTGGAGATCCATTGCAGTCAACCTTCTTTGTGGAGACGGCACGTGATTGATTGATGATTAATCGTCTTAAGCGACTTCCCTATCTGCCATAGGCTTATATATCGCCGAAATGTTGTCATTATAATACAATACGTCTGCTACCATATGACCAACTGTTAAGTCATAACCGAGACACGCCCATATTTTCCATTTTTACATCACCCGTTTTTATTTGGTCCAAACCTATTTATCGTCTGGCACTGAATCTGTTCATGCTTAGCAATCATTCAAGTGCCATGCCGGAAAGCGTGGGCGGTCATGACTCGCCACATCACTCGATCACCAGTGTCGTGGATCAGCTCAGTGTTCCTGTCTCGTCCATGCCATGTGGCCAAGCCATCCAGGTATTTTCCTCTCGGTCTTCCTCTTGGTCTGTTCCCCTCGATCTTGCCAGTTTTCACTAAGTTCTCCAATCTATTTCTTCTCATAACATGTCCAAAAATTTTTGACTGTCTAAGTCTAATTTCTCTAATCAGTTTACGATGTTCATTTGTCTCCTGTAGTACTTGGTCATTGGTTTTTCTGTCTGTCCATGGTATTCTTTGCATTTTCCTCAGAAACCACATTTCTGCAGCCATCAGATGCTTTTCAGCTTGACTGCTCATTGTCCAAGTTTTAATGCTTAGCGCACGAGCCTAATTTAAAAATGTGATAATTTATGATTATTTTGAAATAACGAAGACAGGAACAATACATTGCTCGATTTATTGCCTGGCATATTTCGCTGTATCTCGCTGGGTACATAATGCAGAAGTCACACAACATCAAGTAACTAGATAAATCCTTCAATCTGAAATATATACATATTAGCACGGTAATTTCAGTTGTCTACCACGGTAATGTTAAGCTTACTATCATGTCTTTCTGTTTGCACAAAACTGGCCTATGCCGTTTAATCATGATGGCTTCTGCGATCTAAGCGATTAATATTATTGTGTGTGATAAACAACACACGAAACGCATGGTCTCTATCAATCACGTGATGCCTGGCAAGAAATCGTGAAATCTATTGTTCGTGTCTTCGTTATTCAAATTCAAGACGAAAATTTTTTTTTTTTTTTTTTGAATTTATGATTACTTCAATAAACGCAATTTAGCTGTCTCCACGTTTTCCAGTTACTTCTACAACAATGTTCCCTAACGTCTGTCTTTCTATCTTAGGTTATACTGCCCGCCTCGCCATTCTGGAGACTAGATGCCAACGACAACACGGCGGATGTAGACGAAGAAGTGGAAGTGTTAGAAGGCCCCGAGGTGGAGATCAGAGATTCATGCGACGGAGACGAAGGAGCAGACATGGGAGAAGCAGACGTGTTAACCGTTGTAGCCAAATGTGATGATGAAAGTCGCGACAGCGATAACAAACACGGGAAAAGTATATCTTTTCCTAAGAAAAAGACGCCCACAGAACCGGATAACAAGTATTACGAAGTAGAAGCGATATTAGATGGACCGAAAAAGCGAAGGGAACATCTTGTAAGTACACAACTACAAGTGGCGGTAGTCGGTAGGCCGTGTTTGTTGGTACCCACGATGTTGTTAAGTTGCGATTCAAGTATTTGAATGTCATATATTTACATAATGTTGAGTTAGCGTCTCATCAAATTTGTTTGTGAATGATAATGTAATGTCAATGATAATAATAATTATCTTTCCGACGGGCCGTGATGAAGGACGTTCCGCACAGGACTGCACATTGATCATCTCATCATTGCCGTAATTCTTGCTGTTTTATTTTACATTTTTATTTTACAATTGTAATGATTATGATGATGAACTCATTAAACCCGGTTTTGACGAACCAAGAATAATTTTAAACAAAGAGTAAGAATGGATGATTGTACTAATGTACTTTACACAGCCACTCCACGGCACATTTTGAGGCCTTCACATATGTAAATAAATATTAAATGATAATAAATGTAAGTTAAAACTTAAAAGAGGACTGAGCCCTTTTTCACGCTTTGAGTGAGAGCTATACTATATAGACAGCAAGGCCCATATACAGGTATTGATCAACTTACGACCATTCAACTTTACGACCACAATCACTAGCCATATTGTGTATCAAGAATATCGCTACTGCCTGGGAGGCTGTGACGACAAAGTGCATGAATGGCATCTGGAAAAATTGTGTTAAGCGCTATGTTAATGATTTTCATGGATTTGACAGTGAACATTAACTTGAAACGATTCGGGGGTAAAACTAGCCAAAGACCTTTCTTTCTTTGAAGTGTGAAATTGAAGATGTCGAAGAGTTGCTAGACAAAGAATCCGGAGAACTTACAAATGAAGAGTTAATCTAACTGGAAGAAGAAAGAGTGGCGGACAAGAAAGAAGAGAAGCCAAGAAAGAAGAGGATGAGCCAGAAAGAAAAGTTCACCACTAAGGGGTTATCAGAAGGTTTATCTTTACTGAATAAACTTCTTATACATTTCGAAGCAATGGACCCAAACATCGAACGATTTGCAAGGATTGAACGGATGCAAATATTAAACCAGTTGTACATGTACAGTTAATGCAGTGTTTTTGTTAAGCCTGACTATGTAAAAATAAGAAACAAAATGGTGTAGAGATGATACAAATGGCACAAAATGAACATTGAAAATTATGATTTATAACAATAATAAAAGAAATTTATGATATAATTTAACTTAAATATTTTTATAACATCACTTCACATTACTGTACACATAGCGTACTCAACTTACGACCAAATCGTGTTACGACCGGTCTGTCGGAACCGATCGTGGTCGTAAGTCGAGCACTAACTGTATTATGTCGTGTTATATGATATAAACAGCACAGCATGCTTTTAGTGGTTACTCCTAGCAAATATGCTTTCTTAACTCCCTGAGCTATGTTGCAAATGTTAAATTCATTAACCCACTTTGTCCCAATTTCTACTTCAACCACCCCTGTCTCATTCATTACATTATGTAAACAAACTATTTTACATCTAAACTATTATTAGTTTTAAGTAAGATGTTCTTATGAAATAATTGAGTTATAGGAGACTGAAAGAGCTACAGTAAAAACTGTATAGGAAATAAAAGAGTTAATTAGTAATCATTACAAGAGGGGTGCAGTTGAAAAAGAAAGTAGCGCATCTGCTGGACAATGAACATTGTGTAGACTTGCTAGTAACCAGCAGTGTTGAAGTGCTACATAGAGCCTGTACTTTTGTATGGATGTGAGACATGGACAATGAGCAGACAAGCTGAAAAACATTTAATGGCAGTGGAAATGTGGTTTCTGAGGAAAATGCTAAGAATAGCGTGGATGGGCAGAAAAACCAAAGAGCAAGTCCCACAAAATGCCTTAAACTAATAAGAGAAATTAGGCATAGACAGTCAACATTTTTGGGACACATTATGAGAAGAAATAAACTAGAGAATTTGATGATAACTGCCAAGATTGAAGGAAAAAGAACAACAGAAAGGCAGAGAAGTAAATATCTGGATGGCTTGGCCATGAGATTTGGTCAGAATAAGAAAACTGAGCTGATCCACGACCATGGTGATCATGTGATATGGTGAAACGTGACCACCCATGTTTATCAGCATGGCACATGATGATGAGAACCAGCCCGTTATGTGCAAACACTGTGGACTCCCCTTGGTCAGATTTTTGTCCTAAACCTGTGACTGACCTAGCAAGCCGGCAGGGAGTTTTATTACTGCCCGTAGAAAAACTAAGAAGTATAATCAAGATGACGAACTGTAGTCAGTTTGTAATCTTCTTTCGTTCACTTGAAATATGTCTATAACTGCAATGTTGTCTCTTGTATGAGTTTAACTGTCTTTTCTAGTTCACTCAGCGATCCACAGAGTTTATCTTCCACCATCGTCTCTCTAGACCAGATGGTTTGTCTAGATATGTTATATTTTGGGCAGTCTTGGAGTATGTGCTCTGCTGTCTGCGACACCAATCCACATGTGCACATGGCTGATTCATCAATCTTGAATTTTATTAGTTAGTTAGTTATCAGTTGGGGTATCTTCGTTGCACTCCGGACATGTCCATAGGTGCTCAGATCCTCCCCCCAGCATATGCATCAGCGTCCGGTGGCTAATACTACTAATAGTGCCAGTTCTGTGTTGGTTGACGAGGCGCTTTGTTTTCCCGATGTACCTCTCGCGTCTGGCTGTGCCTTGAATTTTTTTTTATACATGTGAATGCTTAATCTATTGTGTCCTGTTCTGAGGTGCAGAATAATGACTTGTTCTGGTCTGTCCATAATGTGGTAGTCATCTTGAGCAGGTGTTGGTGGCTTTCTGGCTGATTTGATCATTCTTTTCTTTTGGTGGTATGTAGCAGGCACATCAGGCTGTTCTTCTTTTGCTCCTTCCTTCGCTAATCGATCAGCTCTCTCCTTTCCAGATACTCCACAGTGGGATTGTACCCAGTGTGGTGACCTTACGCTGACCGCTAAGTTCAGAAAGTAGTGTCCTTAGTACTGGCGATTTCCCAGACAGGAGCGCCTCAAGTACTGATTTTGCATCTATCAATAGCACCACAGGTTGTGTACCATGGTTGGTATTTAGTAATTCCTCTGTTGCTATCTTGATTGCCTCAATTTCAGCATCATAGTTATGGCAGTATTTTTCTGTTGGTACTCTGGCTGTGTCCCTAGTATTATTTTGGTATTCTATGTACATTCCTGTCCTGCTCCTCCATTTTGAACAGCATTTTGGGCTGATCTGTCTGTGTAGACTTAGATCCAGAGGTCCTTTAGGTATTCTTCATCAAGGAAGCTGAGAGTGGCTGTTCTGCGCTGTACACTGTTCTTTTCTTCCTTGTCAAATATTCCTCTCACTTTTGTCTGGATTTGTAGTGATAGTCTACATTCCTCCTTCCATGGAGTTCGCTCTGGAACTGTGGCAGGTTGGTGTCAGTTTCTAATGAAAGTATAGGAATCAGTAGAGGGTGTGCATTTATTTGACCAGACAGAAGGACCCTATTTTATACGCCTTGAAGTTTATTGAGCTCATGGTGTTAGCCCTATATTTTTATAGACCAACTAGCATTTGAGGGGTGATGTGATCAATATCATGCCGGACAACTTTACTTCCAAGACATTTCCTGGTACCCATTTTCGGCTGGGTTAACCTTCCAAGTTAATTTTAAATATCTCCCTCGATGTGAATTCGATTCCATGACCACTGGAGTGGTCGGCAAGCGAGCTAGCTACTGCACTCCCTCAATCAAGTTATTTTTTAAATCTGACAAATTTAAATACTGTGATTGTACAATTAATATGTGAAACAAGTCAGAGAGGGTGTTTACTTGCTTGACAATTTTTATTTATACATATACGTCTGACAAACCAAAATGCTTGCAGGAGACAGCCTCATGATAAATGGTGCCTTTCTAATAAAATAAAAAAAGACAGTCAATGAAACTTTCACTGTGAGTGAGTGACTGGTGTACTTGTTTGGTTGATGTTCCAACCGGATCTGATGATCATCTTTTTGGTTGGACAATCCACTATGTAACCATAAACCCAGGTTTTCTCACCTGTTGTAGTATATTTCAGAATATTTTCATCAGCATTCGATGCATTTCACAGCTTTTGACTAACTTTGAGTTAGATCTGTTTTTATTGATCTGTCAGCACAAATATTGTTGCAACACAGCACATAATCAATTGTTCTTTTAAAGTCGCATGACCCCCAACTTGTACAGATTTCTATCCCTTGGACACTTCACAGAGTCAAGTACTGATTTGCAAGAATCGCAGAAAGCTTTTTTCAGAGTCATTGGCATCCATGTATGTAGTAGAAGGTAGTTCAGATTTGTGATCATCTGCTGTGAAAGTCCTGTCCGATTTGAAATGCTGGTACTAATGGTGACATTGCATTTAAGTTAGTTGCAAATCCTTTACAGGACACCGCAGTCAGCCTCAGCAGAACTTCACACAAACATGATCTTCAACAAGATCCTTCATTGCTAAGCATGTTAAAACTCATCACACGCCTTCACTTTACCAGAAGTACATTTTCTGACTGTTGAGCCATGATCCTGCTGTTATTAAAGATATTTGTCCCTGTAACACGCATGTTGTAGCTAGTACATTGACTGACTGTCAAGCCACGATCTGTTGTTATTAAAGATATTTATCCCTATAACATGCATGTTGTAGCTAGTACATTGACTGACTGTCGAGCCATGATCCTGCTGTTATTAAAAATACTTGTCCCTATAACATGCATGTTGTAGCTAGTACATTGACTGAGTGTTGAGCCACGATCTGCTGTTGTTAAAGATACTTGTCCCTGTAACACGCATGTAGTAGCTAGTACATTGACTGACTGTCGAGCCATGATCCTGCTGTTATTAAAGATACTTGTCCCTGTAACACACATATAGTAGCTAGTACATTGACTGAGTGTTGAGCCACGATCTGCTGTTGTTAAAGATACTTGTCCCTGTAACACGCATGTAGTAGCTAGTACATTGACTGAGTGTTGAGCCATGATCTGCTGTTGTTATAGATACTTGTCCCTGTAACACGCATGTAGTAGCTATAGTATGTCCACATTTGTTTGCCTTCATTCACGATCAATTATTTTGAAAACTGTCTGTTGCATCGTTATGAAATTTTTCCAGCCGTCTTATATTTACCCCCACCCAAGGAATATGTCTTTGATAGGTCCAAAAACAACTTAAATCATTGAAAGCGGCGTCATTCCTTTGATGTTTTGCTGAACAACTAGTGATTTCTCGTTAACAAAGTTATTTTTATGGTAATGGGAGACCTGTCAATTCTGATGACACACAAAGGCGTATCCGGATTCGTATGGGAGTGGGTGCAATGAAAGAACTAGCTTAAAATCGACAGGGTCGGCTGCATTGCACCGGGTTGTTATCCCATATGGCTCAGTTTCTTTCTGCAGCGCGGAAAGCGTCGCACAAAGCACGAACTCTGTAGTTCCAGCGAAGGACGCGGCCCGGAATCGGACATACAACCTTCGGAGCCCGAGTCAGACGGCTTGACCACTTCACCACGGAGATTCCCGAGCAATGTGTAATATTAGTAAAGACAGAGAATTTACAAAGGCACGGGGTAAATAATTTGTAAATTAACAGGAAAGTAGAAGGAATATATTTCTTACCTTATTTTTCATTTCCTTCTTTCTTCAGCTGATGCTAATGCTGTAATGTTTAGGGCCTGCAATTCGTCTGAATAGTTGGAGCAAAATTTCCCAGTAAGTGTGTACGTAGATTAAGGTCTGCTATCTGCTCAGACCTTAATCTGTGTCGGACGATTCCAGTAGGTTGATGATTGCTCTCGGTTGCAGAAAATTCAATCCATCCTTTCTCCAATAGTCCTCTTCCTCTTTCAACACATGGTCCTGACGTTTTTTCCAGTAACTTTTATCAATATTTAATAGCGCGGACAGACATGCAGAAAGGTAGGTAGGTAGGCAGAAAGGTAGGTGGGTGGGTGGATGGCTGGCTGGCTGACTGGGTGGGTCAGTCTGTGGGTGGGTCGACAGACAGACAGATTAGATTAGATAGATAGATGTCGGTCGGCCGGCAGGCAGACAGACAGATAGATTAGATAGATAGATATCGGTCTGTGGGTCGGCAGGCAGACAGACAGATTAGATAGATATCGGTCGGTCGATGGGTCGGCCGGCAGGCAGATAGATTAGATAGATAGATATGTAGATAGATAGATAGATATCGGTCTGTGGGTCGGTCGGCAGGCAGACAGATAGATAGATAGTCGGTGGGTGGGCCGGCAGGCAGGCAGACAGATAGATAGATAGATATCGGTCTGTGGGTCGGCTGGCAGGCAGGCAGACAGATAGATTAGATAGATAGATGTGGGTGGGCCGGCAGGCAGGCAGGCAGATAGATAGATAGATCCCCCCCAGAAGCCCGGCCTTGTCAGCTAGTTTATTTATATAATCACATTTCATGAAAGAACCCCCATTTGGAGACACCTCTGAATCTTCGCGCTGTTTGTTTCAAAACGGAAATCACGTGAAAATTTTTTTAAATGCCGCAACGTGTCTTGGTGAAGCTGTAATACTGTTAAAATCATGGACGTAATCTCTAAGTCGTAATTAATATACCGCATATAAACTAACTTTGAAATCTGCTGTAAAATCTCCAGAACAAAAATTTTGTTGTTGGGTGGACATAATGATAAGGTTATATTCTAAATCTCATCATTTTCCCTCAGTTGGTTACTGAGATATTGAATTTTATATTGAGGCAACAACAAAAAAACACTATATTACATTGACTGAGTGTTGAGCCATGATCTGCTGTTGTTAAAGATACTTGTCCCTGTAACACGCATGTAGTAGCTAGTACATTGACTGACTGCTGAGCTATGATCTGCTGTTGTTAAAGATTTTTGTCCCTGTAACACATATGTAGTAGCTAGTACATTGACTGACTGTCGCCATTAACATTGACTGCCTTGCGCTGATTCCGATGGTGTGAGCCTTGGTCATTCAAAAAGCAATGGCAAACTACTCAACGTAAAAATTGCCTAGTAAATCACAAACAGGCAAAAATTGCAGGGGTTGAATGTGTAATCTTGTAAAGAACATGTAATAAATCTTTTTAACCTAAGGAATAACACAAATAATAATTTGGGAGTGCCAGGGCAAAATGGTCAAGTTGTCTGCATTATACTCTAAAGATAATGGGTTACTTTTTTGGGGGAGCCTAGTATAGACTATACAGTTTTTTTTTTAAACCCCTGGGGGACAGCTCTGGAGCTACAAAGTTTGAGCAGCAGGCGGCTTGTCACTTTTGTGGAGAGAAACCTGGGTAAAACCCGGTGCAATTAAGTTGATCCTATTGTTTAACTTTTAATAATAATAAATTATGTTAACACAGCTAATATAATAATGTGATGACATTTAAAAAATACAATGTTTTTCCATTCAGTCGATTTGAATTTGAGCGTGATCCACTCTAAACTTATTTTTATGTGTAGGCTAGCTTTCCCTATGACCATTGACACTCATCATCAGGCCAACCCTCTCTGACTTCTGGGGTACTTGTAAGTTACATCCTCAAGTCAAGGATGAGAAGTCAACATTTTAATCCAACTGACTGTGTAAGAGTTGAACCCGCTACCTCACCATCAGCACACTAGTTGTTTTTAAACAGGGACAGCTCTTAACCATTCGGCCATGCTGACTTCCATGATGACATTTTATAGTCTCTTTTTTTAAAACCATAGTTTCTTTGAGGAGCTGTTGTTGATTTTCATATTGTATTGTTTCACCTTTGCAGTTTAAAGTGTGCTATAAAGTCAGATGGAAAGGATATGGTCCAGAATCCGACACATGGCAGCCCATTGCAGATTTGGTCAATGTCCAAGACATGATTGAAGACTATAGAAAGGAAAAGGATCTTCAGAAGCATGACAAATTTAAAAAGGCAAGTAAAATGTAGATGACAGATTTTACTGGGGTTAAAAAATAGTTGTTTTTTTTCAAAACATGGGAGTTTCAAAGGATGGAGAAAAGAACTTTATGTTGTGATTGTGGCAGATTTGCAAAGCATGCTACGTAAAATAGAAACTGGTACGTTCTGCATGGAGTAGGCTTATGTCGTTTGAAAAGACAAAAGTCAAAAGCATTTTATGAGTTCCACTATGGCTCTGTCTCTTTCTGCAGGAGGGCCTGCTGAAAGTATTGCACAAAGCATGAACTCCATAGCTCCAGCGACGCACCCAGAAGTCTCCAAGAAAAATGCATCCTTGAACCGAAAGACAGCCCGGAATTGAACCCATAACCTTCAGAGCGAGGGGCAGACGGCCTGACCACTTCGCCACTAAGACTCCCTGCACATGGATACCTCCATGAGTACTTAGCCTCCTGCCATGGATCACACCATAAGAATCTAACCATACTGCATGAGCTCCATAACACTGGCGAGGATTCACATGTATGGGTGCCAGAATCACTCATGTGTGGATAGGAGTTTTAATTATTGACTAGCACCTGGCTGTCTAGATACACTATAGTTTGTAGTAGGTCAGCATGGCCAATTGGATAAGAATGTGTGTGCTTAAACATCCAGTGTGCTGATGCCGAGGTAAGGGGTTCAACCCCTACATCGGACAGTTGGACTAAAATGTTGACCTGTCGCCCTTGACTTGGGAACGCAAATTACAAGTACCTCTGAAATCGGAGTGGGTTTGCCTGATGGCGAGGGACGCTGTTAATAGGGAAAGCTAATCCACACGCAAAATTCAGTCCAGTACTACTAGAAGTAGTGTGTATGGATTACACTTAAGTTCAAAGCGAGTGAGCGGGGGGGGGGGGGGGGGGGGGGGGGGGGGGGGGGGGGGGGGGGGGGGGGGGGACTATAGTTTGTAACATAGCTATAACTTCTCCATAGCACAAAGCCTGGGATGAATTTTAGAGGCTATATGTTGCCCATGCAGCATGGTCCCCCTCTCGACCTGCCTAGTTTACTCCAGAGGAAAGGTAACACCAATATACCTGGAACTAGGCAAGCAGCAGAAGCTGTCGGATCAGCAAAGCGGTGATCTGATTGTCCGCCTGTCTGAGCTTCCATCCTTGATCAGTTGCCATCCAAGGTTTAGGGCCTGGTCTGCCATGCCATAACATTTAGTCTTTAGGTTGCATTTGTTACCCTCCCAATTGCGTTCCTCTGCTCTGTCCATGGTATTCTCAAAATTCTCTGTCCACAATATTCTCAACATTCTTCTCTGTTCACGATATTCTTAACATTCTTCTCTGTCCACAATATTCTTAACATTCTTCTCTGTCCACGATATTCTTAACATTCTTCTCTGTCCACAATATTCTCAACATTCTTCTCTGTCCACAATATTCTCAACATTCTTCTCTGTTCACGATATTCTTAACATTCTTCTCTGTCCACGATATTCTCAACATTCTTCTCTGTCCACAATATTCTCAACATTCTTCTCTGTCCATGATATTCTCAAGTCTTTTATATTAATCTTATATTTACAAATATTTTCAGAAATCTGTGACAAGTTCTCTTCAGACTGGTACAGATCGCGAGGTGAAGAATCATTCAGTATCATCACCATCACCCGAAGAAAAAAATACTGATAGAAAGCAGTATGACCCAGTCTATGGAACGGTAAAGGATAAATTCTGGAAAGATCTAGAACTGGGACGCCATCAGAACCATTCTTATCAGTTTCATGGAGACATGTACTCCAAAGTCAAAGGTTCCAGGCGTGCCGCTCATACTGAAGCTTTGGCAAGTATTCACAGACAGCGTCGACGAGAAGGCAAATCTCTCCACACTTCCAGATCTTCCTCACGGGTTTTGCGTGGTGATTATTTATATAAATCCAGATCATCGTCACCAGTGTCTTCCAAGCATCGAATATCGCGAAGATCTGAGTCGCCCCAACTTTCTCCTGTTGGCAGGCAGCGGAAGAGATCGACTGATCCTTTCTCTACTGCAGAATACACATCTGCCAAGCGCTGTAGAAGGTCAAGGGAAGCCAAATATGGACATATACCGTTTGAAGGCAAACAGCCAAGTATTATCAGTTCAGTAACTTCAGAAACTGTGGCCATTGTCACCACATCCAGTCTACTAACACCCCCTGTTGTGTCTAATTCTAATGCATTATCCTTCCATTTGGCAGTTAGTACAGTTAACTCTGATATCCTAATGTCCAGTCCAGGGATCACTGCATGCTCCAGATCAAGTAGCCCTGGTAAGCCGCTGTGAAATACTCACATTTAAACATATGTAAGAAGCAAAGAAATGTAACACTGTAACAACCTACCATGTATGTTGTGAGAGATGGCCATGGTGAGATTGACTACCTCATCCCATAGAGAACCATAGCTGCAAAATCCAACCTCATGAACAAGTCTAGAAAGATCTTGGAATGAGTTGGTTGAGGGCCTATGCTCCATTGGGAGATGAAAGGCGATAGAGGAAGAAGAAAAACGTGTGATCACACACAGACAAAGCTCTAGTGGCATGGGGGAGGTTTACTAGCATGCCATTGTAGCAGTTTTGGTTCAGCGAATGTGCCCGCTTTTATGATCAGGAGTGGCGTGAAGGTTTGACCCAATGAGTACTTAGTTCGTATCCAGTTGATAATTTTAAAAATACTCTTTTGATCTCTCTCTCTCATTCTCTCTCTCTCTCTCTCTCTCTCTCTCTCTCTCTCTCTCTCTCTCTGTATGCTTGTGTGTCTTTCTGTCCTTGTCTCATTCTTTCCCTTTGTCTCTTACCCACAAACATACACCCTCTCTCTGCCTGTCTCACTCACGCAAACAGCGAGACACCTCACCTTCTCATATTACGCACTCAAAAAGTAGGCCCTTCTACTTCCTTCTCTTCTTCGTTCACCCTCAGACATCAGTATGAATATATGCAAAGAAAGCAGAAGTCAACTTAAGCTTTGTGGACATCTTTGAGTTTGTGCTCAAATGTAGCGGGTGTAGTCTAAAATACTTTTCCCCCCGTTCTACTTATGTTGGACACATGCTCTGTGGCGAAGGGGTTACGGACACAGTTCATAATCCTACACACCGCATTTTGGCAGCAGACCACCTTGCGTTGGGTGTGTTTATAAAATGGTGTGGGTGCCAGTCGTTCAGAAAGTAATTGGAAACTACTGAACGTAAACTGGCCAAGAGATTACAAACAGCCAAAACATGCTGGGGTTGACTGTGACGTCCTGTAAAGGATATGCAACTAACTTTTTTTTTTAAATGTTGGACACTCCTGCAACAAATGTTTAGCTGTCATTTTACCATTTCCAGTTAACATTCAGCAGTATTTCCTATCTTTTATTAAACATGTGGCATCTCAGCCTGTTGTGTCCTGTCTGGAGTAAGTAGGTCCCATATGGACATTGTTAAAATATCTTTACAGTCAGAAATATTACAGAACAGGCTCTGGCAACATTTGAATCTGAAAAAAATAATGTATAACAAGCAGAATAGTTACATTGAGTGAGAGAGAGAGAGAGAGATAACAAGACAGTAATCCTGTCTCAAAATAGGCTGTACTGAAGTTGAATGTGTTGGCCAGAATATCACAGTTTTGCTGCTGCTGCTGTTGTTTATCCCAAAGCTGTTAAGTTATCTACTCTTGGTGGCTCAATGCCATTATTTTAAAAAGTGCAGATTCTCTGCATCTCTTCCATGGACCCATAGAGTAAGTTAGTAACTTTGGAGACAGTTGTAATAGATTTCCCTTGACTTTTGAAAATGCAGGACATTTGAAGAGAAGGTGATCTGATGTTTAAGGAAAGTGTTGAAGCAGGAATCAGCTTTTAGTCTGTGATGTGTTAGGACCATTACATTTTGTAGACCTGAATGCCTAGGGGCATTTGTAACATCAGATGGAAGATGTACAACAGAGATTATGAGCGGAATAGAGCAACTAAAAGCCGCATTTCAGAAAATGAAGAGTATCTTATGCAATAAGTCATTATCACTGCATGTAAGAAAGAGAGTGCTGAAATGCTGTGTAGAACCATTTTTGCTGTATGGCAGTGGATCTTTGAATGTAAATGAACAAATTGAGAAGAAATTAGAAGCAACAGAGATGTGGTTCCTGAGACGAATGTTGCGAATTCCTTGGACTGCCAGAGTAACTAACAATGAGTGCCTGAAACAGGCTAATGAAACTAGAACATTATATACATCAATAAGAAAGAGAAAAACGGCTTTCTTTGGTCATGTGATGAGAAGAGAGGCATTAGAGAACATCGTGACAAGTGGAAAGATCGAGGGGAAGATGCAGAGGCAGACCAAGAGAAATGACGCTCAGTGGATTGAGACAGTGGCATGGAAGAATATCATTAGCAGAGTTGAGCCAGAACACCAAAGACCGAGATCTGTGGAGAGCCATGAACGCCTGCGCCAGCTGGCAGGGCACTTGATGGTGTTGATGAATGCACGAAGGAACAAGCGGCCAGTATTTCCCTCTCTTGGCGGACCGCAAGCACAGGTGTTACACCCTCGCTCGTCCGCGCTCATAATATATTCAACGCTACTATTAGTCATTAGTCGTGGTTCCAACTTCACTGCAATGGATCGTCCCCATCATGCTCTGTTCCTATGCCAGTGAATATCGCACAAAATGCTCCTCACTGCCCAAAGTGAAAAGTGGAACAGACAGGAGTCTTGACAAGCCAACAGCCCGCACAGGTAAACTGCATAATGCTGCCGCCAGAATGCCAGCACAAAAGGCCTCCACGAAAAATACAGTTCATTGTCGATGGAAGCTGCAGTCATTAGAAAATCAGCAGCCACACATTACTGCATAAGGCAAGCCAGTCAGTTCAGTGGTAGGCCGGCCGCCATCTTTTCAAACATGCAGTTCACGCTACAAACAAACCGCAAGCAAATGTAAAAGCATTCTACACAAAAGGTACAGCTCACAGTGTCTCACCACGCACTCAATACAGTAGCAGGGCAAAGGAACCATGCACTACCAGTCCGACATGAGGAAAATGCAAACCGTAGTCACACACCAGAGACCATAACCATTCAAATGCCTATCCTTCATGTTGGGGACCATAGTACAGAAGCTTGGACAATGAAAGAGCAATTAGAAAGTCGAATAGAGGACCTGGAGATGTGCATATATTGAAGAATATGTTGTAATTCACAGAGAAAGAAATAAAATACAGAGGTTCTAGAAAAACTAGGAATTAAAAGAGTTGATGAAAGAAATAAAATAGTTAAGTGAAATATTTCAGCCACATTAAAAGACATAACATGCTTATAAAAACCAGACTGAAGGGTAAAGTTGAAAAGAAGTGAGAAAGAGGTAGACAATGGTACAAGTGGGAAGCTAACATTAAGAGATGGACAACCAGCAGTCTGACAGAATGTCTTCTTCGTGAGTTAGAACACAGATGCAATAAAACCAGCTAGACATGGATGCAATAATGCCAGCTTGATGTCACAATTTACTGATCACATGATGCTAAACTAACAGAGGCATTTGGAGGTCAGCATGGCTGAATGGATAAGAGCGTTTGTTCTTTAACATCCGGTGTGCTGAGGTAAAGAGTTCAATCTCTACACTGGTCAGATGGACTAAAATGTTGACTCGTCCTTGACTTGGGAACGTAAATTACAAGTACCTCAGAAGTCAGAGTGGGTTCGTCTAATGGCCAGGAACATTGGTAATGGGGAAAGCAAATTCACATGGAAAAACCAGTTCAATGCTACTAGAACTAGCTTTATAGGCTATGCTTGAGTTCAAAGCGGATGCCAAAAAACAATAACAGGTATTTTAAGTAAAAACAGGGATGAGTTAGGGATGCCTTTTGTAGCCACTTTAGTAACATTTTCTAAATTGCTTTTTAAGTCTATAACTTGCATAGTTGGATACCTCTTGAAAAAAACAAATCTAACGGTACCTTATTCAAGTCTGTAGGTCATTTTTAAGCTGAGATATTAAAGTTTGTGTGTCAGTTTATCATTTAAAACAGACATATAGAAGAAAAACGATTTTTACCTTTCACTTGTTGTGACACTACCTACACACTCACGTAACTGTTGTTTCCACTGTCGCCAAGGGATATTACCACTCGCTGTCTAACTCAAGGGCAGATAACTGCTAGTTTTATATATATATATATATATATATATATATATATATATATATATATATATATATATATATATATATACATACATGCACACACTCAGATATACACTTCTCCACATCATGATGTGATGACGTCAGGCGCAGTGTGTGATTGCTTGTGCTGTCAATCGAAGGCCGCCGGCGTAGATGCATTTTGACAAAAGAAGTCCCATTGGAAAGATGCAAAATTAACAATGATCTTGTCCTTGAAGAGTGATAAAAAATTACACATACATACAATAATTGTTGTTGAATGTACACAAGCATTCATTATCATGTTAATCGCTCTGAATATTCCATAACAATAATTAAATGGAGTATGACAACGAAAACTGCCATACCCCACTGTTGAAATATCACATTACAGCATGCGATCTTCATAATTTAATAATAATACACAGCATAACAATATAATACGTCTCATAAAACGGTATTTACGGGTTTACTTACCACTTAGAATAGGCAGCCTGGTTCTCCGGTATAACAAGGGTTCCCGGCTTGCCAGAAATGCAGAACGCAAAACGGAGTGGGGAAAACTATATCAAGTAATCGGTATCTGTTTTAACTCGATCCTGAAATAATCGTGGAATTTAACATCATGAGTACGCTTACCGTCCCCATATCGAAGACACAAAAACAAATAACCAAACGTAACCGCAAGAAAAATTCCGGTAAAATATGGCAAACCGGAACCAAAGTACCTACCTTTTACCCCATTCATTATTCTTGACTATAGTCTGGTATGTGAAAACAATAAATATAACAATAAATGGAATTTAGTAGATACTGCCAAAGCAGCTTGATGAACTGGACGTTGATGATGACATTGCCCTCCTATCTGACATGAAATTAGATGCAAAATAAATTAAAACGTTGGAAGGGAGCTCACCACAACAATTAGGTTTAAAACTTAATGGGGAAAGACAAAGATAATGACAATAAAACAAAAACAAATTTGTGGAACTAGAAAGTCATTTGTATGGAATCCACATAGCAAACAAATTAGAGGAAGACCTAAAAACTTATGAAGAAGAGAATTCAAGATAGAAATAAATAATGGGGAGGACACGGACAGAGCTGCAGAAGATAGCAAAAGATAGGATGGCTTGGGGTAAATTGGCTGAGGGCCTTTGCCCCAGGAAAGGGGGGAGGGGGGTGCTACAAACCACACATATTAATCTGGAATGGGGGGGGGGGGCAATGTTCAAGACATTTCTCCTTCCCTCACCCCTTCTATTTCTCTTCCTCCTCCCAATCAGTGCCAGTACTAGCCATTCATGTTTCTCCTCAGATCTCCTGTGAATCAGTTATACTGATGATATTCCTCCATGCCAGCGCCTTATGCCAGCATTATTCTCTGTCTGCTTCTCCCGATGATCTTTCCAATCATCATGATTTTCTCCGTCTCTTCTCATTATATGGCCAAAGAACACGGACTCTTTCTTATAGTTATGCCTAATGTTCTACTTTCATGATCCTTTTCCAGGCAATCATTGCTAGTCTCTCAGGCGGTTCAAGATATTCTCAATATTTGTCTCAGAAACCACATCTCCACTGCCTCCAGGCTGTTTCTAATTTGTTCACATTTAAGGATTTACTGTCATACAATAAAACAGGTTCTATATAACATTTCAGTGCTCTCTTTCTGACATTAAATTAATAAATTAAAATGATTTATTACATAATATGCTTTTCATCTTCTGAAATGCAGATTTTGTTTTGCCTATTTTACTTAAATACCTTGTCTATCAAGCCTGTGTCCTTACTACTCTTCTTTATGGCAGTGAAGCCTGGACAACTTACTCACACCAAGAGAAACTAACAGCTTTCATATGCGGTGTCTGCGAAGAATTCTTGGTATTAAGTGGCAAGACAAAATCACAAATACTGAAGTATTGGAAAGATCAGGTTGTGTAACGGTTTATTCCATGTTCAGTCTTCGTAGACTTAAATGGATAGGACATCTTAGGAGGATGGATGATGGTAGAATACTAAAGGAAACCTTTTTTTGGTGAATTATAGATGGGTAAGAGATCTCAGGGTCGGCCTCTACTACAATACAAAGATGTGTGTAAACGGGACATGATTGATACAGGCATTGATAATGCACATTGGGAGCAAGTCGCAGCTGAACGTGTTGCATGGAGGGCAAACATCAGAAATGGAATAGACAAAGGAGAAAATTATTGCAGATAAGTCACACACTGAGCGTGTGAGACGTATGATGGTGGAAATGACCACGTGTTCACATGCACCCCTTGTGAACGAACATTTACAGCGCAAATTGGCCTTATCAGTCACATTCGCTACCGCCATGGGTAAAAGTTATGCCTTTTTGAAGCACAAACTATCGTCTGTCAAGACGGCAAGGTGCCAATGAGGATTTTACATATAATTTCAAATTTTAACAATAGAGTTAAAATGCCTGAACAGGAAGTTAGTCGTCAGAATATCCTCATTACAATAAAACCATTATGCCCGTAAGTGCTGGTATCCCCTCCTCAGTATTTTATTCAGCATGTTGCGGTCGATGACGCCAGTTCTGTGTTGCTTGACTATTCTTTTTTGGCTTTGTGCATGACGCTATTGTCTGGTTTAAATCCTTTTGACTTGATATTCTTGCAGTCTGGTCAAGGTGGCAGGTTCGCAGTTGTCTCTTTGTTTAATTACCATGTTTCTGTAATGGCATTCAGTATATCACCCCGCTCCATTGCTCCACTGCTTCCCACCTGAGGGAAGCTTAACAACAAGAAGGAACAAAATAAGAAATGATGTCAAAAGACAAGTTGACATAATATTTGTCATTTAAGGAGATAGCTAGTAACATGGTTTGGTCATGTATCGCTGTTGCCAGACAGACACCTACCCTAACTGTACCCTTTGAGGGCAGCTTTTGTCAAGGAATTCTTACCAGTGTCATGACCAAACCAGGCACATGTTTGATGTTTCACTGCTGACAATAATTAGAGGAAATGGTAAAGCTGTAGAAATATAAACCATATAAAATAACACAAAGTAATGCAGTTTTACAGAACAGAATCACAAAACAATACAAGGATGTTGCGGCGACTAGCCTTCATCAGCAAACAAATACATACACAAAGCACAACATATAGTCACGGAGAAGACCCTCTGGTGACTACATTAAGGCATAAGGATGGGATGAGAAGAATAAAAAATGAGAGCAAAGAAGAACAAATGAAAATTTGAAAACAATGTTACTTATCTCGGAATCTGTAATACTGTATTAATGCAGGGGATTCTGAGATAAGTAGAAAACTTTTTTTCAAATGTTCATTTTCTCTTCATTGCTCTCAGTTTTTCATCTTTTCATTCTTCTCATCCCGTCCTTATGCCTTAATGTAGTCACCAGAGGATCTTCTCCTGTGCTTAAATATTGTGGTTTGTGTATGTATTTGTTTGCTGATGAAGGCTAGTCGCCACATCGTCTTTTGATTGTTTCGTAATTCTGTTCTGTAAAGCTGCATTACTTTGTGTTATTTTATATTGTTTACGCTGCTGACAAGAGAGGTTTCTCATAGTGTCTATATATATATATTTATTTGTTCTTTAAAAGAGACATGCTACATGCTCTGGACAAAATTGGAGCTGCGGTAGCATAGCGGCCAGCATGCTGGCCTGCCACCCAGTGGCCATTGGTTTAAATTCGTATTAAGGCAGGTGTTTAAAATTAACCTGGGCTTCCAGGTCAATCCAGCCTGAAATGGGTACCAGATTGTGTCTTGGAAAGTAAAGGCAGTCAGTGTGATGTTGACCCATCACCTTTCAGCTGCTGTATACAAATAAAATAGGTACTGGCATCATGTGCCCCATACACCTCACACCGTGTGAACAAGCTCCTACTTTATGTTCTATACACAGCATGCACAGAAGCTGTCTCTAATGTTTAAAGTGAAGGTAGTCCTATGATATATATTGCTGTTGGATTATGAAGTGTTAGGTCTTCACATATTCTAGGCCACAACATGAGGTGAAGTGATCAGTTCCCTTCCTTGCTGCCTTTCCTTCCACAACAATTCCCAGAATATTCTAAACTGGTTTTATCTGGTATCCATATTGTAAATACCTTGGGACATTTATAACATCGGATGGAAGATGCACTATGGAGATTAAGAACAGAATAGGGCAGGTAAAAGCCACATTTCAGAAAATAAAGAGTATCTTATGCAATAAGTCATACAGTCATTGAATGTAAGAAAAAATGTGCTGAAGTACTATATAGAACATGCTTTTGCAGTATGACAAACAGTGAATCTTGGGATGTAAATGAACAAATTAGGAAGAACTTGGAAGCAACAGAGATGTGATTCCTAAGACGAATGTTGTCAATTCCTTAGACTGAAAGTAGCTAACAACTGTTGCCTGAAAGAGACTAATGAAACTAGAACAGTACATACAACAATAAGTAAGAGGCAAGCAGCTTTCTTTGGTCATGTGATGAGAAGAGAGACATTGGAGAACATTGTGACAACTGGAATGACTGAGGAGAAGAGAGGCAGACCAAGAGAAATGATGCTGGATGGATTGAGACGGTGCCATGGAGGAATATCAGCAGAGTTGATCCAGAAAACCAAAGACCAAAATATGTGGAGAGTTATGAACACCTACGCCAGCTGGTATAGCACATGATGATGATCCACTTTTATGAGGCTTGGTAGAAATCAGAAAAATTATCCTGCCACTGTTAGGAATTGACCCTAGACCACCAGCTTATCAGGCAAGCACTCGTAACCACAGCTCCCATATTTGAATTGAAGTCTTAATTCTTCGCTCTAAATCTGCATTAAATGTCTGACTTTCACCCCAACAAATGTACAACCATTAGACTGTTACTTATATGAAGGGATTGCTGGCTTACTTCACAGTGGGAGAAACTGAAGAATCTTCAGAGTCTGATGACAGTGCCGATGAAGGTTTTTCTGATGGGAATCAAACTGGTGTCATGATTGTGTCATCGGAAACCATGCTGACTGTCACGACGGAGACTACACGTTTAGATGACTCCAGGTTTTTTTATGAGGATGTACGTAGCAGGAAGTCGCGTACGAAAACTTGTCGCCACTCTGAAGATGTATCCATGCGTGCAACTGGTGAGTCTGTGAGAGAGACATAGTGTCTTGTTTTTATGTTTGTGAGTGAGAGGTCATTTTGGTGCCAGATTTTGTTTCTGATTTAGAACTTTCCTAACTGAATTCATAGTGCTTACCTAATTGAATGCAGCTGTCTCCTGCCGGCCCAGTGGTAATGTGGTGGAATCCTCATGGAGGAAGACTTTAACATTTTGACCTTCGCTCCTATGTTCGACTCAGTCTAAAAGGAGTATGAAGAAATGTCCTGGGAAGTAAAGACATTAACCACATCACACATTGAGTGCTGATTGGTGCATAAAAAGAAGGCGCCAGCACCATATACCAAATGCACCTCAATGTGTGTACAAAGGTCCTTTACCTTTTTTCATATTTCTGGCAGAAAGATGCCTTAACATCCATCCTTACTTCCATAGGGATGTTTTCCATTAGTCTCTGGTTTAATATATATGTGTGTATATATATATGTATGTATATATATATATGTATATATATATATATGTGTGTATATATATATATATATGTGTATATATATATATATATATATATATATATATATATATATATATATATCATGTGCCATGCCGGAAAGCGTGGGCGGTCATGATTCGCCATTTCACTCGATCACCAGAGTCGTGGATCAGCTCAGTGTTCCTATCAATCACACACACACACATATATCAAACTCCCACACTTTACACACACATACAGTGACGATTGTCGTGAGCATTGTCGCAAAATTGTAAAGAAAATGGAGAAAAATTGTACATATACATTTTGTAACTTCAAAAATAGTGATGCAATTCAACTCTCTCTCTCTCTCTCTCTTCTTACACACACACACACACACACATATATATATATATATATATATATATATATATATATATATATATATATATATATATATTATATATATATATATGTGTGTGTGTGTGTGAGAAGAGAGAGAGAGAGTTGAATTACATCACTATTTTTGAAGTTACAAATGTATATGTACAATTTTTCTCCATTTTCTTTACAATTTTGCGACAATGCTCACGACAATCGTCACTGTATGTGTGTGTAAAGTGTGGGAGTTTGATCATAATAGTAGATTGGGGGATGTGTGTGTGAGTGGCTCAGGATGTGTGGGTTGGCGTGGTGGGATTGTGTGGGTGGGTGGAGGATTTGTGTGTGGGTGGGGGATTTGTGTGTGGGTACGTGCGGGATGTATGGGTTGGCGGGGAGATGTGTGTGTGGGTAGGGATGCGTGTTTGGCTAGGTGGTTGTGGGTGAGTGGGTGGAGGAGATGTTGATAGATGATTGATAGTGGGTTATGGGATGGGTGGGGGATATATGTGGGTGTGGGGATATGTGGTGGGTGGAAGATGTGTGCAGGTGGGGTGGTTGTGTGTTGGTGAGGGATGTGTATGGGTGTGGGATGCTTGGGTGGATGGGTGGGGATTGTGTGTGTGGAGGATGTGTGTGGGTTGGGGGAGGGGTGCGTGATAGGTGTGGGTGGCTGGATGGAGGATGTATGTGTGGGTAGTGAGGGTGATTGTAGTTGGGGGTATGTGTGGGTTTGGGGGTGTGGGTGTGGGATGTTTGGGTGGATGGGTGGGGAGTGTGTGTGTGGGTGAGAGATGTGTGGGGGATGTGTGTGGGTTGGGGGAGGGGTGCGTGATAGGTGTGGGTGATGGATTTGGGGATGTGTGTGTGGGTAGGGGATATGTCTGGCTGGGTGTGGGTGTGTGTGGCTGGATGGAGGATGTATGTGTGGGTAGTGAGGGTGATTGTAGTTGGGGGATGTGTGGATGGGTAGGAAATGTGTGGGGAGATGTGTGTGTGGGTGAGGGATGTGTGTGGGTGTGGTGTTGCGTGGGAGGGGAGCTGGGTGTGGATAAAGAATGTATGTGTGGGTGGGTGGGGTGTGCGGGTGGGTGGGGGATGTGTGTTTAGATGGGTGGTTGGGGTGTGTGAGTGTGGGTGGGTAGATAGGAGATGTATGTTTTGATGAGTGAGTGAGGGATGTGTGGGTGTTAGTGGTTGAGGGATAAGTATGTGTGAGGGGATGAGTGTGTGGGTTGTGTGTGCGTGGATGGGAGGTGTGTGTTTGTGAATGGGGGATGTGTTGGTGGGTGGGGATGTGTGTATGGGCGGGGAGATTGTGCATGGGTTGGGATGTTTGTGTATATGGGTAGGGGTGTGTGGTTAGGGGATGTGTGGCTGGGGGATGGGTGGGTGGAGGATGTGTGGTTGGGTAGAGGATGTGTGGGTGGGTGATTGTATATGAGTAAGGGTGTGTGGTTAAGGGATGTTTGGTTGGGGGATGGGTGGGTAGAGGATGTGTGGGTGGGTAGGGGATATGTGGGTGGGTGAGTGTGTGTAGGTTAGGAGATGGTGGGGGATGTTTGTAGGGGTGGGCTCGGGATCTGTGAGTGGGCTGGGGAGATGGGAGATTATGTGGCTGGGTGCGGAATTTGTGTGTGGGTAGGTGCGGAATATGTGAGTTGACGGGGAGTGTGTGTGGGGAATGTGTGGCTGAGGAATGTGTGTTTGGCTGGGTGATTGGAGGTGTGTGAGTAGAGGAGGATATGTGAGTGAGTGATTGTTGGTGGGTAATGGGACGGGTAGAGGATATGTGTGTAGGTGGGTGGGGGATGTGTGGGTTGGGGAATGTATGTGTGCTTGGGGTGTGGGTGAGAGGTGTGTGTGGGTGGGGAGATGTGTAGGTGTAGGGATGTGGTGGATGGGTAGGGACATGTATGTGTGTGTGGGTATGTGTGTGGTTGGGTGGTGGAGTTGGAGTGAATGGGAGATGTGTGGGTGGGTGGTTGATGTGTCTCATAACATAGTAATATGCATTGTTTATGTTTACAAAATTCATGTGACAATGTTTTTTTCCTATGCACTGTTGATGAAAGAAAGATGAGTGATTGGAAGGGCCGAATGTAAGACGGGCCTGCATGCCCAATTTGTTACCCTTTGAAAATAAAGTCTGTTCGTTCGTTCGTTCGTTCGTTCGTTCCTTCACACGTGACAATCTGCTCAGTTTGTGAACAGAACATTTCTCATGATATTCAGATGTGTGATAGATGTGTTTATAATTTGTTCTTACACATTTTAAATATAGGAGGAGGTATTCCCATGCCAGATACTGCTGTTGGAATGTGAGGTGTTAGGTCTTCACATCTTCTAGGTCATGACATCACTTTACCTCATCGCCCCACCAAACAATTCCCATCATTGTCTGGTTTTTAAATTTTTTATTGCATATCCTATTTACAGGACCTCGCTGTCAACACCAGCATTTTTACTGCTGTTGTTGTCTATGTCTTGGCAAGTTTTATGTTCAGTAGTTTGAATTGTCTGATAAGTCAGCCTCTGCTGGGAATTGAACACAGACTGCTGTCATGGCGATCAAGCTAACCAACCACTATGCCACCACAGCTTCAGTTTTTTATTGTAAAAAATTATTATTATTTTGATTCATTTATAATATTATCCATTGACTTGTCTTTGCTTTTGAAATTTTTGGCTGTTGTAAGCCAGGTGTCCTACTGCTGTTGCGGTCATGTGTAAATTATTTATGATATCTTGAACCCACCTACGATGTAGTCATCATCTTTTAATATAAAAACATTTAAATTTTTCCCCCACATGTTCTTCCTCCTCCTCCTCTCTCCTCCTCCTCCCCAGTTAAATTATACTTCACCAACACATGCACCCGCGAGCATGCACACATATAAGAAAGGCCCATCCATCTATTGTAATTACTTATAAATTGTAAACCTAACAGAAGTATAAACTGTGTTTCTGACCTCTATTTTGGCTCATACTAAATTTGAATCCTGTGGTTCACTTGCAGATGGAGCCAGCTCGACATGTTCACCCATGGTTAGTGTTGGTGCTAGTGGCTGTGACCTGCTTGCTGGGGCATCGTTTGATACCTGTGGGGGTACATCTGGGGGGTCACCGCCAGATGGCTCACAGATACACAAGGTTCTCTCTCACATGCGGTCAGCTTTAGATACCCAGTCAGAGGCTAGCGGGGCTGTGGAGCGATCCCACGATGCAGAATGTTTATGGAACGGAGCTTGCAATAGGTCGGACTGCAAATCTAACCGCAGAAGGAATATGAAAAACGGCCAGAGAAAGTTTGGTGGGGTGATACCAGCTGCCGGTGACGACGGTGGCAGTGATGTTGAGATTGAGAATACGGCAGCGGAAGATGAGAATAATGGTGACGGGAGTGATAGAGTTCACGTAGAGAATGAAAGCCTGGACACCGCTGAGGGTGACAGTATGATGTGCAGCAGTGAGGGTGAGGAGATGGAAGGTGCTTGTGTTGCTACAGAATACAGAGATCAGAATACCTCTGGTGCACCTTCTGCATCAGAGACCAAGAGCACATCAACATCAAGCAAAGCATCAACTGCTGGAAACAAACCCAGTGGCTCGCTAATGGGTGCGTCCTTCCAGTCAAGTTCTTCGTCCAGACGAGGTGATAGTTCATCTCCGTCAACTGCATCGTCAAGTTCCAGAAAGGACCATAAGTCAGTTGGCCGCCTATCATCAGAGCATAAGTATAGAAATAAGTCTGGTTCACAGTCACATTCATCAGCACGGGATCGGAGGCTGTTATATTCTTCCTCCCATACTGATAGCTCTGATTCCAGTTTTGATGATACAACTTTTGGCGGGCCATCGTTAAGTAGAGAGGCTGTCAGCGATTCATTCTTTAGAATAGCCAAGCAGGCAGACATAGATACATCAACCGTGGCAAGCACAAGTGGAACAGGTGCTCCAGGCTCCTTGATTCCACAGAAGTCTCTAGAAGGATATTCAACGCAAGGAAGGAAAAGTTACATGGAAGCAGAAAGACCTGGACTGTTCAGTGAAAACAATGGTGCTTTTATGTTTTTAGAACAAGATTCTGGAGATATTCATTCTACTACTACAAGAGAGGGATATGAAGAGGGATCGTTTTCTCAGGCATCTAACAGCCCTTCTGGAAAAGAAAATTTTGGCAACTCCAGTATGAAGACTGGTGGATTGGCAACTCAGCTCAAGGTTACTAACGATATGGATGTTCCGACCACACATTCTGGTGGTCTTGCTAGCAGCCATGTTAGGTCTCATCCCAGACAGGCAAGAACACTCATGGAGGATTTAGAGGGGTCTGCGGTCAGAAAACGCAGCAGTGATGTTTCCCAGCCACTAGAGAAACTTCCTTCTCCCAACTCACGAGGTAAGTTGTACTTCCTTGATTTATACTTCAAAGAAAAAATATTGTTTCTGCTACAAGGTTTCATTTTTAAAATTTATTACCTTTGAATTGATGTCCTTTTTCTTCTTTCATTGTTCTATCAGTCCTCCCAAACCGGCTACATAGAACTGCGTGCTTTGTTTTCATTGACCTACCATCCCACAGAACTGTATGTGTGACTTATTGACTCGCCCTCGTAACCTTTTCTACCTAGCTATGCACTGCTTTACGGGATAAACATTTGTCAGCATACACACTGAAAACCTACCTTGGCGTTAGACATTTCGCGAATGACGCTGAAGTTGAATGTGACGTGAAAGCGTAGTTTAGAAAACAGAGCATGCAGTTCTATGCAGCCGGTTTGGGGGGACTGATTAAACGATGGGATGAGTGCATCAATGATGGTGGAAATTATGTTGAAAAATAAAGGGACAATGTATGTATGAAAATAAACTGGTTTCAAGTTGTTATCATATTTAGTTATTTTTATACAACCATTTGTGACTTATTAACTTACCCTCGTATGAAGCCCATAAACAGGCATTTTCCCGCTGTTTATGCTTGACCTCGACACCGTAAGCTACAAGAGGAACAAGATGAGATGAGTGATTCAACCTGAGATGTTTGCATTTTGTAGTGGTTCTGTTTTCTCCAGGCTTTATTTATACTATTTATTTATTTACATTTGAGTTATGGCCATATTAAACATCACAGTGGCTTGGAAAGCACAGGCATGGTTCCTGGCAGAAGAGGCTGGGGTCAACCAGCATGAAGATACAGGCAGGACATTGCAGACAGCTTGAGGGTCTTTGTGACAGGACATACTATTTGTTAAAAAGAATTAGGGTTTTTTTTTTGTGGATGACATTAATCTTGTTTTATAGAATCCATCAGTCTAACTGTCATGCATCTGCTATTTGCATTTTAACACATTAAATATTTTACCTAGTTTTGCTACAGAATACATATATGTTTATAATATGTGAAAGTTATCTTACGGCAATGGGCCAGTATGGTTGCAAGACTAGGTCCAGTTCTCACACTTTTCATGATTCTGAAGTAAGTCTTTATTGTGTGTAGCCTATTCACAAATTGGGCCTCTAGTCTGGTGGATGTTCCAAAGACGCAGTGCCGCTCTGAAGTCGTGAAGTTTCAGTAGCAGCCTTGCACAACCACTGGTTTCTAGCTTGGAGAGGGGAAAGAGAACTCTACAGCAGTCCCTGTGGTGATTGTACTGGGTTAGGAAGAAAATCTGAACATCAGCATCACTCCGTTGGATGCAAGATCATTTCTGGGTCCCTGAACGTCAACTCACCAAACTTATCAGTGTCTTCCAGAAGATTCACAACAATGAACCGACTATCTTAATGCAGCGGACCTCTCATCTTTGTGGCATATGGGTTGAGCTTGTCTTGTTTCAGGTGTTTTTGACATTGGCAGTGAGTTTTCTTGTGTAGATGGAGCGTAAAAACAACTATTTTTGGTTGTCAGAACTTTCAGATTTTCAGATAAGAAATTACACATTTTTTGTTTTGGTTATATTTCCGTGTAAACTATTATTACAGATTGTGAACTAAATGAAAGGATTGTCACTTTGACCTGTGATGAGCTGGAGGACTTTGTTGAGCAGGTAAGTTTGTGTGATTGGAAAACTTGACAGCTTCATTTAAAATGCTGATGTGAGTGGAGCCATGTGTGTTGTCCTGGTTATATAATGTGTAATGAGAAGTTACGCAAAGTGTTGTCTGGAATGTATCGCTACAGGATTGTACTATTACCCTGTTTATTGCATGCACCTCGGCAGAATTGTAACCACTATTTGTTGTATGCATTTCTGCAGGATTGTACAATTACCCTGTTTATTGCATGCACCTCGGCCGGATTGTAACTAACTACCTTGTGTGTTGAATGTATCTCCTGAGACAACCTACCCTATTTCTGTTTGTTAGATCTATCTCTTCCTCTTCTCCCCGTGTCTGGTATAGAGCAGACATCGACAATCATGACTTAATTCTGTCAGTTATTTGAAAGATGTTTGTGTTAATTGTGTTTTTATTTGTAGCCCAGCTGTTTAAGTTTTCCACATGCACATATTTTTCTGTCTTCCTGTGCCTCTCATGTTTAGTATTCCCCCCACATAAGGCTGTTTCACTTCTTCTGGTGATATGCTGCAATTTTGACATCATCTGAAGGAAATGGAGCACATATGGACCACTGTAACTATGTGTGCATACACTTTGACATCATCTGAAGGAAATGGAGCACATATGGGCAACTGTAACTGTGTGTGCATACACTTTGACATCATCTGAAGGAGATAGAGCACATATGGACAACTGTAACTATGTGTCCATACACTTTGACATCATCTGAAGGAGATGGAGCCCATATGGGCATGTCCCAAGAGCTGTGATGTCAGTGTAGGATGGCAATTTTTGACAATATGCAATACTGAAATCAACAACAACAATGCAGGCACCATTGCTGAAACATATATGAAGCTTCAGAACCAATCTATGGGTTGAGCAGCTTTATCTTGATGGATCTGATTTATTTGTTTTGCAGGGAGAGGAACATTACAGTAGAAAAGACACTTGTTTTATTTCAAACGGTAAGTAATTATCTTAATTGTATGTGCTATACCCGTTAATGATTGTGGACTTATAACATGGACAGCCATAGGATAATGAAGTGCCAAATATACTGGGCCATTGCTATTCATATTTTCACAGTTGTGATTAAACTGCTTCCTTTTGAAAGTATGACAACTGTAATGACTAATAAACTGTGTTTCCTAATAAAAGTATCACAGCCGTGGTGACTAAACTGTTTCCTTGCAAAAGTATCACAGCTGTGGTGATTAAATGTTTCCTGTTAAAACTATGACAGCTGTAGTGACTAAACCATGTCTAATTGTAAAAGTATGCCAGCTATAGTGATTAAACTGTTTCCTTGTAAAATTTTGACAACTGTGGTGACTCAGCTGCTTCCTTTATGTGGTCATGGTCATTAAACAAGGCATTTTGAATCAAATAAAAATCACTTTGTCAGTCTGGTGATTAATATGAGTTACAGGAAAATCATAGTTTGACAACTATATGGTTGAAGTTGTTTTCTTGTCTGAGGAAAGATCATAGTTTGACAACTATGTGGTTGAAGTTGTTTTCTTGTCTGAGGAAAGATCATAGTTTGACAACTATGTGGTTGAAGTTGTTTTCTTGTCTGAGGAAAAATCATGGTTTGACAACTATGTGGTTGAAGTTGTTTCCTTGTCTGAGGAAAAATCATGGTTTGACAACTGTACTGGTTGAAGTTGTTTCCTTGTCTGAGGAAAAATCCTAGTTTGACAACCCTTGTTGAAGTTGTTTTCTTGTCTGAGGAAAAAAAATAATCATAGTTTGCTAGCTGTATGAACATTGTTTTTATATCAAAGTGAACTACAGATTGCTAGATGTAAAAACTAAACATTGTTTCTATATCAAAGGTGCATCCTAGTTTGGTGGCTGTCTAAACTAAACATTGTTTCCATATCAAAGATGCATCATAGTTTGGCAGCTGTGTAAAGACAACTCATTGCAATCAGGAACTGCAGCTGTGCTGAACCAGAGTTATCTTCTGCTGTTGGAAATATATGTTTATATAGATTTAGGGGGTCTCCACAATGAAGTGTCAAGCTGTCTGCCTTGGGCTGTGAGGGTTGTGGGTTTGTTCTTGGGTTGTGTTGTTGAGACCACGAGCGTATTTTTTCCAGAGACTCCTATAGGTCATCGTTGCAGCTAAAGAGTTGTGATTTTAGGATGCTTTCTGTATATGGTTTGCCATTATGCAGAGATGCCGGTCTCCCTGGCCTAGGATTTAGCGTCTTTCTCCGTAATCCCGTATATTCGCGTGATGTGCGCGAGAATTGGTAGCGGTTCTCGCCGCGTCGGTAACTTATGGGGTATGTGAGCTTTTTCCCTTTAAAATCCTTCTATCTATCTATCTATCTATCTATCTATCTGTCTGTCTGTCTGTCTGTCTGTCTGTCTGTCTGTCTATTTATCTATCTATGTGTGTGGCTGGATGGAGGATGTATGTGTGGGTAGTGAGGGTGATTGTAGATGGGGGATGTGTGAGTGGGTAGGAGATTGTGGGAGATGTGTGTGTGGGTGAGGGATGTGTCTTGGGGATGTGTATGGGTGTTGTGTTGTGTGAGAGGGAAGATGGGTGTGGATAAAGTATGTGTGAGTGGGTGGGTGGTGGTGTGGTTGGGTTGGGTGTGCGGGTGGGTGTGGATATGTGTAAGACTGGAGATTGTGTGGGTGGGTGCGGAAGTTTGTGTGTGGGTTGGTGCGGGATTATTGAGATGCGGGGAGATGTGTGTGTGTGGGGGGGGGGGGGGGGGGTATGTGTGGTTGAGGGATGTGTGTTTGGCTGGGTGGTTGGAGGTGTGTGGAGGAGGATATGTGGGTGGGTGATTGTTGGTGGGTAACGGGACGGGTGGAAGATATCTGAGTGAGTGGGGAGCTGTGTGTTGGTTGGGAAAAGTATGTGTGCTTGGGGTGTGGGTGGATGGGATGTGTGGTTGGTGGGAGTGTGTGTGGGTGGGGAGATGTGTAGGTGTGGGGTGGTGGGTGTGTCTCATAACATGGTAAAATGCATTATTTATGTTTACAAAATTTATTTGACAATGATTTTTCTATGCACTATTGATGAACGAAAGATAAGTGATTGGAAGGGCCGAATGTAAGAGAGGCCTGCGTGCCCAATTTGTTACTCTTTTAAAATAAAGTCCGTCCGTTCGTTCGTTCGTTCGATCGGTCTGTCTGTCTGTCTGTCTGTCTGTCTGTCTGTCTGTCTGTCTGTCTGTCTGTCTGTCTGTCTGTCTGTCTCTCTGTCTGTCTGTCTGTCTGTCTGTTGCTGAAAAGGGTCTCAACAAAATTCAATCTAAATCGTTAACAGGTAAGGTGTCCAGGGTGTGACACATTTTCACAAATCTCGAAGCAGGAAAAACTCAACGGTAATCACAAGGACTGAAGACCGGAAAAATTATATTACTCTCGTGCAATTCTCAAACGATCCTTAAACATCCATAATATACATATACCGTGTCTCTGATGAGTAATAGATCGTTGAAACCACTAGACCTCTAATGATTCATGCCGCCATTCTTCTGTCATTCCTTATCAGAAATAAATTTGACCTTGCCGTGAGATACCCAGTCCCGTTTGGATCTGTTGCCTTCAGTCTATTCTTTCGGGCTCATATATCTTTCCAACTCTGTACGTTGTCCACTGCAATCTGTATTGGCCATAATGATGTTGTCCTGCTTGTCAGTATCCTTTTCCAAGTTCTAGACAATTTTAACGTGCTGTTTCCCTGTTGGAATCCATGATCTGACTGCCGTAACTATTGATCAACAAAACTGACGTGATGCGCTAGTCTCTTAGTTATCTCAGAGTTTTCCGATCGAGAGTTCTGCTCCTGTTTTTAGCGTCATGGGCTCTGTTGCTACTTGGCAGCATGCCCCTCCCTTTTGAAATGGTAACTACCATTTTAGCCTATATACTAGCCTGACAAGACGTAGCACAGAGTCCATGATTTATATCATCTATTACTACTGTGAAGGAATGGTCTCCTATCAAACACCTACAACATTAAAACCAAATTTAACGGGCACGGCTTCCTATCTACGCACACCACGGTAGATGTCGTGTAGTACCAGCTCTTGAAAAAGCTGGGCTAAATAAACTATAAGTTTAATCCCTCAAATGCCATAATGGGCATGCATCCCCAACCAAATTTACAAAACCCGACTAAGGGGATGTCTGTGATTGACTGGACCATATCCTTCTATATTAGTTTTGATATATAACATCTAAGTATATGACTATTTCTTCATTCTTCTCTGCCCTGTCCTATTCGGCTATAATGTGACACTTGTTCCTGTCCCATTTGTTCAGAGAGGTCTTTTGCTTTTGTTGCTGACGCCTTATATATGTGAGCTTCCTTTTCCTTATATCTGGCTATAAAGACTGGCGAATCCTATCAGTAAACAGCTATGTCATTCTCAATGCAACACCTGTTGACACATTAGAAATTATCTTGGTGTTTCATCATTATTAGGATCTATGTAGATTGACATACTCGTATGAGGTTCACAACTGGTGTACTAGAAATTCTGAATTAAAACAAGCAAATTCGTCAACAAATTAACCACTTATATCTAATCAATAAAACTGGAAATAAAACATATAATAAACAATTTATATCTTTCGTTCCGACATGCGATTCATCCTTTGTATATGTCTGTACTGTTATTCGTAATTGTATGTATGGAGTGCACAAATTACTCAATTTGTATTTCCTTTCTCTCCGTGATTTGTGTATGGCAATGTTAAAAATTATGTGACTATGATGAGTACCATGATTCTCTCATCATTTTCGAGATGAATGAATCATGATTTACAATAACCAGGTGAATGATAATTGCGTCATAATGTAACTAAATGTATGTTTCGTATGAATTGTATACGCCTCATCATCATGACGTATGTAAACAAATGAATTAATGAATGATCGCATCATGATTTCTATAAATATACGTAAATGAATGAATGATTGAGTCATGGCGTAACTTTGCGTTCACATACTTATGCAATGTATGTGATGTGTGAACTGATGATTGATATGGAGTATGCGCATAAATTAAATACACTCAATTAACAACCGTATTTCCTTATAGCTCCACTCTGTTATGTTCCTCTGAAATTGATAACTGGTTTGACATCGAAATGTTCGGAGTACGGAAATCACAAGTTCATAGTCCCAGTATTCATAGTGACACAATACGATTCCGCTGAAACGTGAATGGTCCGTCCAGTTCACCTATGTCTTCTGAGAATGCCGATTTGCTTCATTTAACCTGTCAATTATATCAGGCAATATGTATATATATCTGACATAATTAATATATCATAAATATGAACTGTTTGTGTGAATATTTTTCTGGGGCGTATAAAAAAAAAATAGATATTTGGCCTGCTGTACTTTATATATCACTATGTAAATTATAATAAAACGCAAAATATTTTAATTTCGCAATAGAATAATCCGCAATGTTTTGTAAAGGAAGTAAACCATAACTATTAAGAATCTTCGGATTGAACAAGAATTTACTAGCAACTAGATATCCAGAGAATTTTCCAATGTTCCCTATTATAGCTAAGGCTTCAAGTTCAGTAGCTATATAGAGTTTCTTGCTGAAATCTAGGATAGGATGTAGCTTGCCATTGTGAATTTGACGATTACCATAGTTGTACAGTAGTTAGAAGTTCATTTATTAATAATGAAACTCTGCTCAATTAATAACTAGAGGATGTGTTACCGTTCCCCATTGCAGTTAAAGTTTTAAGAATAGTAATCACACAGAAATAGTATGTAATTGCTGATCTTTGGACAAATTGATTAGTATTCTGTTCTAGTATGGAAATTTCCGACATAATGCATAATGAACAAGGATTAAGAATGTAACGGGAAAATCCGAAAACAATCTAATGTTACTAATGTGTTGATGTGTCGTGTGTCGTGTGTATGTATATTTCATTCACCCAATTTGCATACCATTTAATACAACATAAGATAATACTTGTTTACATATCACAACACATGTTTTGCTCTGTTCCCGGTGTTGGTATAAATAAATTGTAAGGATTTTGAGAAGCAAATTGAGGTTTGTTAACAATGACGCTTCTTATTACTGGAATAGTATAACGAATAAAAGAATAAAGAAGCTGTATCAACCAATACTCTTTTTGACATTTGTATTGTGTCTTTTCTGAACGTATATTTTCCTCTTTATATGTTAGCTTTGCTGATATGCGTAATGGTATCGTTTTTTCTCGTGTGTATACTATATACCATATTTGCAGTAATGAAATGAGTTTGGTATATCTGAAATAAAGATAATTTAAGCAAACAAAGACAAAAGCATTTTGTTTTCTGTATTGTTCTTTGCACTTATTCAGCCAGTTTGTATAACAATTACTTGTTTGTACGCATATTTTTATGACATCTTTCTTGACTTTTGTGTGCATGTTTGTAATATGTTTCTTGACGCATGTGTACCTGTCTGTAATCTCGCAATCAGTGTGAGTGAGGGTGTCTTTAATTAAGATCATCATCCGGAAAATACACATGGTTATGACGTTCCACAGTTGTGTATGTCGTTTGTTCACTGTGTCAGTCACTTTTGTTGTCTCTTTGTGTGGTTTCTGAATGCTGTTATTTGTCAACGGATGAGTTAGTTTGATTGTTTGCTTTTGTATTCCACTTACGATCACGGGAACAACTTCGTTTAATTGAGAACTAGCTTTATTGACTTTATTTACCTCATGACGTTTTTGTATTGTTGTGTTGTCTCCCTTTTTTGTTATCCCATGTTTCAAATAGGTTAAAGGGCAGTGTCTATTAATAGTTGAAGTAACCTGTGTTAATTGCGTATATTCGTCTTCTTGTATCTCGTGACCTTGGGTTCTGGCGAGTGCTCTGGCAACTTTATTCTCGCTCGTATCGGGGGATTCTATCACGTTTGGAATGTTCCCAATTGTGCTACCCAGTGCAAGGGTTTGGTAGCACTGTTTGTACCAGTAGTGTCGCTCCTTTGGTGTATTGTCTGGTAAGTATATTATTATCTATTATTAATTCCCACTTACTATGTTTTGCAATTTTGGCAGGTGTATGTGTACATTTTTAAAACATTTTTGTAACGTTGGATCTTGTTTTTGTTCTGTGGCTAGGTCAGTTGTTACTACTAACATGTCTTGTGTATTGTGCCTAGTTTGTGGGGTGTGGAGTGTGCATTGTCTTCTTCTTCTTTCTGTCGACGCACTTGAGCTATGGTGAGCGCATTTGTTGGGTGTGGTTGATCTCCCATTTCCTGGCCTCTTCATGAGTGTAATCTTTTACCCTGGGAATGTTCCCAATGAGAACCCCGGCACAGGGGTTTGGTAGCACCGCTGCGTTCACTATCCCTTTGAAGTAGGGAGATTGTATATTGATTGATGCAATTCTATATCTTTCCAAAGTGCCACCAAAGGTTCTACAGGTAACACTTTTGCCTGTGTAATCTTGATCCTTCACAAGCCTTTGGTCAACGCCAACAATAGAGGCGGCGCTATCCCTCACGCATGTGGTTGGTGTACCATTGACCCATGCTTGGTGGACCTTTAGTGTGCCATTTTGAATATTTACCGCATTGGCCTCTTGTACCGTAACTTGGCACTCCTCGTCCGAACAATCTTTATCTGTTTTCTCTGGGTTGTCATTAGTATATGGTTCTATGATGGCCGCATGTGCCTCTTCTGTATCTTCTGAGTCACTACTAGTAAATATATATGCAGCATTTGCTTCTTTCCACGTTCTCTTCATCGTACATGACCTTGAGGTATGTCCCCAGGCTAAACACGAGAAACATTTGATATTCCTTCTGTATGACTCGTATTTATTCCTCCTCTTATCAATGAGTTCTTTCAAATATGCCGCATATTCTGGGTGACGGTCACACATTTCCGATGAAATGTGATTTAGCCTGCAATGTGGACATTGTGTGAAATGACCCTTTCTAGGCCTGTCTGATTCTCTATGTGTGTTCTGATATGGTCCTCTGTTTCTGTGTTGTGCAGACCTGTTACTTTTACCATAACCTCTTTGGCTCTCTACTTTTGCACTTGCACCTATCACAAGTTCTGGTTGTGTACTGTCGGCAAATACCTCACGATGTGCATTATAGTATGACTCACCCTTAGATTCCATCTCAGGTATTTATTTACACTTGTTCTCAATCAGGAACGTAGCCATCGATTCGGGGACCGATGATAACAATTTATCCCTGAGCATTAGATAGCGTAACCTGTCAAAGTTTGCATTCACCTCTGCAGCTTTCAACCATCTGTCATACAAAGATGCGGTTTCAGCTGCGTAGTCCAGAAACGTTTGGTTTGATTTAGGTGTGAGGGTTTTGAACTTTGTTCTTAAACACGCTTCGTCCAACGAAAAATGACTCAATACACGATCTCGAACATATGTGTAATTGGTCCGCAAACTCTCTGGAATTAACTCGACTACCTTTAACGGCTCCAACCCGTGATGACGATGAAATAAGATGGGCCACATTTCTTCTGGAATTTTATAGAATCTTACCAACAGCTCAAAGTTAGCCACCCATGCCCCAATTGAATAGCCTTGTGTGAAGTTCCTAATTGCTCCTTGATATTTTTTAATAGGATCTTCTGTTTTCGATTGCAATTTCGTCTGTGCAATCTCTGCTTCTTTTTCCAATCTCCAGCGTCTTAACTTTCAGATTTCCTTCAATCTCTTTGTCCTTCATTAATACCTCTGCTTCTAGCTTCATCTTCTGAAACGCAAGCTCTTTTTCTTTGCTTTCCTTCTCAAAAGTAAGTTTCTCTCTTTCCAATTCCATCTCCTTATCTCTCGCCAATAGTCTTTCTTTCTCCAACTTCATTTCTTCTTTCTCACGATCTATTCGAAGTTGTCTCTCTTCCTTTTCTACTGCTTTGGCTGCAGCCCTCTCCTCACGTTGTAGATTCTGGAATTCCTTAAATTCAAGCTTTGCCCAATTCCTAAGGTCTTGGCCTGTTAATCCGGACCTTTCACCTATGTCCATAAATTCTTGAAACGTAGACATGTTCAAGACAATCTTGTAACTTATATAGCTAATATAATGAACCGTATATTTGTATGTGCTACAAACTCGACTGAAAAAACAGCAACTCAACGTGTCAATAGCGTAAACTTAAATCAAACGTCAAGAAAATCACCAATGCTATACTTCCAAAGCAGAGCAAGAGATTTCAGCTATAAACACTGATAGGAACAAACAAATAAACTATACTGGACTTCAACCCCCGCCTACGAACTATGATAAAAGTAATTCGGCCATATCAACAATAAATATCAATTTCAATTTTGATAACACCCAACAGAATATTCAATCAACTCAAACAATTCATACTGGCCTGATTCTGTATGTGATAAAATACTACATATGTTGTAGTGCCGGTCTTGGTGTGTGTACCGATGTATCCAAGCTCCTGTAGTGTAGTAGGTTGATAAAACGAACAGCGTTGTTGTGTAGATATATGAATAAGCGTCCGGTGTAGACAATCCGTGATATCTGACAAGTTCCTGTGTATTCCCGATTAAAATTCCTGACTGTTGCTATTCCTTCGATAACAACCTCCACGAGTATGGTGCTCCGGTGTAACTAAAGTAGTACACTAAAACCACGTCAATAGTTTGTTGTCCAGTGGCTGGTAATAGGTAATTATAGCTGACAGCTTCTCAACCAGTAACGAATGAACTGTTGTATATTCCTGGTCTACCCTTGTTATATGATGGCAGCTGTGGCTCTACTAGCTGGTGACAAATCCAAACTAATAATGGTAGAGCTGACTTGCTTCGTGTATATCTGACGCAGTAACGTATCCATGAAAAAGGTGCTGGCAACATTCGATTTCCTGTACTTCTGTAAGATGAGTCCCCATGTTGCTGAAAAGTGTCTCAACAAAATTCAATCTAAATCGTTAACAGGTAAGGTGTCCAGGGTGTGACACATTTTCAACAAATCTCGAAGCAGGAAAAACTCAACGGTAATCACAAGGACTGAAGACCGGAAAAATTATATTATTCTCGTGTAATTCTCAAACGATCCTTAAACATCCATAATATACATATACCGTGTCTCTGATGAGTAATAGATCGTTGAAACCACTAGACCTCTAATGATTCATGCCGCCATTCTTCTGTCATTCCTTATCAGGAATAAGTTTGACCTTGCCGTGAGATACCCAGTCCCGTTTGGATCTGTTGCCTTCAGTCTATTCTTTCGGGCTCATATATCTTTCCAACTCTGTACGTTGTCCACTGCAATCTGTATTGGCCATAATGATGTTGTCCTGCTTGTCAGTATCCTTTTCCAAGTTCTAGACAATTTTAACGTGCTGTTTCCCTGTTGGAATCCATGCTCTGACTGCCGTAACTATTGATCAACAAAACTGACGTGATGCGTTAGTCTCTTAGTTATCTCAGAGTTTTCCGATCGAGAGTTCTGCTCCTGTTTTTAGCGTCATGGGCTCTGTTGCTACTTGGCATCTATACATCTATCTATCTATCTATCTATCTATCTATCTATCTATCTATCTATCTATCTATCTATCTAACTATCTATCTATCTATCTATCTATCTATCTATCTACCTACCTACTTACCTATCTATCTATCTATCTATCTATCTATCTGTCTGTCTGTCTGTCTGTCTGTCTGTCTGTCTGTCTGTCTGTCTGTCTGTCTATCTATCTATCTGTCTACCTACCTACCTATCTATATATCCATCCATTCATCCATCCATCCATCCGTCCGTCAGTCCGTCCGTTTGTTTGTCCGTCTACCTGTCTATCTTCTCTCTCTCTGTGTCTCTCTCTCACACACTCTCTCTTTCTCTCTCTCTCTCTTTCTTTCTCCACCCCACTGTCTTATTTCGCTCTCTGTCCCTCTCTATCGCGTTGTTTTATTTCTCTCTCTATCTCTCTCTCTTCTCTTCGCTCGTCTGCTCTCTATCTCATTCTCTTCTCTCTTACTCACTCTTCTCTCTCGATATGTCACTGCCTTCTCTCTCTGTCTCTCTCCTCTCTCTCTCCTCTCTCTCTCCTATTGTGTTCTTTCTCTCTATCTCTCTTTTCTCTCTATTGCATTCTCTTCTCTCTCTATCTCTCTTCTCTCTCACTCTTTTCTCTCTCTATCTCTTTTCTCTTTCTCTCTTCTCTCTCTCCCTCTCTCTCTCTCTCTCTCTCTCTCTCTCTCTCTCTCTCTCTCTCTCTCTCTCTCTCTCTCTCTCACTCACTCTGTCTTCACGCAACACCACGATCATCTCTATATAGTTATGCTATAGAAATTATAACATGCAATGTATCATATCTTGGAACTGGTCTGAGACGGCCCTGAACAAAGGACATGAAGGCATTCTACGGTCCTGAAATAAACCGTGGAAAGCATCACAGACAAAGACAACAGACGTACAAAGCTACAGTTGTTTCTATCAATAACATATCCGATTGACAAGTGTTTATATTGATTGTCTCATCTCATCTCATCTCATCATGTTCCTCTTGTACCTTGCGGTGACGAGGTGAAGTATAAACTTCGTGAGAGTGCCCGATTATGGGCTTCATATATCGACATTCCCATGGATTCTACTATTCCCTCCGTCCAACGTTTACGTGGTCGGCCTCTTCCTCTGTTTCCATCTGGTCTGTACATCATTGCTTGTTGTGGTATGCTGTTGACTGGTAACCTACTTGCATGGCCAAACCATTTGACTTGCTGCTTTCTAATAAAATCTAGTGCTGCTTTAACCCCCACTTTAGTCCTGATTTCTTCATTTCAGATCTTATCTCTTCTTGATACGTTGAGTATTCTTCTCAGGAACCTCATTTCCGTTGTTGTGATTTTTCTTTTCTCTTTTTCTGTCATTGTCCAGGTTTGGCATTGGTAGCATAGAGTTGGTAGGAAGATTGTGTTGTAAAGTGCTTTCTTAGTAGTTATTGATACATGTTTGTTCTTTAGTATTGGTGCCATTTGTCCAATGAGTTGATTTGCCTTATTGCACCTATTTTCGATCTCGTCTTCTGATCTGCCATTTGATGATATTATACTTCCTAGGTACTTGAAACTCTTTACTTGTTTCAAGGGATGTTCGTTTATGTGAATTGTTGTTGTTTGTTCTTCTTTAGTTATGGTCATTACATCTGTTTTGCTTGTGCTAATTTTCATGTTATGTTCCCTACACATTTCGTTTAGACTATTCATGTGGTCTTGTAATTCAGCTTCTGATTTTGCTATTAGTGCTTGGTCGTCCGCAAACAGGAGTTCTCTAATGGTTAGATTTGCAGATGGTTCTTCTTCTGTGTTCTCGTCATGCGGTATTCTTGCTGTCTCTGCTTGGCTGGTTTCTTTACATATGTTGTCTATATATGTTATGAACAAGAGAGGGGACAGGACACAACCTTGTCGTACTCCAGATCTTATGGTGAAGGGTTCTGAGTGTCCTCCAGTTGCTCTCACTATGCATTCACTGTTGTTGTATAAACTTCTACATAGGTTTGTTAGATGTTTACTCACTCCATATTTTTTAAGGATTTCCTACAGCTTGTTTCTATCTACCCTATCGAATGCTTTTTCTTGGTCGACAAAGGCTAAGTAGAGTGTTTCATTGAATTCGATTGATTTTTCTATAAGTTGTCTAAGAGCAAAAATGGCATCTGTGCATCCTTTGTTTTTCCTAAATCCAAGTTGTGTTTCGCTTAGCTGGGGTTCTAAAGTAGTTCGTAATCTTTTTTCAAGAATTTTGCAAAATATTTTCCCAGTATGACTCAACAGTGAAATGCCTCTGTATTGTGTGCAGTCTCTTTTGCTGCCTTTGTTTTTCCAAATTGGGATAATTATGGCGTTTCCCCAGTCTCGTGGTGTCTGTTGTTCTACCCAAACATGGTTGAATAGTCTATGTAGCCAAGCTGTTCCTACTTCTCTTGCTGCTTTAATTAGTTCATTTGGTATTTCATCCTGTCCCGGTGATTTGTTCAATGGGGCTAATCTGATGGCTTCTATAATTTCTTCTTTTAGTATGTCTGGTTCTAGTTCTTCGGTGACATCTGTGTAGGTCTCTTGAATTCCTGTGACATCTGATGGGATGTTGAGAAGTTGTTCGAAATACTGCTTCCATCTTATTAGGATTTGTTTTTGTTCACTTATTGGTTCTCCATTTTCGCTGTTAATTATTTCAGTTGGGTCAAAGGGTTCTCCTCTGGTTCGCATTGCACTTATCTTTTTGTAGAAGTTTCTAGTTGCCTCCTTGTAGTTTTTATTTAGGGTTTCTCCATACTCTTCCCAGTCTTTTTGTTTTTCCCTCTTTACTATTCTACTCACATGTCTTCTCGCTATTCTATATTCTATGTAATCACATTCCTGTTTGCTCTTCAACCACTTTTTATATTTTTCCTTTTTGTCTTTTACCGCTTTCTTTACTTCTGCGTTCCACCAACTTGTTATTTTCTTTATCCGTGTTTTGCGTTTTTTCGTGGTTCCACATGTTATTTTTGCAGTATTTAAAATGCTTGATTTGAACATCTCCCATTCTTCTTCCACTGTTTTTCTTTCTGTAGGTAATTTTACAAAGAGTTCAGTTAGTTCTTTCTCATAATTTTCCCTTACTGCCTCGTCTTTAAGGTTTTTTAAGTTTACTGATTCGCATGGCATGTATTTTCCTGCTCTTTGTTTTCTTCTTCTGATGGTTCTTATTGTGGCAACGACTGCTTTATGATCTGTGTTTATACTGAAATTGGGCACTGCCCTTGCATCTAATATATTTCTCTTTCTGTTATTTCTTGTTAATATAAAATCAATTTGGCTTTTAGTATCTAGATCGTTCCATTTATACCAGGTGTATACTTGTGAATCTTTATGTTTATAGAATGTGTTTGTTATATAGAGGTCGTGTTGGCTGCAAAGCTCTATCAGTCTACTTCCGTTATCATTCCTTTCATTTTGCTGATCTCCAAATGCTCCCAGATGTTTTTCTATGCCCACTCTGTTATGTCCTAGTCTTGCATTGAAGTCTCCCATAACTATGATGTTGTCCTGCTTATCTATTTTATTTAGCACGTCATGTATGTCTTCGTAGAAGTCCTCGCATTCTTGCTCATTATTGTTTGCATTACATGGTGCGTATATCTGTACATATGTTGTAATTGTTTGTTCTTTTATTCTCACTGTTATGATTCTTTCTGATATATATTTTATTTCTAGTATTCCTCTTGCTAGCCGTGGTTCGATGACTATTCCCACACCGTGTCTTGCCCTTTCTTGCTGTTCTACTCCAGAGTAAACAAACGTGTAACTGCGGTGGAGCTCCTTGCATCCTTTCCCCTTTTTTCTGGTGTCCGCTATTCCCATCAGTCCAATTTTCCTCTCCTCCATTGTTTCTATAAGCTCTTCTTCTTTACTATTGAAACCACAGACGTTCATTGTGCCTATTTTTTTGGATCTCTGATCTATTTCGTAGTCCATTAACATTGCCGGGTCGATAGCCGTTTGGGTCAGTCCGTTTATACTTCTTAGTTTTTCTGTGAGCAGTATGAAGATCCCCTGCCGGCTTGCTAGGCCAGTCGCAGGTTTAGGACACTAATCTGACCACAGGGAGTCCATCCCCTATGGCGAGCCATAGTCCCGTTAGCCCATGACCTCGCGGTCATAGTTGCCCGGTCTGCACCACGTGGAGGTGGGGGTTGACTTGTGTAGTCTACGGGTCATCGGCAGGCTACTAATTTTCGCTCTTCACCCCTCCTGGGAGAGGCTAGCCGATCCTAACCCTATTGGCTGCAGGGCCAGGCGCATTCCACACCTTACAGACCTTGATTGTGCCATGTTGTTTTCAACATATTTTTGTAGGCTTATACTCTTCCTTCATAAATACTAATTCGTATTACTTTGTATTTGAGTTCTATTTCCTTGTGCTAGGCTTGACATTGAAGCATTCTGCTGTTTACTTGTAAACATCAATTGGGGAATCCTTTGAAGCCAATACCAGAATTCATAAATAAACACACGTGTATTGTTTGGCACTCATAGAAGCTGAAGAAAGAAGTAGAGACTAGAGGACACATAAAATCGCTTAAAGTCGCTTAAAAG
>JACEFZ010020197.1:100000-126666 GCA_014155875.1 Cepaea nemoralis
CAGGAAGCAGAGATGCAGAATGAAAACGAGGCAGGTGATGCTACAGAAAATGGCCAGTAAATAAAGTGTTTGATGCACTTCTCAGGAATGGATTGTCCATGAGCTTCTCATTTAAAGATAATATTGCGTTTTATTTAACTGATTCAGGTTTTGAGTCACCGTCAAATGGTGAAATGGGTTCCAGTTCTTCTGACTTCACAATAACAAAGGTAAAGTAATAATAACTACAGTGAAAGTGAACATACTGAAATCATATATGACTGGGGTTGGGTGTCAGTAATTGGACATATGCAGGACATAAAGGCATGTGGAAAAGAGTGGATGTTTTCTGTAAACTTTTAATATATTCAGTGTAGTAATCGAGAATGGGCTTGCAAAATTAGGAAAATGTTTACAGAGTGAATATTGAATAGAAACATGAAGCCGGTAGGGTAATCATAGAGTTATAAAAGAACGTAGCCATTGTGTTTAGAGAGAAAAAGCGTTGTGTTTAGTGGTGTACAAGTGTATAATATGCATCTTCTTCTTCTTCTTCTTTAGCGTTCCGAGCCATTGAGGTTCTTTGCTGCAAATACAATCCGTCTCCATTCGTCTCTTTGGTGGACCTTCTCTTGCCAGTCGTTGATTCCAAGTGCTTGTAGGTCTGTACATGTATTATCTCTCCACCGCCTTCTTGGTTGTATAATATGCATGTTGTTAAAATTGTTTTAAGACAATTACCTAGTTCAGGGTGTTGTGTTGTTTGTCCATCAAGAATGATGATGACCATTCATTTCATCCAGTGCGGTCGAAAGTGTGGAACCGTGAGTTCTAAGATGGCTGATAAGGCCTATTTTGGCTCGAAATGTTCTTTGACAATGTGGACAAAGAATGCTTGACGTTTCTGGAGGAGGATTTCCTGCAGTGGTTTTTCTAGTCCTGCCTTTTCTTCACAGCTCTTGCAGTCCTGGTTGCCTCACACGCAACTGCACCCTTGCGTAATGATGCACGCCACGAATTTCGGTCTCTGGCTGCAGTCTCCCAGGTGTCATGATGAATTCCAAAAGCATTCAGTGAGATTTTCAGTGTCTTTTAAATCGTTTCCTCTGGCCGCCTTGAGAGCGTTTACCACAACGCAACTCGCCTTAAAAAAATTCGTTTAGGGAGCTTGTGATCTGGCATGCGATTCAAGTGACCAGCCCAGCGAATCTGGTTCTTCATTAGTATAGTGTGGATACTGGGCATGGACGCTCTTTCTAGGACTTCAGTATCTGGGATCTTGTTTTGCCATTTAATCTTCAGTAGCTTCCTAAGGCAGACTGTGTGGAAGTGGTTTAATTTCCTAGCGTGTCGCTGATAAACAGTCCAGGTTTCACAAGCATATAGCAGTGTGAATTAAGGGTACAGCGTGAGTTCAGGGTACAGCAGATATGATCGTGTAAAATTTAGACTGAATCTAGACCTGCATTACTACCCACTCGTTTCTGCAAATTTTCTTGTATTTCATTTTTCCTTATACCAAAAAAAATCTGAAGCAACACATGTGTAAGACATTAAAAAACAAAAAAATATGATTATCCTCATGGCTGTAACATTCAGAATTAATGTTTGTATGAATGTTTCAGTCATTATCATATCATACATTGCCTTGGAATTTCTTGTGGTTATTGTCCATTTTTATTCTTATAATAAATATAGTATTTGAATAACTTAAAAAAAGGGTAGAGCACTATTTGGAGTTTTATTCAAGTGAGACCAAACTAGCGGATGGTTCCCTCAACGCCATAGAAGCTCTACCAACTCTTGATCACCTGGACACACTTCCCACCATAACAGAAGTTAAGTGTGCTATAAATGAACTTGCATCTGGCAAGGCCCCAGGTACGGATGGAATTCCAACAGTGGCTATCAGGATTGGGCTAGACACTCTACAGATCCACCAGCTAATAGAGCTATGCTGGCGAGAAGGACAAGTCCCACAGGATTTCAAAGATTCAAGCATCATAACACTGTACAAGAACAAGGGCGATCGGAGCGACAGTAACAACTATAGGGGTATCTCACTTCTGTGTATTGTTGGGAAAGTATTTGCCAGAATTGTTCTGCGCAGACTTCAAGTCCTAGGAGATCAAGCCAACCTGGAATCACAGTGTGGCTTCAGACAGAACGGTCTACCATTGATATGATACTCTCATTACGACTAATGCAAGAAAAATGACGTGAACAGAATCAACCACTGTTTATTGAATTCATCGACCTCACAAAGGCATTTGATTTGGTCAGTCGTGAGGGTCTGTTATAGGCACTAAAGAAGATTGGCTGTCCACCAACTCTTCTGTCCATTGTGGAATCGTTCCACACAGGCATGAAAGGTATAATCAAGTTTGATGGTGCAACTTCAGAAGAGTTTTAAATCAAGAGTGGAATTAAGCAAGGTTGTGTACTAGCTCCCACCCTCTTTGGAATATACTTTTCACTTCTACTAAAATATGCCTTTCGTGATCAAAATGGTGGTATATACATTCACTCACGCTCATATGGCGGCCTCGACAATGCTCAGAGATTGAAGGCCAAGACCAAAATTAGGAGGGTACTGATCAGAGAGTTACTTTCTGCAGATGATACTGCAATTACGACCCACTCTGAGGAAGAATTACGTCTACTATCTGCATTCTCCAATGCTTGTTCTGAATTTGGTTTAACAATTAGCAAAAAGAAGACACAGATTATGTCACAAGGCGCACATAGGGTACCATCAATCTTTATTAACGACGCCGAACTAGAATTAGTAGACAATTTTACATATCTAGGATCAGAGATAAATAGCAAACTATCCCTAGATCAGGAAATCAACATCAGGATTGGTAAGGCAGCAACAACAATGAACAGGTTAACAAAAAGAGTCTGGGAGAACAGGAAGCTTACTGCCAAAACAAAAGTCCTTGTCTATCAAGCCTGTGTCCTTAGTACTCTTCTTTATGGCAGTGAAGCCTAGACAACTTACTCACACCAAGAGAAACGTTTAAACAGCTTTCATATGCGGTGTACTGCGAAGAATATTGGTATTAAGTGGCAAGACAAAATCACAAATACTGAAGTATTGGAAAGATCAGGTTGTGTGACGGTATATTCCATGCTCAGTCTTCGTAGACTTAGATGGATAGGACACGCTTAAGGAGGATGGATGATGGTAAATACCAAAGGACATCTTTTTGGTGAATTACAGATGGGTAAGAGATCTCAGGGTCGGCCTCTTCTAGCGATACAAAGATTGTGTGTAAGAGGGACATGATTGATACAAGCATTGATAATGTACATTTGGAGCAAGTCGCCGCTGAACTTGTTGCATGGAGAGCAAACATCAGAAATGGAATAAAGACAAAGGAGAAAATTATTGCAGATAAGTCACACACTGAGCGTGTGAGCCGTAAGATGGTGCATGGTGGTGGAAATGACCATGTGTTCACATGCGTCCACTATGGACGAACATTTACAGCGCGAATTGGCCTTATCAGTCACATTCGCCACCGCCATGGGTTGTAGTTATTATGCCTTTTTGAAGCACAATGTAACAAGCTATCGTCTGTCAAGACGGCGGGTGCCAATGTCTTAACTCCAAATATTCTTAATAGCTTCTTTAGCAATATTTATATGACATGATTGACCATGCGGCGCAGGCGATCACATGCCTCCTCAAACACCTGCCCTCCATATTATAGATTAGTTCGATCACCGTTCGTCTGTGTTCCTTTGTCAACCGATCTAGAATTTCTCCTTCTGTCAACTTCTGAAGAGAGATGCGTGCCTTCCCTTACTGCTTTTTCTAAGCTACTTTGACCTTTGATGAGACAGAACTATTTTAGCTGAAATGGTACTGTTTATGCTTGTTAAAGAAAATCACAAATTAGTTGCATATTCTTTACAAGTCGTTGCGGTAAACCCCAGCATTTGTTTGCGGTTTGTGATTTCTTTCAAGTTTACATTCAGTAATTTGACAGTTCTGTCTGAACGATCTGTTCTACGTGGTTGTTATACACCCTTAGACACTTGGTCGTAACAGGCATGTTTCAAGCGTATATCGGTCTACAACATTTGATCCCACCTTTGATTACCACATCTCATTGGCCATTCTAGTCATGGTCAACACATGCCGTGTCAATAGGCGTGTGCGGTCATTTCTCACCATCTTACACGTTCACCAGAGTCGTGGATCAGCTCTGTGTTCTTGTCTCAACCATGCCATGTTCCCAAGTCATCCAGATATTGACTTCAATGCCCTCCCCTCGTTCTTTTCCCCTGGATCTTGCCAGTTGCCACCAAGATCTCTAGGTTATTTCTTCTCATAACTTGCTCAAAGAATATTGTCTACGTTTAATTTTTAAAGTCAGTTTACGGTTTCCATATGTCTCTTGTAGTACTTGGTCATTTTTTTTTTTCTGACTATCCATAGTAGTCTTTGCATTTTCCTCAGAAACCACGTTTCCACTGTCATTATATGTGTTTATTAGCTTGCCCACGTTTCACATCCATACAAAAGTACAGGTTCTATGTTTCACTTCAACACTCTTTTTCTCGTTGCAATTGACATCTTTGTATCGGTCAGTATGTTTTCCATCTTGCAAAGGGTTATCTTCGCCATAGCGATTCTTGTTCTAATCTCTTCTGGGCATCCCCCATCAGATGTTATGACTGTAGCATTACAAGTGTTTAAAAGACGTCTGTTCTATTAAGTTACAATGAATTAACCCTTTCCATGCAACTCGCTGCTGATTTGGAAAAGAAAACGTAAAGGACATTTAACACACCGTAAAACAAATTATATGTATGGTGCTAGCCCCATAGTCGTTAGTCGCGGTTTCAGCTTCACGGCAAAGGGTCGCTACATAATGCTCCGTTACTGTGCCAGTGAATATCACACAAACTGCTCCTTGCTGTCCCATTTGAAATTGGAATAGCGCGAACGGACAAATATGCATAAGACCGCTGCCAGAATGCCAACACGACTGTCCGCCACGAAAATTACAGTTCACCGTTGATCAAAGCGGCAGTCACTAGAAAACCAACAGTTGCACACACATTATTGCATAAGGCAAAACTAGTTAGTTAAACAACCGGCCGTCAGCCATTTTTCTGCAGATGCAGTTCTCGATACAAACCACCGCGGACATATGTAAAAGCCTTCCGCATAGAATTCACAGCTCACAGTATTGCTCCGGGCACTTAACTAAGTAGCTGTGCGACGGAACCAAGCCCCATAGTTTTATAGACAAATAAGCATTTGGTGGGTATTGTGGTCAGTCTCACGCCGGCCGTCTTCACGTCCCAAGACATTTCATTGTACCCATCTTAGTCTGAGTCGACATGGGCATTTTTTTTAAAATAAACTGCCATTACTGCCTGTAGTTCGTTGCGGTGTAGGACGGGGTCTTGAGCCTGATGAATTAAGGCCGCCTGGCTAGTGCATTCGCTGTGAGCTGTGCAGGTTAAAAAAGAATTTTTTCAGTTTGTTTTTTCATCCGACAGAAGAAAGAAAAATCCATCACCTTACCGAGGATCTGAACCTGGTTATTCCGAATTAGAAACCAGCGATCTTGCCACACGACCAGCCACTCGACCTGAGAGCCCAGGTGCAATTTAAGAATCCAACTAGAAATAGATTCAAACTTATGTCAACCGGTCCAGCAGGCGAGCCTCTAACCACAAGACTACCAAATGGAATGATTGATTGGCCATTTCTCTTCAACAAGGATATACTCGCAGTTCAGAATTGTTGTTGGCAAGGGAGGTAAACAAGGTTGAGAACGATCGATTAGGTGTTAGTTTTGTCCCCTTATTGGCGCAGGTAACGCTGTTACAGATACCATTGTCCAAGGTCATGAGCGCACAGACATGGGGTTCTAGATTACGTTATGTTGTCCAGGGGGGCGTCGATTTTAGAGTGTGTCATGCTTTGGTGGGATGCCAATCTGTTGACATTGTGTGATTTAAAAAGTCGTTGGTTTTTTGTTTTTGTGTGTGTTTTGTTTTGATTTTTCAAAAAGGAATTTGCTTTATAACCATTATCCTATTTGAACAACAATCACCTTCATATTAATGTCATATTTGTGACTGACGCGGTCATAAGATTATTAATCTGAGCCGGGTGATGAACATTAATATAACTTCTGTTCTAGTCTACACAGATGGGTCAGCACAAAATGCTGTTCGAAATGGGGGAGCGGGAGTGTACATAGAATACCCAAATAATACTAGGGACACAGCTAGAGTACCGACAGGAAAGTACTGCCATAACTATGATGCTGAAATTGAGGCAATCAAGATAGCAACAGAGAAATTACTAAATAAGAGCAATGGTACACAACCTGTGGTGCTATTGACAGATGAAAAATCAGTACTCGAGGCGCTCCTGTCTGGGAAATTGCCAGTACTAAGGACACTACTTTCTGAACTTAGCAGTCAGCATAAGGTCCCATACAATGGATACTTCTTCTTCTTTGCGTTCATCCGGGGTGTTTTTTCAGATGTAATTGCGGTGTGTGTCGTTAGGCACCCTTGGGTCGAAACCCTTAGGCTAACACATCCGACTTTTAGAGTGCATTTTTGACCAGGTTAGCATTCCTGGGAGACTCTCACTTTTGTGGTACCGTCCACATCCCAGCTAGTCAAGTTGGAACAGTCGAAGACTACACCGTCATCCCTCAAAGGAAGGCAGGGACAGTCCATGGAATTTTCCACCATCCTGGGTGACTTCCATAATTGCAGAGCCGACACATAGCGCCCTGGTGCTGGGCTCACCGAGGGACTCGTCACGTCCTGCTCATGGCTGCTTTAAATCCTCACTTCAATATATTGGGCATTTCGTTCGCCCCGGGCCGTTCCCGCACAGACCAGACAGGTCTGCAGACGGTATCCACTCAGCGAGTTTTGGATTCGGACATGTGCTTTTTGTTGTGCCCATAAGAGCTGTTCCAGACACGACGGACATTCGGATAGCTACCTAGTCAGAACTGTTCCGAACAAGAGCGCATTCGGAAACTAGGTAGTCAGAGCTGTTCCTAGTACGAGAGACATTCGGACGAGACATTTCACTCGGACGTAAATGTGTAGTGCCAATTTTTATTTTGCCACCCGTAGGACGGCACTTCCGACTTCGGCGGGCATTTTTAATGAGGTTAGCCTTCCTCAGGTTTCGAGGCACGTTAGACTTATTGTTGTGATATCGCCCACATCTCAGCTGGTCAAGATAGAACGATCAAAGATATCACGGTCAACCCTCAAGGGAAGGCAGGGGCAGACCATGGGCGTTCCCCGCTATCCATGGAGGCTTCCATGATTGCAGAGCCGACACATACTGCTCTGAGACTGGGCTCACCCGAGGAATTGCCGCGTCATGCTCATGACTGCTTTGATTCCTCACTTCCATGTATTGGGCATTTCGCATGCCACTGGTCGCTCAAGCACAAACCAGGAACGGACAGTCTGCGGACGACATCCACTAGGTAATCGCTTTGTACTTCGGGCCACGCAATGGATTCGCTAGCCGTGCGTTCCATTTTGTGTTAGTGAGACGCCTTTTTCTGGACTCTCTATGAGTTAGATACAGACAGTTTACGTAACCATTTTCATTGGACTGGGGCACTTCTTCTACCTTTTAGTAATCGCTCACGAGGTAGGCTACATGTGCTGCCGGCTCAGCACCTTACCTCCTTAGAAGTGAGCGAGAAACGGCCAGGCCCTCTCATCCGGGGATCCCTCATATCCGCCAGCTGAGAGCCTTCGGACAAGTATCTGAACTGGTCATGTAGCGTGCTCAGAATCTCACCTCCGTTCAGCCACAACCCTCGACAGAGAGCTTTAGAGTATGTGTATGGACCAAGAACTTCTGCCTTCGTGCGCCTGAATTAAGCTTTTGACTGCTATCCTCAGACTACCTGCAGAGCAGCAGGTTGTGTCTCGCTTAGTCTGGCCCCTATCCCATTAGCTGTCCGATATGTAGTTTTCCATCCATCGACATAGCACATGGGGTCAATGGGACACGCAAGCTCCCCCACCACGGAAAGGTGGAGACACATCGGGGGAGATACAATGGATACCGTCCCACTGTGGAGTACCCGGAAACGACAGAGCTGATCAACTGGCTAAGGAAGGAGCCAAAGAAGAACAGCCTGATGTGCCCGTTACATACCACCAAAAGAAAAGAATTATCAAATCAGTCAGAAAGCCACCAAAACCTGCTCAAGATGGCTACCACGTTATGGACAGACCAGAACAAGTCACTATTCTGCGTCTCAGAACAGGACACAATAGATTACGTAACCACATATATACAAAATTCAAGATTGGTGAAACAGCCATGTGCACATTTGGATTTGCGTCGTAGACAGCAGAGCACATACTCCAAGACTGCCTAAAATATAACATATCTAGGCAAACATTCTGGCCTAGAGAGACGACAGTGGAAGATAAACTCTATGAACCGCTGTGTGAACTAAAAAAGACAGTTAAATTCATTCAAGAGACAACATTGCAGTTATAGACATATTTCAAGCGAACGAAAGAAGAAAAAGAAGAACTTCTTTTCTGGGGATGAACGGGGTAGGGGTAATTGTTTAATGTACAATTTTTAAAGAAAAAAGATTTTTTTTTTTTGTTCACCCACTTTGAACTCAAGCGTATTCCATACTACTTCTAGTGGTCAGAACTGATTTTTGCTTGTGGGTTAGCTGCTCCTATTACCAGTGTCCCTCGCCATCAGGCAAACCCACTCCGACTTCTGAGGTACTTGTAATTTACATCCCCCAAATTAAGGACGAGAAATAAACATTTTAGTCCAATGGTGTAGGGGCTGCCCGCTACCTCGGCATCAGCACACCGGAAGTTGAAGGACGAGAACTCTTTTCCATTCTTCCAAGCTGGCCCAAATGGGAATTGAGAACCTAATAAATCAGTGCAAGATGCAAGTGAAAAACAGAACTGATTTCTCAGTGTAACAAAAGCAAACATAATAACAACCAATAATACAAATGTGACAACAAATTATTTGTCAATGGGGATAAATTGGTGACGGACATTAACAGAAGAACAAACATTCTTTTTTCTTATGTTCATTGTCTCTCATTGAGGCATACTACTTAGACCAACTCACGCTTATGCCTCTCTCATTAAGGAGAAAAGCCATTGACAAATTGACGCCAAGAGTCCAATATTGTGCTATCTCCTGCATCTCTCTCCATGTCCTCCCAATTCTGTATAGCTCTGTATGTAATTTTCTTCTCCACATGTGTTTAGGCCTCTCACTGTTTCGTTCGCCCCGTTGGTTCCAACTGGTTCCGTCGCCCTGCTACTGAGTTGAGTGTGTGGAGCGACACTTTGAGCTGTGGAGTTTGGAGTGTTTTTACAACTGTCCGCAGTTGTCTGTAGTGTAAACTGCATGTTCAGAAAAATGGCGGCAGGCCAGTCGCTAAACTAACCTTATGTTGTAATGTATGGCTGCTGGTTTTCTAGTGACTGCCACGTCCATCGACGATGAACTGTATTTTTCGTGGGGGACTTTTGTGTTGGCATTCGGGCAGCGGCATTATGCACATATTACCTGTGCGGGCCGTTGGTTTGTCGAGACCCTGCCAGCTCCACTTTTCACAAGGGGCAGTGAGGACCATTTTGTGTGATATTCACTAGCACAGAAACAGAGCATAATGGGGCGACACTTTGCTGTGAAGTTGGAACTGCGACTGACGACTAACTGTTGTTTTCAAGCAATGGGATGTCTAGTTCTTCTATCCTCGGTTTTTACCTATGTGTGTCCTATACTCGGGTTTTTCCAGATGGGCGTCCTATTCTATTCTAATCTTTCTCTACAGTAGCTCTCTCCATGAGTGTGATTCTGTCATCCCACTTTAATCCCACAACTTTTAGTTTTAGGTTTTCTTTAGCTAAACGTTGTGGGATTGAAGTGAGCATCCCGCAACTTTGCGCAGGCAGTAACTAAATAATGTTTGCAATGTATTTGTAGTTCTTGTTGTCGTTCTCTATGTTTCGTATCTGTACAATAGCTTCATTTTAACATTGGATTTTAAGACTTTAGGTGTGGTGTTAAGTTTCATTTCCGTTGACCTCACAAATTTATTAGTGCCTTGAATGCTACTCTTGACTTTCGTATTCTTATTTTAATATCTCTGTCTGCTTCTCCATATCTGTCTCCATTGCCACCTAGTCTTTCGGAGAAATCGGTACGTGAACAACTCAACAGTCTGTCACAGAAATAACGCTGTTTTGAAACTTCATACTCCACGCATACACTTGCTGGACCGACAGGCATGCATCACCCTATTGGACCTTCATTCTCCGATTAATTTCTACAGGTTTCACCCCTTCACTGATTAAAAAAAAAGAAAATAACGGATAACAGAACGCTGCTCCTCTTTGGTGAATGACAAAAGTGGGGCGGTCATCTTTAAATTGTCCTTATGGCGTCAACATGTTTATCTGCACCGTATAATGTCCCGTCCTTAATACTCTTAACATCCTTGTGGGATGTGGATTTTAATTCCTGAGAATGATTCGTTAAAATGTCTAGGGGGTTTTATTGATTCTCTGGTCACTGGTTAGAATGCAGGGTGATCAGGGATATTTACCACAAATCCCAGGAGAAAAGGTTTCAATCCTTGAAACAATGGCATCTGTGTGTAGGTTTCCCTTCCCACTTCATCACCCTTTACATTATCTATAGTGCTAGAAGGATATTGATTGCTCACAACATATAAACAACCACTTGTTGGACACCACATTTGCTTGATGTACACAACACTTTTGGACAAACAGTTCAGGTATTAACTCAAGATCTGCAGTTACATATATAGGTGTAATAAACACTATGCATTTTCAGACAGGCATGGGAATTAGTTGCATTGTTACAATATAGTACCCAGTGACCCCAGAAAAAAACAAGATTATTACAAACAACACAACAACCACAATTTGGTTCTGCTAACTTGACTCATTGTACCTAGATATAATCACACTGGTCTAGGTGCAGAAACCCAACATACATACATTTATTTCTGACACCATGTACAATTCTCATATTTAAAAATAATGAGTGGGTGTCAAATTATTATACAGATATATCATTGGAAAAAACTACTGACCTGTTACCTTCAGGAAAAAAAAAACCAACACATAAACAGCATTTTGTATTACTAATTAAACTAATTAATAGTCATTTATCTCCTGGTGTGCGGTTAAGAGTTCATCTTTGCTGTCGATTAGATCCTTTTCCCATTATCTGGGTACCGAATTAATGCACTCAGTTATGTTCTTACTATTTAGTCACTGGTAATTGGCTGGTGCGAATCATACTTTATAATCCAAAATAGAAATTACACACAATCACAAATCCCTCCGCGGGCTAGAATATTCGAGTACTCTGTTGCAGTAGGCTCGGTGTCTTTTTTTGAAATTTGGGGCCTCAGGTTGGTCTAACTTTCCGGAATTTCCACTTAAGCTCTGCAGAAGGTACTTTTACCATCTCACCATTCATGGTGCCAAGTAGACGTCCATTCAGCTGCTCTGCTTTTAATATCAGAATCCCAAGTAGTTCAACAAAGATTTTACACCCACCAAGTCGCGAGTCTATAACCCATGGCATTTGGGTTGACATTGGACCAGCAAAGAGTTAGTCGTGGTTATCTAGTCCAGTGTAGAACTTTATAGGACTGAGAGGCATCTCATGGTAGTATCTGTGACTAAGGCCACAATTGATCTATACCTACATATATCCAAAGATGAATAAATCCGGCACAGTAACAGGTTTGCAAACAATTGGATGATTCCTCTTGTTGCTGATGTAGAGACATTTAGCTGCTTTCATATGGTCTTTTATCTGATGGGGTTCAGGGTTTGGAACCTTGAGGTAATCTGGTTTCGTGGTTATGTTTCAGATGATATTAAGTTTGTACCTTGGTTGTATTGGCTTATGTGGTTCATTGTCTTCTCCCCATTTGTTTGGGTTGGTGTTCATAGCTAGAATCTGGTGTTGCATGGCTGGAACCTTATGTTTGACTGTTGCAGCTGTGAGACGTTCTTTCGAAGACTTATCCATTGTGGATATTAACTTGGTAATCCAACCAACAGTTGAAGATTACTCCCTGTTGTTAGTTTTAATAACTTGTAGAAGGATTGTCCCATAGTTTCACTGATTTTGTTGAATGATGAGGCCATAGATGATACTTCTCAACGTATAACAGACGATACACTGTTGTCAGTTACTCTGTTGATCTTCATCTTTGTAGATTATTAGATCTTGAAGTTCATCCTGGATATTCCTACTAAAATAGGACTTAATCACTCACCCAATCAGTTGTCTTCAAATTTTCTGTTGCTCGCTATGGAGCTATTGAGCGCCGCAGTAAACATGGAGGTATTGCTAGATCCAGACTATGGTTTGGACATTCACTTTATGGCTGTTGACCCAGGATCCAGTGTTAGTGATATAGTCCCACCAAATTCAACCACCACCTGCTTCTCTTCTATAGAAAAGGGATAACAAAGAATACAACACTAGCATTAACCTACTGTGTTATGATAAAAGGTTTACAACACAATTACAAACACAAATACAAAACAACAAGGGGAGAAGGGGAAAGGAGTGGGTGTCCATGTTCCACTGTCCCTCATTGCTGAGTAGAGCCATTCTGACTCTTCATAGTGAGTAAGATATTTTCTCACTTATATTTTGTTCTGTTGTTACTGGGACTATTGGATGGGTGAAGTCATTCTGTCCATCCAACATGTTGATATTGTCTCTCTCATTACTTGAAGAGAATAGCCTATACAGAATCCCTGTGGTTTCTAATGCCGCGTCTTCCTTTCGGCACTATAATCATCATTAGGTCAAGACTATTCAACCTTGGCTTAAGTACTGACATACACATGGATTCTTACATCAACATCCTCTAATCCCAAGGTGCAACATTAAAATGTATATTCCCACAGTAAAAAGTAACAATCAGAACAGGGGAAATTCTCATACCAGAAAAAAAAACATACATGTCCATTTTTCTGATATCAAGTACATGTTAATCCTACATAATAATTAATCATAATGCTGATGCAGGGAGCCTTTGTTTTTGGATTTTCTCAGGGGTTAATCCATAACTAAAACATACATTGTTTTCCCCCACTGCGTACAGCAGATGAGGATGGTAGTCGCTGTGATATATTTTGTCAAGGACTGCTATTATTCAAGCAATTTATTCACATCAATCTTCGCTTCTGTTCCTACTACAGTGAGGTGATGCGGAGTGAATCCTATCCGAACATGCATTTACATCACGCGTTTACTTTAATTGTTCATGAATTTATATTCAAACATGGCCTGTCCCTCACACTATTTTATGAAATGATTATATGTTCACCCTCATATGGAGTGGTTACTAATCTGTTAACAAAAGGATGGTACTAAAATTTAACACTATAGTTCCAAGTTACAGATTATGATGTGGCAAAATATTTTATCCCCTAAGAGTCAGGAATACGCGTAATCATTTGTATGTCCCCGCATGGATAAAACAAGTTCAGAGACATCCTTACCAGTGCATTTACACTACATAGGATATTTGAAAGTGGCAGACACCAGTTCTCTACTTGTGCAGTATGAAATCAAGAGTCTGCTCCTACATTGAGAAAATGTTTCTTTAAAGTCCAATCTCTACAGTACATAGATTATTTGCAGATTTCTAAGCATTGATAGGGATATATAGTTCCATTGCATAGAAGTTATTGTTCATAGGACTATGAAATTGGCAGAAACTAGTTTTCTTCTTTGAAGTATGAATCAGAAGTCTTTCCTAAATTGAAAAGAGTTTCTGACATGAGAGTTGATACTCTATAGTACACATAATATTCGTAGATTATAAAGTTAGATATAAGTTCATAATGCCTATAAAAGATATTAACATAAGGATTTGAAATTCTAAGACATAGGAAAAATTACAGCGTGGCGCCCACCTGTGTTTCCTTAGTAAACATCATCCAGCTTGGTTTAAGAGAATTGTAACTAATTCTTAATTAAACATACTGGTCTATGTAATACATAAATATATCTTAATAATGTAGATAACATACCAATAGCTTGAAGAGAATCATGTTTTTAAGGCAACATACCTTCTCCCCAAAGGGAAAGGTCGACTTTCTTGCGTGTTCTCTTGACTAGAAATGGCCGCTTCAGTCTTTGTTTTCCCCCTCGCCAGGATTGGCCAGGTACGGGAGAGAAAACAAGCCAAAATAAATTTAGCTGTTCCACGGTCAGTCTATCGCTGTTTTATTTTCTCCTACAGTAAGTAAGTTACTTAAACAGTAATTGTAAGGGTTTGTTTATTTTTAAGGGAGTCCATAAATAGGAAAGGGTAGGGACGTTTTTATTATATTACAATCCTTAACAACAATATTGACAAGTTACAAGACAACGGCATGGTTATTGTAATTGCTACCACACTTTCAAGGTTTTAACGTGAAGCCCCCTCGTATATTATAATACTTATTCATTTTATTGTGTACACGATTTGGTCAAAACCTATTGTTTTGTTTGGCACTGATTCACTTAAAATTATCCGGAAAGGATGATCCGCCAGCAGCGCATTGACCACCTCACCTCGTTATGCCGTGACCTGGTTATTTGACGAGATATTTCCCACCGCAGGATAGATAGTTTCTGTCAACGAGTTACAATTAGCTTTTAATCAATGCTCGTTAATTCATTAACCCATTTCCTCATTCGTGTTTGCTTGTACTTGATGCCCCCTGGCAGATGTGTTTCTTCAGTCAATAAAATAATATCGGCATTTCTTCCAGTGATGGGTCTACTACATCCGGGAAAAGGGTAAAGAGCCCTTTCATCAACTTTGAGGCGTATATGGTAAACAGTTGTAAAAAAGGGCCTTTATTTTTTGCCGCGTTAATTGATTGAGTGCCAAACAAAAACAAAGTAGGTTTGGACCAAACATGGTACACTGTCAAATGAACAAGTATTACAGGGTGTATTTTTAATGACTGTGCAGTGTTTGAAAATATTGCCGGTCCAAGTTTTGTATTTACCTATTATGTTGCATGAATTTTACATATTTTCAAACACTTTTTTTTAAAAGTTGCATATCCTTTACAGGACGTTGCAGTCAACACCAGCATTTTACTGCCATTGTTGATGTCTTGGAAAGTTTTTACTGTCAGCAGTTTGCCATTGTTTTTTGAACGACCGGCTCCCATACCAACACGTTAATACCAGCGCGACACAGTCTGCTGCCAAATCGGTCGCCGCTGTGTTTCGAATGCTGGTTAACGGCATGACGAATCGCGTCCGCAACGCCATCGTCACGGAGACCGGATTTCAAACACTGCACAGTCATTAAGAATACACCCTATATAATGTAAATGTCCATTCACTGAGCATTGAAACTGCGGAAGATACGAAACAAAACAAATAACACGATGACCCTGGTACGGCGATATATCGTCCTTCTGTCCAAATGGGAGGTCACATTTGGCGGTATGTTATCATTCTGTTTTTTTTTTAATGCGTTCGTTTGATTTGAACTCAAACGTAGTCCATACACGTGCTACTACTTCTTGTGCACTGGACTGTCTGGGCTTAGCTGTCAGCATGCGACAGCGGCCACCCCCGGGCAAAAGCTGTGACAGGCTGGCGAAACCAGGCGTGGGTAACCGATTTGATGTCAAACCAATCGGTGAACTAGGGTATGCCTACCCAGCATGTGAAAACAGGATTCAGCAGACCGCCAAAGATATCATTGATGATTCAACGGGCAAGACTGCGTTTACCTGCAAAGCGTTGTGGAACGTAATGAGCACGGTAAGGCACGTAGAGCGCCCTGGTCATCCACTGCACCTGTTTTCGTCTCCAGTCGTCTTGACTTGTCTTGCTACTGGACTCAGATAGACTCAGGCGAGAGAGTGAGGTCGACGAATTGCGCAACTCTTACTCACTTTAACCCAATTGATCGCGCAAGTCATTCTTCATCCAACCACTCGCGGCTCCATACTTTCAACACCACTGAATGAAATGTATAGTCGTCATCATTCTTGATGGACAAACAAAAGTGGATTGTACTGGCTTTTGCGTGTGGATTAGCTTTCCGTAATACCAGTGTCCCTGGACATCAGGAGAACCCATTTCGATTTCTGAGGTACTTGTAATTTATGTCCCAAAGTCAAGGATGAGAAGTCAATATTTTAGTCCAACTGACCACTGTTGGAGTATAAATTAAATACGTTCGATATTAAGAATTTATCACGAGAATGAAACGAAATAAAACGTTCTATTGAAGTTGTCACATCAAGATGAGGGCATTGAAATATTAACTCACCCATAAGTTCTCTTGTTCTTTAAGAGTAAAAATAGTATAAACAAATAAATGTATTGGTGTTAACTAAAATGAGATAATAGAGCAAGAGATCTCAAGGACGGGACACTGTCTATAAATCTATAAGTGACGTTCATTGCTGGGAGAAATTAATATCTCTGTTAATAAATCTATAAAGCGACGCTCGTAATTTGAAGAATGAATATTGAGCGGAAACGATTTTCCGTCTATAAAATATTTATTCCGCACTTTTATATTACGTGATCCTTGTTTGATAATGCATATTTTGTAAATAAAGAATATTCGAGAATATCAATTGAGCATGTACGTGAAGTTGTAAAACTGCGAACTATCCTTTTTGTGGTGTCGTTGTGGTAGTTGCTGTTGGTGTAACAGCGTAGCTCCAAAATGGTAAATGGTACATGATTAGGGTATTGGACAGAATGACATTCGACGTTTTCGAACATTTTAATTTAATTTGTGTTCGGTGTTCAATATTCGTGATATTCTTTGCTTTTATCTCAGCAAGGTAAGCGATTGTGTTTTGTTATGTGTTTTGTACTCATTGTTATGTTTTATGCTTATTTTTGTATAGTGTTAAAGCAGAGGAAGTAATTAATCAATTTTAGAGAAAACTTAACGATTTCCAAATGTGGTTTATAAGCGATTTCGCGCTCGCGCTTAAACTTCCTGTACGCTGTAGAATGAAGCGAGCGTTCTACGTGAGAACATCGGGATACAAGGCGAAAGTTCGACACAGAACGTTCTACGTGACAACATTGGGATACGAGAGGTCGACCCTGAGCGTGCTAGGTGAGAACATCGGGATACAAGGCGAGAGGTCGACCCTGAGCGTTCTAGGTGAGAACATCGAGATACAAGGCGAGAGGTCGACCCTGAGCGTTATACGTGAGAGCATCGAGATACAAGGCGATAGATAGTTCGACATAGAGCGTTCTACGTGAGAACATCGAGATATAAGGCGAGAGGTCGACCCAGAGCGTTCTACGTGAGAATATCGGGATACGATAGGTCGACCCAGAGCGTTCTACGTGAGAACATCGAGATACAAGGCGAGAGGTCGACCCAGAGCTTTCTACGTGAGAATATCGAGATACAAGGCGAGAGGTCAACCCAGAGCGTTCTACATGAGAACATCGAGATACAAGGCGAGAGGTCGGCCCAGAGCGTTCTAGATGAGAACATGGAGATGCAAGGCGAGAGGTTGGCCCAGAGCGTTCTAGATAAGAACATCGAGATACAAGGCGAGAGGTCGGCCCAGAGCGTTCTAGATGAGAACATCGAGATACAAGGCGAGAGGTCGGCCCAGAGCGTTCTACTTGAGAACATCGAGATACAAGGCGAGAGGTCGGCCCAGATCGTTCTAGATGAGAACATCGAGATACAAGGCGAGAGATCGGCCCAGAGATTAGAGACATTAGACGTAGACTGTCAAAAATTGTTGGGCATGTTACGAGAAGAAATGACTTGGAGAACTTGGTGACAACTGGCAAGATCGAAGGGAAGAGACCAAGGGGAAGACCGAGAAGTAAATAACTGGATGGCTTGGCCACGTGGCATGGTCGAGACAGAAACACTGAACTGATCCACGACTCTGGTGATCGAGTGAGATGGCAGAACATGCCCACCCACGCTTATCAGCATGGCACATGATGGATGGATGGAAGTATGTTAAGCTATACAATATGGTGTTAGTTTATCATCATTATCATAACTAGTTAAACAAAGTTAATGTAAACACTAGGTCAACCAGAGAGACGAATGGAGACGGATTGTATCTGCAGCAAAGAACCTCAATGGCTCGGAACACTGAAGAAGAAGAAGAAGAAGAAGAAGAAGAAGAAGAAGAAGAAGAAGAAGAAGAAGAAGAAGAAGAAGAAGAAGAAGAAGAAGAAGAAGAAGAAGAAGAAGAAGAAGAAGAAGAAGAAGAAGAAGAAGAGAAGAAGAAGAAGAAGAAGAAGATGTAACACTGACTAATAACGTGCTGTTGTGGCAGAAAACGAGCATGCAGACAGATTGTCCGAGTCTGTACCGCTTGGGTGGGGTTTTGGTGCATGACAAGCAGGGCGGGTTAGAGTCCTTTGGGATCGTGTGTATAGCGCGGAAGAACAGATAGATCATCACGGCTTGGAGATTATGGTGCTTTACGGAGTGACCAGAGGATCTGGCCGACACTCAGGACTCTGAGGACAGGCCAGACGGACACATAATCAGACAGGAACCATTAGCATTGAGACTCTTCGCTGGCTGTTGAAGATGTGGACGGAGCACGTATGGAATGTTCCGAGTGCCGTGATGTCAGTTCTTGCCTCAACACAACTGATTATTAGACGATTTAATCATTAGGCTATATTATCATTTGTTTTATATATATATATATATTATTTTAAAAGTTAGTAGTTGCATATCTTTACAGGACGTCGAAGTAAAAACCAGCATATTTTCGCTTTTTGTGATCTCTTGACAAGTTTACGTTCAGTAGTTTGCCATTGCTTTCTGAACGACCGGCCCACATACCATTTTATAAAACACCCAACGCAAGGCGGGCTGCTGCCAAATCGACGGCAGCTGTGTTTCGAAAGCAGTGTGCGAGATTACGAACTGCGCTCGTAACCCCTTCCCACTAATCTAAACTAGTTTATACAAATACAAAACAAATTAATTTTAAATAAAGCAAATTTTAAATCTAAACATGTACTGTTATTTTGGGAGGTTACATGCAATTCATGTGCAAACACACTTTTGCCCTGAAGTTTGACATTCAGTTCATTTAAGTTTTCCATAATTTCAATGGCAAATATAAAGTCTAACTTCCACACTTTATTGACAATGTTAGTATTAAAGTCACATTCAATGTCCTTCATCTCTAGGAACATCACTATTTCTTCTCTGAGTTCCAACACTCGCCTCAAAACCTTGTCGAGGCTCAGCCATCGAACACTGGTGTGGTACAGAACATCTGAGTGTTCAGTTTCCAAATCGTCAAGAAATGCCTTGAACTGTCTGTGATTAAGTCCTCTTGATCTGATGATGTTTATGACACTGACAACTGGGTCAATAACATGCTTGACATTCAAAACAGTTTACAGACTGTCTTGATGAATCACACAGTGAAGTGGTAATAATGTGTGGTCTGGATATTCTGCTTTAATCTTATCACTTATCAACTTTACCATACTTACATTGTCAGTTGTAACACTTGTCATCTTGTTCCAAACCAACCCAGTTCTTTCAATGCAGTTAGTAACAGCATTGAATATGACATGGCCTGTGATTGTGTCTTTGAGTGACTCAACACTCGGTAACTCTTCAGTGAGTTTGAAAGAAGTGTTTATTCCACGTATAAATATCAATAATTGGGCAGTATCATATACATTGGTACTCTCATCCAATAAAAGAGAGTACCACAAAGTGGGTTTACTTGAATCTTGAAGTGTATGCATCAAATTGTCACTTATATTGTCAATACGTCTGACCACAGTTTTCCTTGATAAAGTAATGTTGTCAAATCTTTTTTTTTTTTTTTTTTTTTTGGGTGTTCTGGACACATAATGTTTGCTGCATCTAGCAAACATTCCTTGATGAACTCGCCATCAGAAAATGGCTTGTTCTGTTTTACAATTCTGTGTGACAGCACAAGACTAGCTTTCAGTTGCAGCACCTTGAATTGAAGACTGTTTAGTGAAAACAAGTTTGCTGTTTCTCAAAATTTTTCACTAACTCCAGGCATTTCCTTTCCCTCCCCTCGGTTGTTAAACTGTATAGGAAATCGGAATGTTTTGTTTGATATCGTCTTTTTAAATTGTACTCCTTGAAGACAGCCACTGACTCACGACGCAACAAGCAAACTGATTTGCTACCAACTTTATAAAGCAGTACTTAGTTGTCCATTCATCATTAAAAACACGGCATTCATCTTCAATCTTAGATTTGTTATTGACACTCATTGTTTTACTAAAATTCGAACAGTTAGAATTGTACACAACTTTAAAACGGAAATGAAACAAAAACTATTTCCGGCTGTGTGTGAAAATAAAATATTCGGAAAACAAGTAGGAAACTCAGAATAAATTTCAGAAATATATCAAGACTACTACAAAAAATTAATTAATTTGAACATGACATCCACCTACATACACATCTCCTCAGCCATACACATATTCCCCACCCACACATCCTCACCCGTCCACACATCCCCCATCCGCCCACACACATCTCCCACCCCCACACCCACCCACACATCCCCCGATCAACCCACACACCCCCACCGACACACATATCCCCCATCTACACAAACATCCCCCACCCATACACGCATCCCCCAAACCACCTACACACCCCACACATCCACCCACACATCCTCATACATCCCACTACCCACAAACACCCACACACCTCCACCCACCCAAACACATACCCACCAACACCCACACACCCCCACCCACCCAAAACATACCCCGACCACACATCTACACCAACACACACACAGATCCCCCAACCCACAAGTCTCTCATCCACACACACATCCACGACCCACACATCTCCACACCCACCAACACATTCCCAACCCATTCACACATCCCCCACCCAAATACGCATCCCCCACTCACACACACACACACACACACACACACACACACACACACACACACACATCTCCCACCTGCCAAGTAGCAGAGCAGATGATATGCTGCAAAATAATGTTGGTAGAAAAATCTTACGAGAAGCTAGGAGGCTGGCGTAGAAAGGAGAAAACGTCAGAGAAATTGTCAACAACAACAAACAGTCAGATCTGAGAGCTTGAGAAAGGAGGCAGCACGATTCGATTCTCAGGAACGAGCTAAATTATGTACTGGCTGGACTCCATTCTGATGGCCAACAAATATTGGAAAGGAGGACAGGACTATTAATGCATGATCTATATTAATCCGAAAATCATGGACAGATGCGATCATATCGGATCGGGATTTAGCAAGTTAGAACAAGGTGACTTAGAGGCAGTTTTGTGAAGGACAGAAGCACTAGGACATTATCGTTGCAAATAATTAAGGTGTTCAACAAGTCAATTCACATTTATATTTGTCACTACCGTTCCGCCTGGCCATAAAAGGCACGGTACTGACTGATTGTAATTTTTCTCATTGCCATTATGAAGATGTGACAAGTTGGATATGGGCAAATAAATATTGCCTCAACATAATGCATACCGGCTTGGAGTCCTTAATTTCCGTTGATTTTGCACTTCTGCAGTCTTGTTAGAGGGTACAACCCTGGACAGTTTGATTGTTGGTGATATTCTAATTATTTACCGCAAGTTACCGTCTAGCACCACCCATGCACATCTCCCCAGCCACACACACACACACATCCCCCACCCATACACACATCTCCCACATACATCCGCCCATCCACACACCCATCCCCAACCCACACACACACAAACATCTTCCACATCCCACACATACCCCCACCACATACATCCCCCCACACACCCCCCACACACACACCCCACACACACACCCACATCCTCACACCTAGACATTCATAATGCCTCGCATAATCACTGAAACTAATATGGAAATCGACAAAGAGTAACCTAACGGCGCTGCCCTGGCAAAGTTTCGAGTTAAAAATCTACCTAAAGTATTGTCGGGATCCTCGCCGGTGCTACTGAGTTCGTGCACTGAACTTAGATTCTCATGACTCAGGCTTGGGTTAGGAATAGAACGGAGTACTTATGTGTTACAGCCGTGTGCCGTGATGTATGATCCGTCGACTAAACTAACCCAGTTGTGTTATATTAATACATCTGTGTTATATTAATACATCTGTGTTATATTACTACATTTGTGTTGTATTACTACATTTGTGTTGTATTACTACATTTGTATTATATTACTACATTTGTGCTATATTACTACATTAATGTTATATCATTTCATTTGTGTTATATTACTACATTTATTTTTGCTGTCATTATTAACAATACATATTTCGTTTGTTAAGATCAGCAGAGTTCGCCCAGGAACCAATGGACGTGGCCATGGCTAGAAATTACCCTATGTTAGGGTCACCTTTCCTCCGTCTGTCTCTTGTCCACTGTGCGGCTGCTTGTTTGTCCAGTCCGTTTTGCGCCATGTTCCTGCACAGTTCATCGCTGAGCGAGTGTGCACTCTTCGGTGTCTCAAACCAAACAACGCTCGTATACTCAAACAATGGGAGCACCCAATGGCAGTCTTATGTGTACAAGTCAGGTTTGTCTTCTCGTTGTATTGTAGACTGTGTGTGTACAAGTCATGTATGTCTTCTCGTTGTACTGTAGACTATGTGTACAAGTCAGGTATGTCTTCTCGTTGTATTGTAGATTGTATGTGTACAAGTCAGGTGTGTCTTCTTGTTGTATTGTAGATTGTATGTGTACAAGTCAGGTGTGTCTCCTCTTTGTATTGTAGATTGTATGTGTACAAGTCAGGTGTGTCTCCTCGTTGTACTGTAGATTGTATGTGTACAAGTCAGGTCTGTCTTCTCGTTGTATTGTAGACTGTATGTGTACAAGTCAGGTGTGTCTTCTCGTTGTATTGTAGACTGTATGTGTACAAGTCAGGTGTGTCTTCTCGTTGTATTGTAGATTGTATGTGTACAAGTCAGGTGTGTCTTCTCGTTGTATTGTAGACTGTATGCGTACAAGTCAGGTGTGTCTTATTGTTGTATTGTAGACTGTATGTGTACAAGTCAGGTGTGTCTTCTTGTTGTATTGTAGACTGTATGTGTACAAGTCAGGTGTGTCTTCTTATTGTATTGTAGACTGTATGTGTACAAGTCAGGTGTGTCTTCTTGTTGTATTGTAGACTGTATGTGTACAAGTCAGGTGTGTCTTCTTGTTGTATTGTAGACTGTATGTGTACAAGTCAGGTGTGTCTTCTCGTTGTATTGTAGATTGTATGTGTACAAGTCAGGTGTGTCTTATTGTTGTATTGTAGATTGTATGTGTACAAGTCAGGTGTGTCTTATTGTTGTATTGTATATTGTATGTGTACAAGTCAGGTGTGTCTTCTTGTTGTATTGTAGATTGTGTGTGTACAAGTCAGGTGTGTCTTCTCGTTGTAATGTAGATTGTATGTGTACAAGTCAGGTGTGTCTTCTCGTTGTATTGTAGACTGTATGTGTACAAGTCAGGTGTGTCTTCTTGTTGTATTGTAGATTGTATGTGTACAAGTCAGGTGTGTCTTATTGTTGTATTGTAGATTGTATGTGTACAAGTCAGGTGTGTCTTCTCGTTGTATTGTAGATTGTATGTGTACAAGTCAGGTGTGTCTTATTGTTGTATTGTAAACTGTATGTATACAAGTCAGGTGTGTCTTCTCGTTGTATTGTAGATTGTATGTGTACAAGCCAGGTATGTCTTCTCGTTGTATTGTAGATTGTATGTGTACAAGCCAGGTGTGTCTTCTCGTTGTATTGTAGATTGTATGTGTACAAGTCAGGTGTGTCTTATTGTTGTATTGTAGATTGTATGTGTACAAGTCAGGTGTGTCTTCTCGTTGTATTGTAGATTGTATGTGTACAAGTCAGGTGTGTCTTCTCGTTGTATTGTAGATTGTATGTGTACAAGTCAGGTGTGTCTTATTGTTGTATTGTAGATTGTATGTGTACAAGTCAGGTGTGTCTTATTGTTGTATTGTAGATTGTATGTGTACAAGTCAGGTGTGTCTTCTTGTTGTATTGTAGATTGTATGTGTACAAGTCAGGTGTGTCTTATTGTTGTATTGTAGACTGTATGTGTACAAGTCAGGTGTGTCTTCTCCTTGTATTGTAGATTGTATGTGTACAAGTCAGGTGTGTCTTCTCGTTGTATTGTAGACTGTATGTGTACAAGTCAGGTGTGTCTTCTTGTTGTATTGTAGATTGTATGTGTACAAGTCAGGTGTGTCTTCTTGTTGTATTGTAGATTGTATGTGTACAAGTCAGGTATGTCTTCTCGTTGTATTGTAGATTGTATGTGTACAAGTCAGGTGTGTCTTATTGTTGTATTGTAGACTGTATGTGTACAAGTCAGGTGTGTCTTCTCCTTGTATTGTAGATTGTATGTGTACAAGCCAGGTATGTCTTCTCGTTGTATTGTAGACTATATGTGTACAAGCCAGGTATGTCTTCTCGTTGTATTGTAGACTATATGTGTACAAGTCAGGTGTGACTTCTCATTGTATTTTTAACTGTGTGTTTAATTGCATGATAAATTAAGAAGGAAAATTAACATGGCAGCAGCGACGTCTGCTGACTGGGTCGTAGTTAGCCACCGAGGTCGGGGTGAAGACTGAGGTCAACTGTCGGGGGAAGAAGCTGACTTTCCTTGGTCATTTACGGTTTTTCCTGGTCAACTCTGGTAGATGGGGTTAGTACCTAATGTAACCCTCCGAGGGTGGGATGGCTTCTGTGATGGCACATTTAGCGATGTCGATACGGGAAATGTACGTTCATGAACGTCTCGAAGGTGTAAACGCATGACAGGAGGAAAACGACTAGGAGTCATGACGCCGACGGGCCCGCCCCCTGAGAGTGTCATGAAGGTAAAGGGGCCAAACATTCGGCGAGGGTGACCGCTTCTGATGATCAAAGACCTCATGTCGTGCTTGCTCCGCGGTGGAATTTTATAACACCTTAATCCAAAAAAAGAACTTTAACACAGCAAAAACGAAGATAATGCATACAGATAAAACTATTATGGGGAAAGAAAAATATGTTAAATGATTGCCTGCCGGCAATACTGTAGTGGTTCCATCGAACGTTTTTTGGAACCCGTAAGCCACTAGGTTGGATCGATATAGACAGTGTGTTTTGTTCCAGTTCTCTTATTTGTTCCTCAAATGTTTAGTGCTACTCTGGTAAATTAAAATATTTCGTTTCCGCCAGTGTGAAACACGTCGTTGGGATCCATTTTGACGATCCGTGTGTGATAGAAAACGATTGTTTAGAGTGGTTTGTTTTGATTATTTGAGAAATGTCAATGCCTCCTAGTTTGCCACCGCGTAGATTTTCATCAAATTAGAGTTTGAAACAAATTTAGATTATAGTTATTCTGATTTAAAGGACTTTGTGATAGATTCTAAAACTAATACCACGGGCAGTAGTCAGTAGTCAGATTAGTTAGTAGTAATGAAAACAAACAAACAAACAAACAAACACACAAACAAAAAAGACAATAAAATACAGAAAATTGAAACATACTGGTCACTTGAAACGTCATGAAAGTTTGGAGAGAATAAGGGAGAGGTATGTGTCCGGGAAGAGACAAAGAGGAAGGCCAACGAGATGATGGGTGCAGGATGTGACAGATGATCTCCTGATGGGTGCGTCGGGCGCGGGGCATCTTGCTTATGACCGAGAAGTTTTTCGAAAGGTTGTTATGGGAACGAGGTTCTGCAAAGGACATGCTACTGAATGAATGAACATTTAAGGAAGTAGTTGATGGTGCTGCTTTTTAGGGGCAGTGAACGTGCTTCACAAGTCAATCCCTCGTAATGCCAATGATTCGAGGAGGTAAAAGAAGTGCCTGGGTGTTCATAGCAAAAGTTAATAGACAATATTTAGTATAGGAGAGTCTAGAGTAAGATACCACGAAATCTAGTCTAAGGGTGGAGGTGGTCACAGTGGCGTTCTGCTGGATGAAGGACAAACAGCACGGTCGTTCAGAAAGCAATGGCAAAGTACTAAACGTAAAATTTGCCTAGTAAGTCACAAACAACCAAAACTTTATGGGATTTATCAAATGTCCTGTAAAGAAAATGTCCTCTTGGTACTGACGATCGGCCAGATTCTCTGATCACTCCTTGCTGCTCCACTATCGCCAGGCTATGAAGATGTATATGTTCTTCCAAGGTGTACACATGATACCAATGGGCACTGACTAAATCTGCTTTCTCATCCATCAATAAATGTGTCCGTCTGGCCTTTCATGTACAGTTAGTTAGTAATTTAAGTAGTTCGTTAGTTAATTAATTGTTTTGTTGTTGTGGTTTTTTTTTTTCAATTTAATTAGTTCGTTGGTTAGTTAATCAACAGATCATCCCCATTCCACCTTGAACTATATTAATCCAATAGTGTTCAGATTCCCTTCTTCAGTATCTCCATCATTTCAGTGTTGGTTGACTATTCTTCTTTGGCTTCCCGAAGGGCGCCCTTGTCTTACTTCACCCTGTTTTACTTCAGGTACAGTATGTGAAGGGAATCGTACTGCATTGGGTACCATCATGATGTAATGAACCCGGGAAATGAAAAAGCAGATATACTTGC
>JACEFZ010020198.1:0-21017 GCA_014155875.1 Cepaea nemoralis
ACCATTCCCTGGGGAGGACTTAAATTATGCTTTATCAGAGTGCCGGGGGCACGGCAGCGCCTAGTGGAAATAAATCTCCCTTGTTAATTTGATTAAATTTTAACACGTGCCTATAATGGCAGATTAGATAGATTGATGGACTGCTGGTGCCTTTTTAAGGTAAACCTATTTAAATATCTTTTAAAATTTCTTTAGGCAGTAGCCTTTTTAAAAACTTATGTTGATTAGCACTGTTAGTGGAAACTACAAAGGTGGGGAAGTGATATTTTGACTCTGTTACTGAATAGTTTATAAAGTGTTGATAACTTTACTAGTTAAATTGGTAATGGGATAATTGGGATTTCCCGTAGGTGTCCCTTGTGGGAGGGGTTCCACATTCTGTTTGCTGATTTTTTCTTTGTCATAACCTGATTCGACTCTAGGTGGGTAGCTAATCTGCTCTATGACTAAGTCTAGTTAGCTAACGATCATTAGGCAAGGTGATAGGCTTACACTCAGCCGAAAGAATCATGACTAGTACTATCACCAGTGTGTTGTTTCTATCCTAGGTTCCCTACCAGATCCAAGGAAGCTCAATAAAGTTTTGGGAAGGAAGAAAATCCCAGTCGGAAGAACACCAGTTCGGCAATCAATAAAGATTGCTTACAGACGTGATTAAAAGCTAGAGGGAGGTTGATTCACCCAACATAGTGAAGATTACAGTTGCACCATACAGCATTAAACAGTGGTAACGAACCGAGAACCGGTTAAGAGTAACTAGTGTTAGTACAGTAACAATTAACATTAGTAATTAGCACTTGCGGACTGAATGGTTCGATGTGCAACGAGGATGATCTGTCGACTAACACTTAACTTACTAACTGTGTAAACACTAGAAAAGAACTTGTGCAGTTGGTTAGAGAACATTAGGAACGGACATTGTGTAGAGTGAATCCGGTCCATAAGTAACTGTTCATACCACCGGTGTCTATTTCTCATGTTCATGAAAGGGGATTACCAGAGGTCTACAGAAGCAAAGCAGTATCCGGCAGGATGGTTCCGGCAACGGGTGAGACGTACTTGTTATGACGTAACGTGCTGTGGTCTATCTTTGCTGTGATCAGCGGACTGATCTGATGTCTGAGAGTCAGATTCTCTACACTTTATAGAACACGTCACACATTTTCTTCGCATACACGTCTCATACACGTTACACTTTTATTTTAATAAATTAATCTTATTAATTTCTAGAAGTAAGAGTTGTTGAGTATGTTGCGTTGGGGAAGTATGAGAAGGGGGCATAGTACGACAGTGTGAGAGTGATAGGAAAAGGTGTCCATAGGCTGATGGAGTGTGTTGGACGGAAGCTGGTGGATTCTCCAGAATATTGAGGGGGAAAAAAAAGATAATATTATAATGTGGGTGTCGGATCTCCTCACTCCAGGGACGACACTTTAAAGGAGGACACGACAGTGTTTTGTTAGACTTGTGTTCTATAGTTCCTTTCTGAACGAAGTATCTGGCGATTGGTTCTTTCACCACTGTAGCACATACTTTACTTGTGTGATTACCTTCCTTTATCTCATACATTTGTCTTATACGCTCCTTCCACATTGTTTCCCTTGCAAGACTCTCCTCCACAAGTGCGAGTCGTTTTTGCATGATTTCTGTCTCGACGGTTAATTGTCTTGCCTTTAACTCTGCGTCTACAGTTATCTGTCTTGCCTTTAACTCTGCGACTGCGGTTATCTGTCTTGCCGTTAACTCTTTTCTCATTTCAGCTATCTCATTCTGCTTGATAGCCATCTCTAGTGCCCATTTCTTTTGTCGTTCTTGTCGTTCACGCGTAGCTTGAAGTTGCTCTGTTGCATGTTTTTCTCGTTGTTCCATCCACTCACGTGCGGTTTGAGCTCTGAATTCTTGCAGCACCCAATTCCTAAGGTCCGCACCAGCTAAACCATTCTTCTCACCCAACTCCGTGAAATATTGTAGTGTCGACATGTTGTCCTACCTGTACAATAATCTAGCTGACAAATGATAGGACAATGCAAAAATGTAAATATGTTTGATTCAGATAAGATAATCAATATAACAACTGTTGAACAAAATGTGAACTGTAACTCATCAGCAATGTAAGATTGAATAATAACAAAATTCAGTAACTTCTTGCTATCTATATATAGTATAAAGAATATTTAGTACTAGACACTCAACAATGACAGAAGACGCCTGACGAGTGACGTAAATAGATATTTTCTTTCATAAAATAGCACTTTTATAGAAATTACTACTATACTTAATCCAAGACAAAAATTATCTGTTGACACCACAATATTCAAGTGTCCTTGTTTAATGTAAAAATGCCCTTCTAACCGTCCACACTATCCATTTTTGAATTAATTTACTCATTATTAAATAATAGGCACCTCATTTATCAACAATAACACATTAACCAACAATAACATATACTGGCCTTGTGCAATATTTGGGTTGATTCCCCTGGTGTCCACTATGACGTGTGGAACAAAAAGTTGACGTTATGTCCAGACGTTATCGTTGTCAGTAAATGTTGACGTACGTAGTAAATGTTCGGTCCTGATTGATCTAGTCGAGTTTATCCACTGTAACAATGTCCTCAGCGATTTCAGAAATGAGTATGCTCCAGTGTAGGTGTGCTGTTGTCTGTGTATCCACATGTGGCGTTGTCCAAGTAACCTGGTATCATTGCCAATTAGCGACCAACTATGTTGAATATCGTATGCAGTTGTGGGTATGTCGGTCAGTAAGCACGACTGCATGTTAGAAAACTTTCTTATACACTCTCACGAGAGTACAATGAACTTGCACTCCGCCCTTGGATCACGTGATCCGTGACCAACCCATGCGTAATCGTAATTGGTTAGGGCGTGTACGTTGAACCTTGATGCAATGTAACAGCCTTATTCTGATGCTAGGCTGGACGATGAGTGTTTGATGCGGGCTTCGGAAGTAAGTCCTCTAACGAATGTCGAGTTCAGTTATTCGTGACTCACTTTCGTATCACGCTCGAAACACTTCCTGTCGATCCAACTCGTGTTAATGAGTAGATTACAGCTCCAATGTCTGGATACAACATCCATAATGTCCCATGTATAATGTGGACAATAATATTTTGTGACGCAACTTCGTGTCCGGTAATGCTAGTGAGGTGTCAGTCTAATATAATGAACTGGCACCGTGAGACAACCGAAATGCTGCTTCGGCAACTGTCACGAGCGTGTAAATGTCTCACACTTGTAGGTGGCAACATGTTTTGGCGTTTTGAACAACCAAGTCAAAACTGTTAGTAATGTTCGTAAAATAACGAATGTCTTTTTGATAGAGTAAACTATACTTGCAGATCGGTAGTACACTCCATCCTATGTGGAATAGTCCAACGATAAATGTGATAATAATCCCGAATCATGACGAACTTCATAAATTCCGTAGATTGTTTAGCATAAAGTCACTTTTGAGCAGTTGTAATCAAATTGGTGAGCAAATCATCAATTCTCGAATGTACAGTGTCTATAAGTATGTTTCCATGTGCATCGTAGCCTAACTGTACTATGTAAATGTTCTTCGTCCCGTACACTCTGTGGTATTCAACGCTTATCTATCGCTTTCTTCAAAATCTTATAGTTACTTCCTCAGCGATGATCAGTGTACTTCAATGTTCTTGACGTTAGATATGTGAAAGAGTGGAAGAGTCAAATTGGAGGACAAAGACTCCTTCTTTGTAAGCGCGACAGAATGTATGTCGAGTAAGTATTCAAATGTCGCGTACTTCGATAGAGAATCCGTTTTTATTTGCTCATAATTTAGTGACGAAAGACATGTGTATGACTTTTCACTTTGGACAATAGTAAAACATCTTCCGTTTTATATCAAATTGTCAATAATGTTCATACAATAGTGGTTCTAAAACACGTTCTTGAAATCGTGTTTCACTTTATGTTTTGGGTTGTGCGCACTATTCTATGTCTGCATACTTGTCGATATTGGTGACAATGTCTATTCGTATCGACACACTGCGCAATTATAAATTGTGTAGTAAATTAGACTTTACCTTTATGGGTCTTCACCATCTTTGTCTCCTTATGACGTGATAATTCGTGAACTGCGTATCTGGTGCGTAATTCCTTATGTTCAGGTCTTAGAAACTGGCGGGAATTTATGTTGATCAACAAACGGTGTCCAGAAACGACCCCCACGTTGTCTTAATGTGCCTGTCCGCTAAACGCAACTGGAGCAAACACTAAAAAGCATCATCAAGAAATCAGAACTCGTTAATCGAACGATTCAGAACAGCATACTCAAGCGAACGATTTTCCAGACGTTTATTTCCGCCACTGGTACAAAGGATTAAAACTCTGGCAGAAAAGCAAGCTGATCCCTAACCACAGGATCGGCACCTACTCACATACATCCACCCTTGAGCTCCCAGTCCAGCTCGTTGCCCTTGAAGCCTTCCTATCTATTCTTCAGTTCAATTTCTTAGATACTAAGATTCAGTCTAGGTGGATTTCTATTCCCGATCCATTCACCGTTGTCGTCTCAATAAATTCCTTACCAGACTCCCTGCTGCCTCATCCCGAAATCACGGCATCCAGGTGTCACCTTCACCTCGAGCCTTCAGAAACACACCTTGTCCGTATCACAAAGTCACAGCGTCTCCCGTTGCTGTCTAATTACGTTCTCCCCATTCTCCTTGGATTCCTCTGTTGACATCCACTTTAGTGTCTGAATGGGAAACTCCGTATATGATTTTCCACCGCCCATTCCGATGACGTCATTATGTCTAAACGCCATGTGGCAGCCGGGATTGTTACAGAAACTGTTGGTGTCTAACAGTTACTATTGTCTCCTGATCTCTTGGGTTGTGCAGTTAAATACATACTCTTTGGATGGGGATGAACAGGACAATCTCAACAGAAGGCCGTCGAGAGACAGGCAGTGTTGGAGATCCGTTGCAGAACCTTCATTGTAGAGACGGCACTTGATTGGTTGATTGATTGATTGATTGACTGACTGACTGACTGACTGACTGATTGACTGATTGATTGATTGTAAAACCAAGTCAAAATTCTTTCACCCCTAGACATTTATTACTTTAACTCCTCCACTTCCAGACATTTATCAGTTTAAACCCTTTACTCCTTCACCCCCAGACAATTATCATTGAAACTTATTCACTCTCAGACATTTAGAATTGTGTCTCATTCACTCTCAGATATTTATCATCTTAACTGCTTCACCTCAGATTTATTACTATAACTCCTTCACCCCCAAGACATTTATCACGTTAACCCCTTCACTCCCAGAAAGTTTCATTTCAACTTCTTCACCTCAGACATTACTATAATCTTAATTCTAATTCCTTCATCTCAGATATTTATCACTATAAATCATACACCCCTTTACATTTATCACCTTAACTCCTTAACTCCCTGACATGTATAGATAAACACTCCTTCACTCCCAGACATTTATCACTTTAGCCCCCGCTGACCTAAGTTGTTTTCATGTTGCAATAATATCAACTGCCAACAACACAAAGCATTAACGCTAAAAATTCACGTTCCGCGTTGGCGCGTTCCCTGCTGGTAGCAACGCGGGCTCCACAATTCCCCGCTAAGATTGCCACTGCCAGCTGTAAACATTTGCCGAAGCTGCCAAACACTTGGACGGCGGGGAGTTCGTGTTTGACAGGAGCGTGCTCACACTTGCCGGCATGTTGTACTCGCAGCTGTGCACATAGATCTGTTGGTTTATCTAACCACATTAAAACATTAAAGAGCCTATCAAGCTATCCTTGTGCTGAGCTCAGGTAGAGGGAAAATGATCCTCGACGTGGCTGACATTTTCACGGTTGTATTTCCACATTTCACTGGCAGAAACGATAACAGCACATACCTGGCCTCGCATCTCTCGCCTTCACAGAATTAACATTGATTTATTTTTGTGTTTGTTCGCGTTTACACATCTGAAGTGCGCGCGGGAGGGGGGTGGCATCAGACGCGTAAAAGAGACTTGTACAGGGCTTGAGGCGTTGGGGATTATGGCGCTAGTGCCATGCTGTTTCTAGACCATTCGACACTGGGTGGATGATGTGGTCTATATGCAATATAAGTCACTATCATTGAATGTGAGAGAGTGCTGTTTTGCTGTATGGCAGTGAATCTTGGAATATAGATGAACAAATTAGGAATAGCTTGGGAGCAACTGAGATGTGGTTCCTGAGACGAATGTTGCGAATTCCTTGGACTGCCAAAGTGGCTGAAAGAGGCTAATGAAACTAGAACATTATATACAACAATAAGCCCTCCCGATGTGTCTCCACGTTGTCGCGGTGGGAGGGCTTGCGTGTCCCAATGACCCCGAGAGCTATGCCGACGGAAGCACAACTACATGTCGGACAGGCCTTGACCAGACTAGACCAAGAGAGACACAACCTGCTGCTCTGCAGGTAGACTGAGGATAGCAGTCAAAAAGTTTAAATCAGACGCACGAAGGCAGAAGTTCTTGGTCCGGACACAAGCACTAAGGCTCTCACCTGAGGGATAAGGCTGAACGCCTCTAAGCCATTAATCCCTGGACCTCAGAGCCGGGCCGATACAAACCTACCGAAAACTGGAGGTGAGATGCTAAGCACGCTACATGCTTAGTTCATATACTTGTTTCGAAGGTTCTCAGCTGGGGGATATGAGGGATCCCCGGATGAGAGGGCCTGGCCGTTTTCTCGCTCACTGATGCACGGAGGTAAGGTGCTGAGCCGGCAGCACATGTAGCCTACCTCGTGAGCGAGTACTAAAGGTAGAAAAGTGCCCCAGTCGCACGAAATAGTTACAAAAAATGTCTGTATCTATGCTCACAGAGAGTGTAGTCAAAGGTGGAAGAATGTCTCAACAACACGAAATGGAACGCTTGGCTAGCGAATCCATTGCGGTGTCCAAAGTCCGAAGCGAAAGCTTACCTAGTGGATGTCGCCCTAATCTGTCCGTTCCTGGTTTGTGCTTGAGCGACCAGTGGCAAGCGAAATGCCCAATACATGGAAGTGAGGAATCAAAGCAGCCATGAGCAGGACGTGGCAATTCCTCGGGTGAGCCCAGTCTCAGAGCAATATGTGCCGGCTCTGCAATTATGGAAGCCTCCTTGGATAGCGGGGAATGCCCATGGTCTGCCCCTGCCTTCCCTTGAGGGTCGACCGTTATGTCTTTGACCGTTCTACCCTGACCAGCTGAGATGTGGGCGACACAACAACAAAAAATCTAATGTGCCTCGAAACCCGAGGAAGGCTAACCTCATTAACAAATGCCCGCCGAATTCGGAAGTGCCGGCCTACGGGTGGCAAAATAAAAATTGGCACTACGCACTTACGTCCGAGTGAAATGTCTCGTCCGAATGTCTCTCGTGCTAGGAACAGCTCTGACTATCTAGTTTCCGAATGCCGCTCTTGTTCGGAACAGCTCTGACTAGGTAGTTTCCGAATGTCCGTCGTGCCTGGAACAGCTCTGACGGGCACAACGACAAGCACATGTCCGAATCGAAAACTCGCTGAGTGGATACCGTCTGCAGACCTGTCTGGTTTGTGCGGGAACGGCCCGGGGCGAACGAAATGTCCAATATATTGAAGTGAGGAATTAAAGCAGCCATGAGCAGGACGTGACGATTCCCTCGGTGAGCCCAGCACCAGGGCGCTATGTGTCGGCTCTGCAATTATGGAAGCCACCCTGGATGGCGGAAAATGCCATGGACTGTCCCTGCCTTCCCTTGAGGAATGACCGTGATGTCTTCGACTGTTCCAACTTGACAAGCTGGGATGTGGACGGTACCACAAAAGTGAGAGTCTCCCAGGAATGCTAACCTGGTCAAAATTGCACGCTAAAAGTCGGATGTGTTGGCCTAAGGGTTTGGACCCAAAGGTGCCTAACTGGACACACCGCAATCACATCTGAAAAAACACTCCGGATGAACGCAAAGAAAAAGAGATATACAACAATAAGAAAGAGATAAACAGCTTTCTTTCTTTGGTTATGCAATAAGAAGAGAGGCATTGGAGAACATCGTGACGACTGGAAAGATCGAGGGGAAGAGAGGCAGAGGCAGACCAAGAGAAATGATGCTGGATGGGTTGAGACGGTGGCATGAAGGAATATCGGCAGGAGAGTTAATCCAGAACACCAAACTCTGAGACCTGTGGCGAGACATGAACGTCTACGCCAGTTGGCATGGCACTTGATGATGATGATTCTTTTACTTCTCGTGGCATACCCAGGTATCCAATTGAGGCTGGGTTGACCTGGTGACTTGTAAGATCATCTCGATGGAGATTCAAACACAGAACTTCCAGACCGCCAGGTAGGCGTGCTAGTCACTGCGCCACCACGGCTCCCGGGGAGGTGGGTGTTAATGGTAGTAGTGCTTTGAGAGCTGGAGGCACATTCAGACTGGAAGCTTGTATGTTGATTCTGTGAGCTTTCGTTGTGTATGTGTTGAAATCACATATGTGACGTCGTCGTCACGACTGTAAGGACAATTGAACGCACTCTGAAACTTCCGGTGCGCTGATAGCGGAACAGGCAGTTGAGCCCCTACACCAGCATTAAGCATTAAAAGTGTGTGTGTGTGTGTGTGTGTGTGTGTGTGTGTGTGTGTGTGTGTGTGTGTGTGTGTGTGTGTGTGTGTGTGACGGTTCAAGTCGTCTGTCTCACGCTGTGAAGGTCGTGCATTCGTTTTTTTTTTTTTTTTAGAATACGTTGGTCAGTTCATCTGTATGAAATCTGCTTGTAAGATGCCAGATAATCATCTCCCACCTCTCCTCGTGTTAGTTTTAATCTGTTCCGTCATGTCAAGACCAGAATCAGAACTGTTGGAAGATCAAAACAAAAGCTAGTTCAGGCCCTACTTCTGAGGTGCTGAATAAGTATTCTTTTGTTTGTACTATGTTTCTTTTTTTCTTTTTAAATTGTTTTTGTGTTCTTGTTCGTCGATGAAGACTGCTGTGGGGGGGGGGGGGGGGGGGGGGGGGGGGAGAAACGTTGGCCTGTATATCGCTCTCTCACTCTCTCTCTCTCTCTCTCTCTCTCTCTCTCTCTCTCTCTCTCTCTCTCTCTCTCTCTCTCACTCTCTGTATATATATGTGTGTGTGTGTGTCGACTTCGCCACGCATGTGTGTCAGGTGTGTTACCTCTAGACAGATTCCATCCATGCTAACGGACTCTGTGTACCTCTGGGTAGGTGTTCTTTACTAACAGTTGTGCCATGGCGATAGCATAAAAGCCTGCTCTGCGCTATTTCTAACTGCGGTGGGATTTTTTACGTGCGCAGCTTGTGCACCGAGCTTCAGGTTTTTCGCCCTTATCCTCGAGGGCTAGGTGTCTGATCTTCCTGGCCAAGAGATTAGACGCACTTTTCCATGAATATAAAAACTAGTTCATAAATAAACATACATATATTGCTTGGCGCTCATATAAGGGACATGAACAAAGAAGAGACTAGAGGACACACTAGACAACATGGATATTGACAGCTATAGTTAACGACCGGGATTAGAACCTGTCACCTCCAAATGACGACGGCGCCTTGCGGCAGGAACAAGTGTAGTTCGACACATGACCAAGTAAATATGCGAAGCACAGCTGCCTTGCGTTGGTTTTCATACAGTGGTATGAGTGTCGGTCGTTAAAAAAATCAATGGCAAAATACTGAACGTAAACTTGCCAAGAAATCACAAACAGCAAAAAATGATGGGGTTAATGCGGCGTTCTTTAAACTTTAGCCTACCTTCCTAGCTACCAAACCAACCAACCAATCATCCAACCAACCAACCAACCAACCAGCTGCTACAGTCACCATCTTGTGTTGTCCCCACATAACAAACAGGTGATAAAGCATTTACACAAGGGTTAGAAAAGGTGCGCGTGGACGATACATTTGTATGGGTTGTTTGGCCCGTGCATGTGTGATCAGCGCCCTGTACGACCACAGAGACATCAGTCCGGCCATCGGACTTGCTGTTTGCTGGGGCATAATTGTGCCGTCCTGACAGGAATAGTGACCACAGCCAACACGCATTGAGCCAAGATGACAGGAACATTGATAGTCGGTTCTCAGGTTCCCATCACAGTAACCTTTGCTATTTGATTTGATTATGTTTAAGCTATTTACACCTTCATTGTAGATTGCCATTCAGTGTCGCAGTGGTTTAGAAGTATGGTTTCTCCTTACTGGGAAAGTGCTGGGCTGAACCCACTTGTTGATTTAATGTTTAGCACGCGTGTTTTGGGAGGAAAGCCCAGTGATGTAATACCACCTTCCTGCTGGACCTGGGGTTAGAGTGTGTTGACGATGAAATGCCTCAAACCTACAACCTAGCGGGCTGCGTAACCTACCAGGGCCTAATCCCAGCCAGTCCATATGTTTACATTTACATATGTCCCGACGCATTTGTCTGATGTTGGTCTGTGGTGTGATCGGGTCATCAATGTTGTAGGCCTGTATGCACAGAGGAAGAGATGATCCGTCTGTCCCTCAGTCTTGTCCTTAGCGAGGCGACGACGAGTGCAGGCGTCGATGTCTATGGAGTACACTACACCCCGCTATCAGTCCGTGTGTACAATGCTCAACCATAACCTGCTTTCACAGCCCAAAGAACATCTCCGCAGACGCGAAGGCCCGTGACGGATCTTGCGCACACTACTAGGTTCTGGTTTGGGAGGGGGAAAGGGTAACTGCCGCACAGCCTCCGTAGAGATGGTACTCTGGTACCCAGTGGGAAGGAAAGCCTCTGTACCAACCTCACTCCCACATATACCAGGCCTGCTCAGAGTCCACACGACTCGAGCGTCAGTGCATCGGACTTCAGGGTTAATCAGGGTTCTAGAGGATTCACAGACGAACCAATCAACCACCAAACCAACTTCCGCAATCACCCAACCAGCCTTGACAACCACCCAACCAGTCTCGGCAACCACTAACTAGTATTTACACCACCCAACCAGTCTCTCCAACCAGCCTTGAAGTTAACTGTGTGAACATTGTTATATTATTCCTGCACATATAACGATATTCTCCAGTTAACTTTGTGAACATTATTCCTGCACATATAACGATATTCTCCAGTTAACTCTGTGAACATTGTTACATTATTCCTCCATATATAGAGGGACGTCTGCGTGGCCGAAAGGATGAGAGCGCTGGCTCTTAAACTGCCGATACGCTGATGTGGGGTAGATAGTTCAACCCCTACCCCGCCATTAAGTTGGACTTAAACGTTGACTTCGTAATAGCCAGTTCTTCTTCTTCTTCTTCAGCTTTCCGAGCCATTGAGTAATAGCCAGTTACTGAACGTAAAATTGCCTACAACATCATCCTGGAGTTGAGCGCAAGCGAAGTGGTCAAGCCGTCTCACTCAGGCGCCGAATCTTGTGGGTTCGATTCCTGGCCCCGTGCTTTGGTTCACGGGTGCATTTTTTCGGAGACTCATGGGGGTCGTCGCTGGAGATACGGAGTTCATGCTTTGTGCATCGCCTTCCGCGCTGCGGAAAGATACTGGGATAAACCCGGTGCAATAAAGTCGACCCTGTCGACTTTTAAGCGACTTTTTACTCCTGTAAAGGACACGCAGCATAAAAATATAATCAGAAGCGCACGAGCGTTTGACAGTAATCCCTAAGTCAGTTGCATATCCTTTACATGACGTCGCAGTCAACACCAGCATTTTTTGTTGTTGAGATCTTTTTTTCAAGTTTACGTTCAGTAGTTTGCCATTGCTTTCTGAACCACCGACACCCATACCATGTTGTAAAATACCAACGTGAGGCGGTCTGCTGGTAAATAGTCCGCACCTTGTTTCGAACGCGTGTATGTGGAATGTCGATCTGCGTCCGTAAAACCCTTCGCCACGGAGCCGGCAATCCCCATCTAGATGGATTATTTCAGCGATTGTGCACGGAGTTTATTATTCATAAGCATTATTTGAAACCCACAACCAGTGAACTCCAGGCACTGCAGTATTGATCTCCTGGTACGAGACATGTAAAAAATAATGACATACCTGGGTATTGTGTCCACAGTCTGAAATAAACTTTGTTTAACATGTCACTTCACTATAATGCAGTTTTGTGACCCCTCATTAGCCTATTCTTGGCAAATCAATGTTGTGGTTCCCCCCCCCCCCCCCCCACCCACCCACTCTGGCAGTAGAGATGTGCACACTGTGAGTCGATTTCCAGCAGATTGGCTTGTTTTGGAATGTGTCAGGGTTGACAGTGTCTGCTCTTTCTGTTTCTATCTGTCTCGAAATCTATTAATATGAACAGCGGGCTTTCATGTTTCGTCATAATTCTTCTGCCTCTTCTTCGTTTGTCCGACAGTTTTATTGGCTTTGGACGTGATTGCATTGTGTCTGTTTACAGCAGGGCTGCAATATTTTCGTATTTCGTTCGACACTCTCGACTTCTTCCGGCTTTTATTGACCGGGTTATTCATCCCGCGGGGTATATTTATATATGTGCACCAAGAATAACCATCTGATCAACTACCCCTGGTGGGTATGGGTTTCGAGGAGGGGGTGGGTGGGTGGGTGTTGAGTGAATATAGGCTGCGGTTTTGTCTATTTGATAATAAGGTCATCTACAGGGACGATGTGACAAAATAAATACACCACATGAAATGACGACCTTCATAGACACAAACACACATTCACGCAAACACACATATACTTATACATACACACAGAGGTCTATCCCGGGTCGAGAGGAAAGTCTCTATACCAGCATCATCTACAGGGACGCATGTTACAAAGTAATTACACCACATGAAATGCCGATTTTCACAGGCAAAAACACATATTCACGCGCGCGCGCACGCACACACACGCACACACACACACACACACACACACACAGATAAACGCGAGGAAAGTCTCTATATCAGCGTCATTCCAACAGATACAAACCCACTTTTAGTATCCAGACTTGAACGTCACCGGAGCAGATTCCAAAGTTAGAACTCTGTCTTCCAGAGGCCTACTAACTAACCAACTAACCAGTCTTCCAACCAACTAACCAGCCAACTAACCATCCAGCCAATCAACCAACCTACCTACCTACTTACCAACCAACCTACCTACTTACCAACCAACCTACCTATCTAACTACCTACCTACGTACCTACCTACAGTTGAGTTCAGTCAAAAACCGACATCACTGCACTCTGGGCATTCCCATTATCGCTCAGTCCTCATCTTCAAAATCCAGCGTAGAGTTCCAATACTAATGATGTCCGTTGCAATCTACAAATCAACTAGCCTACCAAACAGCCAACCTACCTACCTACCTACCTACCTACCTACCTATCAGCCAACCACCCAACCTACCAACCAAACCTCGGCCTTTATGCAAACTTTTGACACACACCAGCAATAGTACAAATTGTCATATGTAGTTTGGAGCACATACAGAACTGCGGCCATGCGGGTGATCCTAGGGTGCTCAAAGGACACACCAGTTATATGCACGAGGCATATCCTGGCGCTACCAACAATGACGGATAGGCATACGGTCCTTCAAGCCAAATGGTACCTGAGAGTTTCTGCAGATTCGGAACACCCCCTGTATGAAGCCATGGATATGGTCAAGGGTCATAGACTAAGACGAGGCAGGTCCTGGATGACACAGGCAGAACTATCTATACGTCAGGTGTGTGATCTAGAGACCACCAATCGTGACAAGGAGTAGGTTGAAGTACCTGAAGACATGACGGATTGGCACAATGTAATAGTAACACTGGGTCGCGAGTGCAGAGAATGGGCAGCGGGCCGCACAGAGTGTGAAGTGCAACAGCTGATCCAGAGTAACATACTCCAAGGTGACATAGTGGTCTATACTGATGAATCACTTATGAGGAACAGACGGGGTGGTTGGGGTTTCATTTCGAAGACTAATGGACGATTCTTAAAAAAACGAGAGTCGCAACACATATTGTCTTCACCAGGGACTCATGGAATGTGTTAGTAACGTGGAGAAAGGAATGGTTCGTGTGGAATGGCTCACCTCGCTACAGAGGTCACAGATTGTATGGATTATATGGATCTTTTGTCCCTGGACATGCGGGAGTGCGGGGGGAGGGGGGGGGGGAGATGAACAGGCTGATAGGCTGGCAGGGAATGCACCTCTTAGCGGTAGATTACCTTTGGACAAGGTAGATGTGGTCGTGCGCCTGTGGGACCAGGTGGTGAAGGTGGAGGAACAGACTGAGAACCCGTATTTAGAAAGGATGAGATTGCTGGGGATTTGGCAGGGGTGCTGGTAGAATCTCAAAACTGAGAGGGAAGACCAGGAGAACTTTCATTCAGATAGCGGTGGGAACGATTAGTAGTGTGATTCTTCGCTGGCTGTTGAACGAGGCGGCCGAGCGCGTATGGGAATGGCCTGAGTGCAATGATGTGAGTTCTTAGCTCAACTCAACTCAACTATAATCTCTGTTTTGTAATTTCTTGCTTTGTTCTGCGTGGTTGCTGCCTCATGTGTACTGATGTATTATATTATGTCTCTTGCCTAGAATCCTGCCACCAATAACTGCATTGCGGACTGTCTTGACACTGTTGAGAAAACCAGCGGCATCACCACCAAAAGTAGCTCCAGTGGCAGCAACAACGACAACAGCGGCAGCAACGTTAAGACCACCGACGTCAGCGGCCACGGCAGTAACCAGCTCGGAGACAACAGCAACGACAACAGTGGTGACAACCACACACAGAACCACCAGTGGAGGAACAACAACGGCGGGCTGTTGGAACAGTCGCGATGCATATCTCGGGGCGGATTGAGCGACGTGAGTATATGCACTGTGTGTATGTGGAATCTTGACATATGGCAGAGACAGTGAATTAGCTACAAACATCACCTCGTGTGAATCACACCTGATCTGTCCTCTTGACCTGATGCTGACAGACAGAAACATGGATGACGAAGAAGAGGCGGAGGAGAACTGGGAGAAGGAGTAGTTGGAAGAAGAAGAAGACTAAGAAGAAAATGATGATGAGGAAATGGAAGAGGGGAAAGAGGAGGAGAAAGAGGCTGAGGGCTAGCCAAATGAGGAAAGGGCGATCTATAGATAAGAAAGTAAGAAGAAGAAGAAGAAGCCATTGTTACGCAAGTGTGCAACCATTGGGTGTCTGTGGGTGCTGGATGGGGCCGGAGACAGATCGCACGAGAACACTTGATGTACAAAGGCTTTCGGCTTGTAGGATGAGTCCACAGTTACACTATTAGTAGCCCTATCTACTCATCCAGGCCGTACAATAAAGAGATACCTAACAGGTAGGACATCACTGTTTGATGTGTGAGACACATTGAGCGGTACATACAGGGTACTGAAGTAAGGTTGGACTATGGTTGTGAAGACGAATGAGCGTAAAATGAGGTCAGAAATATAGACACACAGAAAATATAGACAGATGTATGCAGATGTTTCTGTTGTGTTACCAGCATATAGGCGTCACGTGTATTGTCCATTCGTCTTAAATACCTTCAGTGGCGACACACAATAAAAAGCAAGGCATGGAGAGGAGATCATCTTGCCAAGAGTGGTGGGATAAGAGGAAAGAGCGGCGGAAGATTTGGAGATCACATTTTTTTCTCGCGATCGGCTGATGTGTTTTCTGTAACCGTCGGCGACGGAACTATCTTTTGGTTGATGTTGGGAGACAGTAATGAGAGATAGAAACGGGAGGAAAGCCCCCCCCCCCCCCCCTCTCCCCCACACACACACACAGCGAGATATAATTGTTTCTTAATGTGTTATATCAACTATCCAACACACGTAACTACGACTGTACTGTCAAAGATCAACCAAGCTGTGACAGTCAAGAATGATGGAAAATAGAGAAGTAGATAGAGGAATAGAAAGCGTATGTAAGGGATCTTGTAGTCGTCACTTAATGTCCAGTCTCAGTGCAGAGATAACAATTGTCTGGAATGAACATCTATGGTCTTCGTTAGGTGAAAACATTTCTTAACCAGTCACACAACAGAAACATAAGCTTGTGATATTATGAATGGTTCTGGATTAGACAAGAACACAATGGCAGCAGCACTGGATCTTCAGGATGCATTTAACAGACTAAGTCATATCTCCGAGTGGCTGTTGAGAGGTAGGAGAAGTGCCTGGGGATTCTTAGCAAAAGCTAATGGTCGACGTTTGGTGCAGGAGAGCCTGGCGTATGATACCACAACATCTAGCTTAAAAATGGAGGTGGAGGCGGTCAGTGCTAAATGGAGGTGGAGGCGGTCAGTACAGCTTTCCGCTGGTTGGAGAATACGATACACACACACACATCGTGATTGTAACTGACTCAGAAAGCATGCTGAGGAAGGTGAGGACAGGCAAGCTTCGGGCAGAGTGGCTTGCTTCGCTTCGGAGGTCACGGGTGGCAAGCATCACCTGGATCTTTTCTCCGGGGCATGCCGGTGTGCTGGGGAATGAACAGGCGGACAGATTGGCTGGCTCGGCAAAACTTGGTGGAGTATTGATGCATGACAAGGCAGACGTGGTTGCGGCCTTGTGGGAGCACGTGTACACCTCGGAGGAGCAAATGGATCACCATAGTCTGGCAAGAATGAGGCAGCGAGGAGTGACGAGGGGATCTGGCCGACGCTCGACGCTCAGAGGAAAGGCGAGACGGACATATAATCAGATTGCTACTGGAACTATTGGTGTTGGAACTCTTCGCTGGCTGCTGAGGATGGGGACGGAGCGCTTATGGGAATGCCCCGAATGCTGTGATGTCGGTTCCTAAATCAATCAATCAATCCGAGTGGCTGCGGACAAGGAACATTCCCTGCATGAAGTGCTGGGCACAGATAAGAGGAAAGTTATGGATGCCTCAGGCAGAAGACACAATCAGAGAAGTGTATTTACTTGAGAACATTTGGAGCGGAGAGGAGTCGATCAGAATTCAAGAAGAAATGTTAAATGTCAGACCTGTGCAAGATCTTCATCACATTGGATCGGGAGTGTAGGAATTGGCCAGCAGACAGCGCTGAATGGGAGGTGCATCTATTGGTACACGACAATGTGGCAAGAGGCAGAAGTGCCTGGGGGTTCATAGCGAAGGTTAATAGGCGGTATTTAGTGCAGGAGAGCTTGGCGTAGGATACCACGACACATAGTCTGAGAATGAAGGTGGAGGGCGTCAGTGCGTTCCGCTGACTGGAGGACAAATAGCACACACATGTCATGATTTTAACAGACTCACAGAGCATGCTGAGAGGGTATGATTGGTGCAGAGTGGTATTCTTCAATTACACAATAAAAGACTGGAGCACATGTTGTATCTGTTCCCCACGACACGTGCAGAAAACGAGCAGGCTGGTTTGGATCTGACCGTTGGGTAGGGCACGATGAGGCAGATGTGGTCAGGGATGTTTGGGATCACGTATAGTGTGACAGATCAGACACACCTTCGTTGCCTGGGGAGAATGGTGCTGCTGGGGTGACCAGGGCATCTGGCCGACACTCAGTACTCTGAGGAAAGGCCAAACGGGCGTATTATCAGATTGCATTTGGTACCATTAGTACATTTTACGTATGTTGCCGGGGCCCATAAGGGAAGCAAAGAATATCAACACTGTAGCCTACCATGCATGTCGTAAGAGGCGACTAAGGAGGCTTGATGGTTCCGTCTCCCTTCTACTGAGTGAGTGCGTGGCGCGACACTGTGAGCTGTGAGTTTCGTGTGAAATGCTTTTGAATCTACCTGAGGTTTTTGGAACGTGACTTCATGTTCGGAGTGATGGCAGGTGGCTATGTCCCAGAGTTGACTGGTTTTTGCCTTATGCAGAAATGCGTGGCTGCTGGGCTTCTGGTTGACTGCCACTGCCATCAGCGATGAACTGTATTTTCATGGACTGTGTGGGTGAACATCTAAGAAACATTCAGATAGGAAAATGCCTGCCGATTCCATCAGAGATGAACAGGGTGTTTCGTGGGGGACTGGTGTGTTGACATTCTGGTGGCGGCATTATGCACAGTGTTTCTGTGCGGGCTGTTGTTTGTCGCGACTCCTGTCTTTTCCACTTTTCACATTGGGCAGTGGGGAGCGTTTTGTGTGATATTCACTGGCACAGGAACGGAGCATAATGGGGACGACCCGTTGCTGTGAAGTTGGAACTGCGACTAACTAACTAACTAACCATTAGTATTGGGACTCTTCGCAGGTTGTTGAAGGTGACGACGGAGCACATATGGGCATGTCCTGAGTGATGTGATGCCCGTTCATCACTCAAGTCAATTCAACTAAATTTGCCATCTTCACGAAACGCACTCTTTCTTTGCTGTTTTATTGGTGGTAATGCGAATATTAGACCAGACAAACTTCGTGTCTTGATACGACGAAGATAAGAAACATATTGACTTTAAACATGTAGACTAGACCGTGTCTATTCAGACACATGAGTATTCTGTATCGACATATGCGTATACTTGACCGAGTCTCTTCAGGCATATGAGTAAACTAGACCGAGTCTGTTCGGATATAAGGTGTTAATACTTTGGGGCATCCAGTGGTTGGACTCTCCCTCTTGATTCACTCTAGACTTGGTGATTTTAAAGGTGAAGCGTCCATTGCTGTGTAAGCTTCTTGGTCTAGCACAACCTCTTATACTGTACGACCGTAAGGTGCTGCGAATAGCCACAACCTCTTATACTGTACAAGCGTAAGGTGCTGCGAATAGCCACAACCTCTTATACTGTACAAGCGTAAGGTGCTGCGAATAGCCACAACCTCTTATACTGTACAAGCGTAAGGTGCTGCGAATAGCCACAACCTCTTATACTGTACGAGCGTAAGGTGCTGCGAATAGCCACAACTTCTTATACTGTACGAGCGTAAGGTGCTGCGAATAGCCACAACCTCTTATACTGTACGAGCGTAAGGTGCTGCGAATAGCCACAACCTCTTATACTGTACGAGCGTAAGGTGCTGCGAATAGCCACAACTTCTTATACTGTACGAGCGTAAGGTGCTGCGAATAGCCACAACCTCTTATACTGTACGAGCGTAAGGTGCTGCGAATAGCCACAACCTCTTATACTGTACGAGCGTAAGGTGCTGCGAATAGCCACAACTTCTTATACTGTACGAGCGTAAGGTGCTGCGAATAGCCACAACCTCTTATACTGTACGAGCGTAAGGTGCTGCGAATAGCCACAACCTCTTATACTGTACGAGCGTAAGGTGCTGCGAATAGCCACAACCTCTTATACTGTACGAGCGTAAGGTGCTGCGAATAGCCACAACCTCTTATACTGTACGAGCGTAAGGTGCTGCGAATAGCCACAACCTCTTATACTGTACGAGCGTAAGGTGCTGCGAATAGCCACAACCTCTTATACTGTACGAGCGTAAGGTGCTGCGAATAGCCACAACCTCTTATACTGTACAAGCGTAAGGTGCTGCGAATAGCCACAACCTCTTATACTGTACGAGCGTAAGGTGCTGCGAATAGCCACAACCTCTTATACTGTACGAGCGTAAGGTGCTGCGAATAGCCACAACCTCTTATACTGTACGAGCGTAAGGTGCTGCGAATAGCCACAACCTCTTATACTGTACGAGCGTAAGGTGCTGCGAATAGCCACAAACCTCTTATACTGTACGAGCGTAAGGTGCTTCGAATAGCCACAACCTCTTATACTGTACGATCGTAAGGTGCTGCGAATAGCCACAACCTCTTATACTGTACGAGCGTAAGATGCTGCGAATAGCCACAACCTCTTATACTGTACGAGCGTAAGGTGCTGCGAATAGCCACAACCTCTTATACTGTACGAGCGTAAGGTGCTGCGAATAGCCACAACCTCCCGGCGGTGGTCCTGTCTGCTGGAAGTGAGTTCCTGTATTCTAAACACAGTTATACTAGTTATACCTCTGTAATAAACCCAGTGTGTCATCACTTCCCTCTGTGGCTGGAGGCCAACCAGAACTGAACTGAGCAGACACTCTGCGAGGACAATCCATTTTTGGCTGTCTCCTGGAGTGTGTGGTATGTCCACTCGGTGACCACTTGGGTGTGGCATGGCAGTTTGGCCGAAGGGCGAAAGCCGCAGGTGCCGCTGAATCGATAACAATAGCAACTTGAGGAAGATGACAGAAATATTGTCGAAACGTATTCATTACATTTGTTTTCGTGTTATTCAGACGGATTAGATCTGTGTGCACCATAGACATGAGTGAAACATGCACGGAGCTTTCATAGCCATCCAGTGGCTGTTTTCTCATGTATTAAATATGTGTAGCAACGTTTGTACAACCAACTATATTGACCGTAGCAGGATCTGACAAATCCAGTAAGAAATTAAATAACTAGAATAACGAAAGACACAGAAAATAGATTGCGCAGTTTATTGCCTGGCATATTTCCCCACATCTCGTCATTTGAATAATGTATAAATCAATGAATATAAAACGAAACACACGGCGAATCTTTAAAGCTGAAACACACAGTTCACTTTATTTGTGTCTTCATTGTTCGAATTCACAATAAGAAAAGTTCTTTTGATTGAAATAATTGTATCAACAGATGCAGGATTACACCTCAGTGCCTGCTTTGTTCAGATGTATTGCTGTCTTCCTGATGGCATCACTGCGCAGACAATGCTATTGTGACTGTATTTGATGGCATCACTGCGTGGACAGTGCTGTTGCGTCTTTAATTGATGGCATCACTGCCCGGACAATGCTATTGTGTCTGTATTTGATGGCATCACTGCCCGGACAATGCTATCGTGTCTGTATTTGATGACATCACTGCGCGGACAATGCTATTGTGTCTCTATTTGATGGCATCCCTGCGCGGACAATACTATTGTGTCTGTATTTGATGATACTGTGGCATCTATCAGATAACGGAAATACGTGTCCGTAGTAATTCTCCAGACAGCGAACAAAACCACGATTGAGACAGTCATAGCTGCAGGTCTTGCTTGACCACTCGTCAAAACCATCAGGGGGG
>JACEFZ010020199.1:0-15000 GCA_014155875.1 Cepaea nemoralis
CCCGTTTTGGGGGGTTTTTTTTTTGGATTTTCCTCCATGCCACCGTCTCAATCCATCCAGCATTATTGCTCTTGGTCTACCTTTCCCTCTCTTCCCCTCGATCTTTCGAGTTGTCACGATGTTCTCCAATGCCTCTCTTCTCATCGCATGACCAAAGAAAGCTGTCTGTCTCTTTCTTATTGATGTATATAATGTTCTAGTTTCATTAGCTTCTTTCAGGCAGTCGTTGTTAGTTACTTTGGCAGTCCAAAGAATTCGCAACATTCGTCTTAGGAACTACATCTATGTTGCTTCCAAGTTCTTCATAATTTACAGGCCTACAACAACCCAACCACCAATCTATTTATGCTTACAGACCTACAACCATCCAACCCCTCATCTGTTTATGCTTGCAGGCCTACAACCATCCAATCACCCATCTATTCATCCTTCCAGACCTATAACCATCCAACCACCCATTTATTTATGCTTCCAGACGTACAACCATTGAACCACCATTCTATTTATGCTTCCAGACCTACAACCATCCAACCACCAATTTATTTATGCTTCAAGACCTACAACCATTTAACCACACATATATTTATGCTTACAGATCTACATCGAGCCAACCACACACCTATTTATGCTTCCAGATCTACAACCACCACCCAACCACACATCTATTTATGCTTACAGACATACAACCATCCAACCACCCATCTATTTATGCTTCCAGACCTACAACAATCCAACCACATGCTTGCAGACCTATAACCATAGAACTGTCTCTGTCAACTGTCATTTACTGCCTATACACTGTAGTACCTTGCGGTGCATGGCGGGGGTAGGGGGGGGGGGGGTGTCTTGAACCTTAGGAATTAAGACCGCTAGTGCAGTAACCGCGAGCTGTGCAGGTTAGGATTTTCTTTTTACCCCCGACAGAAAAAAAACACCCACACTTTACCGAGGATTCGAACCCGGGACTCCCGGAGTAGAATCCAGCGTTCTAGCCACTCGGCCAGTCGCTTCTCTATTCGTGATTGCAGGCCTAAAACCACACGTCTGTGTATGTTTACTGAACTACAGCCATCCAACCTCTCATCTATTTATGCTTAAAGACCTACAACCACTCAACCATCCATATATTCACCCTTCCAGACCTACAACCATGCAACCAACCATCTATTCATCCTTCCAGACCTACAACCATGCAACCAGCTATCTATTTACGCTTACAGACCTACAACCACCCAACCACACATCTATTCATCCTTTCAGACGTACAACCATGCAACCAGCTATCTATTTACGCTTACAGACCTACAACCACCCAACCACTCATCTATTCATCCTTTCAGACGTACAACCATGCAACCAGCTATCTATTTACGCTTACAGACCTACAACCACCCAACCACACATCTATTCATCCTTCCAGACCTACAACCATGCAACCAGCTATCTATTTACGCTTACAGACCTACAACCACCCAACCACTCATCTATTCATCCTTTCAGACGTACAACCATGCAACCAGCTATCTATTTACGCTTACAGACCTACAACCACCCAACCACACATCTATTCATCCTTTCAGACATACAACCATGCAACCAGCCATCTATTTACGCTTACAGACCTACAACCACCCAACCATCCAGCCTCAAATGGATACCAGGATATGGTAACGAAATCAAAGGTGACCCGTGTGGTAGTGGTCACATCAGCCATCAAATGCCGGTTGGTCTATTGTATATGAACCTAGCACCATATACCATGTACGCCTCACGTCGTGAGAAAGAGCCTTATACTAATTGTACTTACTATAACAATGTTGCTTTCCTTTGCATGGCGGTGTAATCAACCCCAGCATTTATTGAATGTTTGTAGTTTTCTAAGTAATGATAGTTCAGTAGTTTGCTATCGCTTTCTAAAGGCCGACGCGCCTCATACAATCTAAAATAACACAAAGCGGTCTACTTCCAAATCCACCACAGCTGATTTCGAACCCTGGCTTCGGCATGACGGGGATGATGAAACTTCGCCTCTCATTATCACCCAAGTCTCGGCGACGGTTTCTTACCACAAAGCATCCTTTAATTTATTCATGGAGGTCAGTATGGCCGACCACAGGAACGAGCGTAGGCTCTTAAACTCTAGGTGTGCTTATGCGAGGTAGCAGGTTCAACCCCATATACTGGTAAGTTATACTAAATATGTTGACTTCTAGTCCTTGGCTTGGGGAAGTAAATTACAAGACCTCAGAAGTCGGAGTGGGCACGCCTGATGGAGAGGGACACTGGTAATAGGGAAAGCTAATCTACATGCAACAATCAGTCCAGTGCACTAGAAGTAGTAGCACGTGTATCGACTACGCTTGAGTTCACATTGTCTTTGATGCCTCTGTGAACATTCAAACATACCCCCACAGACAATATCCCTCACGTATTACAAACTTCCGACCACTCATACATTACCATTGCACAGCAAAATTTGAGAATAGACGTCAGGAGAAACTGTAGTTAAAATAAAATGAGTGTATAGGATCATGTATATAACACATACTTATCAATTGGGGAACCGTTTGAGGCCACTAAGACAGTTCATAAATACTCTCTTACTCTAAACCCTACCTCTGTGAGTGGCAAACATTACGTGTGCATTTATTTATGAACGATCATGTGTATAGTGTAGCAGAACAGATAAATATAGAACATATAGGCCAGAGAGAATGGTGCTGCGGGGAGTGACCGGGGCTTCTGGTCGACACTCATACTCTGAGGAAAAGCTAGACGAAAATATATTCATACTGGGACTGGTACTACTAGTATTGGGACTCTTCCTTGGTTGTTGAAAATGAGGACGGAGTACGTATGGGGAATGTCCCGAGAGCTGTGATGTTCGTTCTTGACTCAACTCAACTCAACTCCACACAATGCAACTCAACTCAACTCAACTCAGATCAACTCATCTCAGTTCAACTCAACTAGACCCCCATAGTTTAAACTACTCATTTTCTTAGATGCCTCTGGGTACATAACCAGACATACTCACACACGCCATCTCACACACATTAATGTTAAATATAACGCAATAGCCAGGCAAGACACACATACACGCGTACACTCACACATTTGTTACTTCCAACGACATTATTTAACAATCCGGGCGCTGGGAGAGAATAAACAACACGGAGCAATCTCAGAGCAAATCATGGGCTCCATTCATGTGTTAGATTAGAGATAGTGGCTTTAATTGTTTGCTTGGTTCAGGTGTTGGCAAACACATTTTGCGCTGTTTACGGATGGGATCAATGAATGTTTGAAATAAAGATAGAACGGAACACAAATACAATGGCAAGCCGACTGAAGTAAACAGAGTAGACAGGCAGACATAAGGGTCAGTGAGGGGGGAGGGGGTGGATGGTTTGACAGACAGAGAATCAGAAAGGTAGAGAGATAAAGAGGCAATGATGAGGGGTGGGTGGAAAGTAAAATCGGAGGATAGGTAGATAGATGAACAGGCAAAATGGCAAACAGTAGGTAGTAGGTTGGCAGACAGACAGACAGACAGACAGACAGACAGACAGACAGACAGACAGACAGACAGACAGAAGGACAGATAGACAAACAGACAGATAGATAAATAGACAGACGGACAGACAGACAGACGACTGGCAGTTTGGATAAAACCCCAATACCAGATGAAGAAGCTTAAATATTTCAGAAACATTAATATTACAGAGAAACTATTTGAAAAAAAAAAAAAAAAAAAATTACCACAGAAAGCTGTAAAGCAGAGTGTCAAGAAATGTGCAATACATTTTAAATTACTACATATGTCGACTGGAACAAGTACACAGAGACCAAGCTGTGTTATGCGAAGGCACCATTGTTAGCTATACCCACCGCAAGCCATTAATGGATTTCAAAACACCAGGGGATGCCAGGCAAATCAATGAATGAGACTATGCTGTGATGTTCTCGAGTCGGAACATGCTCGTGTATAAGCCACTTTCATCTGGGAGTAAGATAATTACTGAGATCTGCGCGCTGTCGGTGTTGGGGTATGGGTGCGGCGTCACAGTGTTGCATTAATGGTTGTGGTTTGGTTGCGCGCCACTGTGTAACGTTAATGCATATGTATTGATATCACGGATATCGATTGTGATTATAAATGATTTAACTATGGCTACTCTCTTTCCATCCATCCATCCATCCATCCATATATCCATCCATCCATCCATCCATCCATATATCCATCAATCCATCCATCCATCTATTCATTCACAATACCTATAACCATCCATCCATCCATCCATCCATCCATCCATCCATGCGTCCATGCATCTAATCATCCATCCATTCATTCACTCACCCATCAACTCATTCATCCATCCATCCATCCTTCCACTCATCCATCCACCCATCCATCCTTTTTTTAAATGAAGAAAAAAAATAAAAATGCGGGTAGTGTTTTAAAAGACATATCAGTTAATTTAAGTATACTGAAACAAGTAAAGAAACTGTAAAGAAACCCTGAAAGAAACCCTGAAACTAGAAAAAGAGTTTCAAGTACCTAGGAAATATAATATCATCAAATGGCAAATCAGAAGAGGAGATCGAAAATAGATGCAATAAGGCAAGCCAACCCATTGGACATATAACACCAATACTAAAGAACAAATATGTATCAATAGTTACTAGGAAAGCACCTTACAACATAGTCTTTCTACCAATTCTATGCTACCAATGCCAAACCTGGACAATGACAGGAAAAGAGAAAAGAAAAATCACAACAGAAATGAGATTCCTGAGAAGAATTCTCAATGTATCAAGAAGAGATAAGATCAGAAATGAAGAAACCAGGACTAAAGTGGAGGGTTATAGCAATGCTAGATTTTATTAGAAGGCAGCAAGTCAAATGGTTTGGCCTTGCAAGTAGGTTACCAACTAACAGTATACCACAACAAGCAATGATGTACAAACCAAATGGAAGCAAAGGAAGGGGCCGACCACGTAAACGATGGACGGATGGGACAGCAGAGTCCGTGGGAATATCCTTATATGAAGCCCATAAGCGGGCACTCTCCCGCTGTTTATACTTCACCTCGACACCGCAAGGTACAAGAGGAACCTGATGAGATTAGATGAGATGAGACGAGATGAGATGAGATGAGTTAAGTAACTCTTTGTTTCCACTAAGTCAATTCATAAATAAGCACACATGCATTGTTTGGCGCTCTAGAAGTAGAAATTAGAGGACGTACTAGACAACATGCCGGCTTCGTAGCTTAGAGGTTATGACTTTTCTCCGTAATCTCGTATACTCTCGTAGGTAACGTGATGACGGTGAGAATCAGCAGTGGTTCGAATCGCATCGGTAACTTACAGGGTATGTGAGCCGGCCGCTCAGAAAGCAATGGCAAACTACTGAGCGTAATCTTGCCAAGAAATCAACATACAGCTGAATGATGCTGGTGTTGACAGCGATGTCCTGTAAAGGATATGCAAAAAAAAAAAAAAAAAGCTAGACAACATAAAAATTAGAACTATAGTTGCCGACCGGGATTCTAACATGCAACTCCAAATGACGACGTAGTCTGGCTGCAGGAACAAGAGTACTTCGACGCATGCCCGACTAGACACCCCAATGAACAGATGTCTTCAATAGCCAGGTTTATTATCCACATGAATCCACAACTACGAAATATTGACAGAATTCGTATTTTACGATTAAAATAGCATCATAGGTCTCAGAATTTTATATAAAACCAGCGAACCTCTTGTGAGGCAATGGTTCCGTCGCCCAGCTACTGAGTTACGTGCATGGAGCGACACTGTGAGCTGTGGATTTTATGTGGACTGATTTTACATCTGTCCGCAGTTGTTTGTATTGTGAACTGCATGCTCAGATAAAAAATGGCAAACGGCCGATTGCTGAACTAGCTGATTTTGCCTTATGCATAAATATGTGTGCACCTGCTGGTTTACTAGTGACTGCCGCTTCCATCGACGATGAACTGCTATTTAATGACGGACTGATGTTTTGGCATTCTGGCAGTGGCCTTATGCATGTATGCCTGTGTACGCTGTTGATTTGTCAGGACTACTGTCTGTTCTTTTTGTCAAGTGGGACAGTCGAGAACATATCAGTGTGATATTGACCGGCACAGGAACGGAGCATTCTGGGGTGACCCTTTGCGTGAAGTTGTAGCCGCGACTAATGACTAAGGACTAACGGTTGCGTCCAGTATAGTAAATGATATTTCTAAGATATACATGTACAACACTTGGAACCGAACAATCATTTCCGCAGGGCTGCCTGTCGAAAGCGTGCACAGCAGTATGAGCTCTGTAGATCCAGCGACGACACCCAGGAGTCCTACAAGAAAATTGCACGCGTGAACCGAACGACGTAGACCGGGTCGAACCTACAAGCCTTTGGATCACGAGGCAGGTGGCGTTACCACTTTGCTACGGAGACTCAGGTCTTTATGTGAAAATAGTCCGATCTTAAATTAGATAAAACCCGGTGCAATGTAGTTAATCCGTTGACCTTGGATCTTTAATGGCCTCAAGGGTTTCCCGGCAACTGAATAAGATGTATTCTACGTGCTTTGGAAGAAGGGAAGACATAAAGGGAACCCACTACATACACCAGAAAAAGACTGTTACCAATTTAATCGAATTATAGGAAAGAAATGTACCTATTATATATATATATATATATATATATATATATATATATATATATATATATATATATCTATATATATATATATATATATATATATATATATGTATATATATATGTATATATATATATATATATATATATATATATATATATATATAATATATATATATATAATATATATATATATATATATATAATATATATACGACGAAATAGAAATGGCGATGGCTCAAATTGGATCACAAGAAATAAAAATAATACTTGGTGATTTTAATGCAAAAGTAGGAAAGGGAAAAATGGAGGATGTAGTGGGGAATTATGGTTTAGGTACAAGAAATGAAAGAGGGGAAAAGCTAATAGAATGGGCAAATATCAATGAGATGATAATTGGAAACACATGGTTTAAACACCATAAAAGACGACTGTTCACATGGATAAGCCCTGATAAGAAAACACGCAACCAAATTGACTACATACTAATTAATAAAAGATTTAGAAATGCTTTAATTAATGTAAAGACAATGCCTGGTGCTGACTGTAATATTGATCATGTACCACTATGTGGACAAATAAAAGTAAGATTAAAGAGAGGGAAAAAAATGGTTAAGAACATGAGACTTAATAAAGAGGTTCTGAAAATAGATAAAGAAATGCAAGAACAATACAGAGTGACTGTGAAAAATAGGTACAATGCAATAACTAAATACAGAGTATAGATGCACAATGGGAAATGTTAAGGGACTCCATTCATCAAACTAGCAAAGAAGTATTACCGGAGAGAGGCAAAATAGCTAAGAAAAAATGGATGAATGAAGATATCTTAAAACTGATGGACAAAAGAAAACAGAGTAAAAATGACAAACAAGAATACGCTAAGATAAATAAAGAAATAAAAGATAAATGTGGGAAGGCTAAAGAAAGTTGGTTAAACGAGCAATGCAAAAAAATTGAATTAAATTCCATTAAAGATACAAAAAATATGCACAGACAAATCAGTGAGCTTACAGGAAGAAAAATAAGAATAAATACAGGGTGTTTGAAATCAAAAACAGGAAAGATAATATTAGAGGAAGATGCTATAATGAAGAGGTGGAATGAGTATATAAGAGAATTATATGAAGGAGAAAGGGGAGAATTAACAGAAGATAGTAACTTAGAAGGTCCACCTATTCTGAAAGAAGAAGTCGCTGACGCTATGAAACGTATGAAGAAAGGAAAAACAGCTGGGCCAGATGAAATCACAATAGAAGAATTAGAAGTATTGGGAGAATTTGGAGTAGATATATTAACCAAAATGTTGAATGATATTTACAGCAGTGGATATTTACCCAGTGATATGCTGAAATCTTTATTTATAGCTATACCAAAAAGACCAGGAGCAATTGATTGTGAAGATTTTCGTACAATTAACCTTATAAACCATATCACTAAGCTTCTACTCAGAATCATAATGAGAAGAATCAAAAAGAAAATAAAAATGGAAATTAGTGAAGAACAGTATGGATTTGTGGAAGGAAAGGGCACAAACAATGCAATTTATACATTACGGACACTAATAGAAAGGTCAATAGAGAAACAGAGAGACATATATTTGTGCTTCATAGATTATACTAAGGCATTTGATAAAGTAAAACATGATGAACTGATTAAAATGTTGGAAGATATCAACATTGATGGAAAAGATTTAAGAATAATAAAGAATGTTTACTGGAACCAAGTAGCAGCAATTAAAATGGGAAATAAAGAGGGTAGTTACGAACAGATAAAGCTAGGAGTACGACAAGGGTGTGTCTTGTCACCAGATCTTTTCTCCCTGTATAGCGAAGTAATAATGAGAGAGATCAAAGAGATGCCAGGAATACTAGTTGGAGGTTATAATATAAATAATATACGCTATGCAGATGACACAGTATTGGTGGCGGATAATTCAACAGACCTACAACAATTATTAGACGTTGTAGTAACAGAGAGTGCAAGGAAAGGACTCTCCTTGAATATCAAGAAAACAGTAACAATGGTAATATCAAAGAAAATGGTGACACCAAAATGTGACATAGAAATAGAAGGGAAAATCCTTAACCAAGTTGATAATTTTAGATACCTAGGGGCATTTATAACATCAGATGGAAGATGTACAACAGAGATTAGGAGTAGAATAGGGCAGGCAAAAGCCGCTTTTCAGAAAATGAAGAGTATCTTATGCAATAAGTCACTATCACTGAATGTAAGAAAGAGAGTGCTGAAATGCTATGTAGAACCAGTTTTGCTGTATGGCAGTGAATCTTGGAACGTAAATGAACAAATTAAGAAGAAATTAGAAGCAACAGAGATGTGGTTCCTGAGACAATGTTGCGAATTCCTTGGACTGCCAGAGTAACTAACGACGACTGCCTGAAACAGGCTAATGAAACTAGAACATTATATACAACAATAAGACAGAGACAAACATCTTTCTTCGGTCACGTGAGGAGAAGAGAGGCATTGGAGAACATCGTAACAACTGGAAAGATCGAGGGGAAGAGAGGCAGAGGTAGACCAAGAGAAGTGATGCTGGATGGATTGAGACGGTGGCATGGAGGAATATCAGCATCAGAGTTGATCCAAAAAACCAAAGACCGAGATCTATGGAGAGCCATGAACGCCTACGCCAGCCGGCACGACACTTGATGATGATGATGAATGTACCTATGTCCGCAAAACGACAAATAATAAGTAGCATATTCATCCCAACTCTGTGTACCAATGTCACACTTGGATTTTATACAAATCACACTTACGTAAAATTAACACCTGCGAGATCAGATGCATGAGACGAGTTACCAACTTAAATATCCGAGATCAATTTAGAAATGATATTATCAGACAGACAGTGGGATCAACGCCTTGTGCCACATATATTGAAAGGCAGAATATAAAATGGCTCGGCCATCTCGCTTAAATGCAACAGAATCAGTTACCAGCATTGGCGCTACATCAGAGTAGATCTGATGGAAGATGATGATCGTGATGAATATGGAAGAAAACAACACATACTTTACGAACTGTTACGATTAATGGAGAAAAGATACAGGCGGGCAGCCATGGAATATTGTTGACTGTCTGTCATCGCTGGGATACAAGATCAGTATTCGTGTATTATGTATTTCTTAATTTGACACTCAGTTGCATATCCTTTACAGGACGCTGCAGTCAACCTAGCATTATTTGGCCGTTTGTTCTTCTTCTTCTTCTTCTTCTTCTTCTTCTTCTTCTTCTTCTTCTTCTTCTTCTTCTTCTTCTTCTTCTTCTTCTTCTTCTTCTTCTTCTTCTTCGTCTTCTTCTTCTTCTTCTTCTTCTTCTTCTTCTTCTTCTTCTTCTTCTTCTTCTTCTTCTTCTTCTTCTTCTTCTTCTTCTTCTTCTTCTTCTTCTTCTTCTTCTTCTTCTTCTTTCGTTCGCCTGAAATATGTTTATAACTGCAATGTTGTCTCTTGTATGAATTTTACAGTCTTTTTTAGTTCACTCAGCGGTCCATAGAGTTTATCTTCCACTGTTGTCTCTCTAGGCCAGAAGGTTCGCCTGGATATGTTGTAGTTTGGGGAATCCTGGAGTATGTGCTCTGCTGTCTGCGACGCCACAAAAAAAAAAAAAAAAAAGTAGCACATAGCTGAGTCACCAATCTTGAATTTTGTATACATGTGGTTGCGTAACCTATTTTATCCTGTTCTGAGGCGCAGAAGAATTACCTGTTCCGGTCTGTCCGTAACGTGGTAGTCGTCTTGAGTAAGGTTTGGAGGCCTTCTGACTGATTTGATCATCTTTTATTTTTGGTGGTATGTAATGGGCACTCAGGTTGTTCTTCTTTTGCTCCTTCCTTAGCCAATCGATCAGCTATGTCGTTTCCGGGGACTCCACGTTTGTGATTTCTTAGAAAGTTTACGTTCAGTAGTTTGCAATTCTTTTCTGTTCCACCGGCATCATCATGTGCCATGCCAATAAGAGTAGCGGTCATGTTCTTCATCTCACGCACGCGATCATCGGAGTCGTGGATCTGCTCAGTGTTCTGGTCCTGACCATACCACGTGGCCAAGCCATCCAGGTATTTACTTCTCTGCCTTTAAATTGTTCTCTTCAAATCAATCTTGCCAGTTGTCATCAAATTCTCCAGTTTATTTCTGTTCATAACGTGTCTAATAAATGACTGTCTACATCTAATTTATCTAATAAGTTTACGGTTTTCATTTGTTTCTTATAAGACTTGGTCAGTGGTTTTTCTGTCTGTCCGTGGTATTTTTTGCCTCAAAAACCAAATTTCCACAGCCATCAGATGTATTTCAGCTTGTCTGCTCATTGTCCACGCTTCACATCCATAGTACAGATTCTATCTAGCACCCCAACACTCGTTTTCTCGTTGCATGTGACATCATTTTATTGGTTAGTATGTTTTCCATCTTGCAAAAGGCTACGTTCGATATGGCGATTCTTGTTCTAATTTCTTCAAGGCAGCTACCATACCACTATATGAAAACCAACACAAAGCTGTCTATGGCCAAATGGCCAGCAGCTGGGTTTCGAACGCGGTATGCAGCATTGCGAATTACGTCCGTAACCGTTTCGCCAAGAGAGCCGAGTTTAAAATGAAAACAGCTACAGAATTCACGATCGTGTACAAAAACGTCTAATATAGCATGAGGTAATGTATGTTTATTTGTTTGTTTGCAGACTAGTGGCTAAACAAAGCGACGAGAAAAGTTTAGTCAAATACGATGAACTGGACGAGGCATACACGGAGGCAGATGAGCTCCCGACCAAGACCGAAAAATCCTTCATACCCAGCAAATCCTACCTTCCCAGAAGCTGCCCTTGTCTAAGGTACGTCGGCATGTTTGTTGGCTACGGTATTGATTAAGGAATTGTCGTGTGGTAATTAAATTAACTGGTTGTCGAGTGATAATAATTAGATGGATACTGATTAGTTTAATAAGCGAATGGATGGATTTTGATTACACGGATGGCTTGTTGAGTGTGTGGATGTTGAATTGCCCTGGGTTGTGATGCTGTTTAGGGTTATGTATCAATCTATGAACGATTATTCAATTATCACATGCTCTGTAATATTTATTGGGGAGCGAGTAGCCTGGCGGTTACAACTGGTCTCTAATTTCTCGGAGCATGGGTTCTCGCCTCTGGATGTAGGAGGTAGTGGCTAGAACGCCATGTTGCTACCATCATCACCAGCTTCTTCTTCTTCTTCTTCTTCTTCTTCTTCTTCTTCTTCTTCTTCTTCTTCTTCTTCTTCTTCTTCTTCTTCTTCTTCTTCTTCTTCTTCTTCTTCTTCTTCTTCTTCTCCTTCTCCTCCTTCTTCTTCTTTTTCTTCTTCTTCTTCTTCTTCTTCTTCTTCTTCTTCTTCTTCTTCTTCTTCTTCTTCTTCTTCTTCTTCTTCTTCTTCTTCTTCTTCTTCTTCTTCTTCTTCTTCTTCTTCTTCTTCTTCTTCTTCTTCTTCTTCTTCTTCTTCTTCTTCTTCTTCTTCTTCTTCTTCTTCTTCTTCTTCTTCTTCTTCTTCTTCTTCTTCTTCTTCTTCTTCTTCTTCTTCTTCTTCTTCTTCTTCTTCTTCTTCTTCTTCTTTTTCTTCTTCTTCTTCTTCTTCTTCTTCTTCTTCTTCTTCTTCTTCTTCTTCTTCTTCTTCTTCTTCTTCTTCTTCTTCTTCTTCTTCTTCTTCTTCTTCTTCTTCTTCTTCTTCTTCTTCTTCTTCTTCTCCTCCTCCTCCTCCTCCTTCTTCTTAACCCTCCTCTCCTGACCGGCGTACAAAACTAAACACTTAATCACTTCCACACGGTGAGCAAAAGAAACTGCAGAACACGACATGGCAAGCTGGAATGACAGATACAGACTTCTTCTCGCGGGCTCCCGTGTCATGCTCCCGTACTATGCTGCATAAATCGCAGCTGAAATGAACCGGCCATGTTGCCCTCATGACAAATGAGCGATACCAAAGAAACGCTTCTATAATAAACCTTGTTTTGGGCAAGAGAGCTCGATGAAGAACTGAAAGCGAACAAATCCACCCCGAAAGCCTCCATTAAAAAACAAAAACAAAACCAAAAGCAGCAACTGTAGAATTAACTCTGTCCTGTGGTTGAACAACATGGGAGCCTTGGTTGTGTAGTGGTTAGACACACTTGCCTGACGACCCGGTGGTTATGGGTCCCACCCCCAGCTAGTCGGATTCGTACTTGTAAAACTGACCTAGGCCACCCTGAAATGGTTCCAAGGATATTTTTGGAAGTAAAGGCGACCGGCAAGACACTGACGACGTAATCATTGAGTGTCTACAGATTTAACAAAAATGTGGGCCTAGCAGGCTGCGTCTTAGTTCTTAAAACGGTCCATCTCGTATTTAAGTGTACACTTCTTTTGGTTTATCTGTCTGGTTTAATCAGATCTGTACATTTGTAAAGTTAATGATGTTCTTCTTTGACTTCGTTTATTCTTTGGAAACCAAACTGACAAAAATAATGAGAGGCGTCTGATCGTGTGACTAGAATTTCGGGCTTTCCATTCTGGAGACCCGGGTTTGAAACCACAGTAAGGTGATGTTTTTTTTTTTTTTGATGGGGCAGTAAAAGGAATCCTAACTTGCACAGTTCGTGGCGACTGCACTAGGCAGGCGGCCTTAATTCCCCAGGCTCAATGCATCAACCCCCCTCACTATATTACTCAGCAAAGTACTACAAGCAGTAATGGCAGTTCAGCTATTCTTAGCAAGGGAGTGCTTTACACCTAGTTATGATCTTACAGGTCAGCATATCTAACTGCGGCATTTATTTGTGAATTCTAGGCAGATTCCATCAAGGCAACGGTCACTGTTACCCGTGCTGGGTTGTTTGTCCTCAGAATTTTGCCAAATCAGCGCCTTTATGGTCTACTCTTGGCGATTTACAACTGCTATAAGATTTTTAAGGTGCACATACAGCTTGCACACGTTCTATCATGCTTATATCTCCTTCGAGTCTGTGGCTTAGGGGTAGTGAACAGTTTAACAGTCCAGACAACCCGCGTTCCAAGTGAGATGCAGGCGATATGAGTGCAGATCGTTTTTCGTTGATTTTCACAATAATGTGAGCGTCAATCGTTCAGAAAACAATGGCAAACTGCTGAAATAAAAATTGCCTAGAAAATTTGTAACAGCCAAGAAATTATGGGGTTGCTTGCTTGCTTGTAATTAACAAATAAAAGAGTGAATAAAAGAGTGTCTGAACACATACCTCAATGGATCGACAAGATACTACACACAGGCGATGGGAGCCTAGTTGGGCCGCACACCGGAAGCTTCCCGCTTCATCAATTGCTAGACCAATGCTGGAAAGCGGCCAGTGATAGATAGAGACAGGGCCTTTCGCGTGTTGTTTAACACACAAAATACTCGCTTGTTATAGTTTGCAGAAGCAGTAATGATTAATCGACACACGCCAGTTTCTTGCAAACAGAAAGACATTTTAGCCAGTTTAAAATTAACCTGGTAGACATTTGACATTACTGTGCGAACATGTTCATATTTCAGCTTTAAGGATTTATCTAGTTATTTTGCTTTACGTTGAGTGAATTCTGCAGTATGTACCTGACAATATGCAGCGAAATATGCCAGGCAATAAATCGTGCAATCTATTGTTTGTGTCTTCGTTATTCAAATTCACTACGGGAAAACATTGTTTTGAATATTTGCTTTGATTATTTTCTCCATAGACAAGTAAGTATATTTGTTTTAATTATTTTCTCTATTGACAACTCAGTATATTTGTTTTTATTACGTTCTCTATAGGAAAGTCAGAATATTTGTTTTTATTACGTTCTCTATAGGCATATCAGTATATTTGTTTAGATTATCGTCTCCATGCCGGCTTCCTGGCCTAGAGGTTAGCGACTTTTCTCCGTAATCTCGTATACTCTCGTAAGTAACGTGACGACGGTGAGAATCAGCAGTGGTTCGAATCGCGTCGGTAACTTACGGGATATGTGAGCCGGCCGCTCAGAAAGCAATGGCAAACTACTGAGCATAATCCTGCCAAGAAATCAACAATCAGCTGAAAGATGCTGATGTTGACAGCGATGTCTTGTAAAGGATATGCAAACATTTAATCGTCTCCATAGACACGTCAGATTATTTGTTTAGATTATCGTCTCCATAGACAAGTCAGTATATTTGTTTTGTTAATCTTCTCCATAGACAAGTCATTATATGTGTTTTTATAACGCTCTCTATAGGCAAGTCAGTATACTTGTTTTTATAACGTTCTCTATAGGGAAGTCAGTATATTTGTTTAGATTATCGTCTCCATAGACAC
>JACEFZ010020200.1:0-21461 GCA_014155875.1 Cepaea nemoralis
AATAGAATTTAATTCAATTTCCTTGCACTGCTCGTTTAAACAACTTCCTTTGCTTTCACACAATAATCGCTTATTTCTTTTTTTATCTTATCATATTCTTTTTTGTCATGTTCACTCTGTTTTCTTTTGTCCATCAACTTTAAGATTTCTTCAGTCATCCATTTGTTTCTTAGCTTTTTGTCTTCTCTCCGGTAATATTTCTTTACTTGTTAGATGAATGGAGTCCCTAAACAATTCCCATTGTTCGTTTATACTCTGTACTTTAGCTATTACAGTGTACCTATTTTTTTTTTTTACAGTCACTCTGTATTGTACATTAATATCTTTATCTACCTTCAAACCCAGGTAGACAAGTGCAGGTAAATGCATTGATACCATCGGTACAGGTTCCCCCATTAAGGCACGGTGAAGACGTACATTCATTGATCTCCTGAAAGAATAAATGACATTTAAGGCAGTCATTTGCGAAATGGCAAACATAGTCACCAATTTACATATGTCAGTTGCAGTGAGAAAAAGTGTGTTGAGCTGCCACATAGAACCCAAGAAAGTGTACGATTATAAAGGTCCACTTAACGCGCTTTAAGGCACTCTGGGCATTTTTGGTTATATTCGTATTTTTATAGACCAGTCAAACTTCATGGGTCATGTGGACAGTATCACATCGGTCGCCCTACTTCCCTAGACATGTCCTGCTAAATAATTTAGACTGGATTGGCCTTGGAGCCAAGGGTAATTATTAAAAACAAAGATGGTATCTAATCCTATACGGATGGAACCCTTGTCTTCCGGGACGGCAGGCGGGTGTCTAGCTACACCGAACACCCCCCCCCCCCCCCACGTCCCCGCGCCCCCTATTTCTCCTCGCCTATACAGATGGACGAATATGAAACATGGACGATAAGCAGACAGGATGAGAAACATGCAATGTCGTGGGAACGTGGTTTCTGAGGGAAATGCTAAGAATACCATGGAAGGACAGAAACACCAATGCGAAAAGTCCTACCAGAAACACAGGACAGCAGTAAATGGATGAGGTAAAGTCGACGTCCAGGTCTCAATACTGCATGCCTTTAGCAGGGGGTTGCGATCAACCCCAATCTTCACTTGATTTACTAGACAAGTTTTACTTCAGTAGTTTGTCATTACTTTCGAACGAGAAGTCAAAGTGTACGTGCAACTAACTGACCGATGATGTGATGGAAAATTTGGAATATCTTGGATCATTGATAACCAACAATGGTGACACAATGAAAGAAATTAAACGACGACTATAAGTTTGCTCTTCAAAGACTAAAACAACTGAATAAATTATGGAGTGGGACAGACAGAACTACAAAAGTTAGATTTTTAAGAGCATGCATCTTTCCCATTGCAACATACGCCTGTCAGACCTGGACACATACTAAACAAGCTGAACAGCGCATAAATGCTTTTGAATATAAATGTTATAGACGGGTCCAAGATTATCTTGGGTAAAGAAAAGAACAAATGCATCCATACTTCAAAAGCTGAATATTGAAGAGGGATGGCTATTAAAGACGATAAAACAACGAAAATTGAAATATTTTGGCCATTTGAAACGTCATGAAAGTTTGGAGAGAACAATAATGGAGGTGTATATGCCTGGGAAGAGAGGAAGAGGAAGACCAAAAATTCTCCCTTGGGAGAAATTCCCACATCGGCTGAGAACCACTGAGATAACAATTTTGGACTGTACCCGTCACATCTAAAGATTAACTCCATAGAAGAAGTCAATAAGCCTGGAGTAGTACGAAGATGAAGTCTGATTTATGGAACTAAAATTACAGCCATAGGATAAACATTTATGTAAACTTATAGACCATAATGGATGGAATATAGAACAATCTTCAATGTATGCCGGTTGGTGGTGAAGAGGTTATGGGCAGAATTCGTAATCTCGCATACCGTACGTACCAAGATATCCAAACAGTCAAACAATTCTGGGGCTGACTGCGACGTCATGTAAAGGATACGCAACTAACTTTTATTTTCAATGTTGATATTGGAGACAGTTGAAGAATTAACTGAAAAAGAAAGGAGAAGAGAAGGCAAGTAAAGGAACTCAACTCCAATCTAATGCAACATACAGACAGAGAAGATACCGGCCACAACTATCTTCCACTGAAAGCAATTGACTTCAAAACTGTCTCGGACAGAGGGGGTTACAGTAACAACTGTCATTGGCTGCGATCTAATGTAATATATGTATGTGACAGGAAGAGTTAAAGCAACACATAATGGGACATTGGTAATTAAAGTGACAGCAGGGGTAAAAATAACACATGTGTGAAATAACAGGTGCTAAAGTAACAACGGTTCCAAACAAAAGTTGCTAATGTAACAACTGTCTGAGACAAAAAGTGCTGAAGTAACAACTGTCTTATGCAAAAGGTCCTAAAGTAGCAACAGTCTGAGACAAAAGGTGCTGAAGTAACAGATGTTTGAGACAAACGGTGATAAAGTAACAAATATCTGAGACAAAATTTGCTAAAGAAACAATTGTCTGAGATTCATCATCATCGTTATCAAGTGCGATGCCGGTTGGCATAGGCGTTCATGACTTTCCACATATCTCGGTCTTTGGGTGTTTGGATCAACTCCGCTGATGATATTCCCCCATGCCATCGTCTCAATCCACACAGCATTATTTCTCCTGGTCTACCTCTCCCTCTCTTCCACTCGATCTTTCCAGTTGTCACGATGTTCTCCAATGCCTCTCTTCTCATCACATGACCAAAGAAAGCTGATTGTCTCTTTCTTATTGTTGTATATAATGTTCTAGTTTAATTAGCCTCTTTAAGGCAGTCGTTGTTAGTTACTTTGACAGTCCAAGGAATTCACAACATTCGTCTTAGGAACCACATCTCTGTTGCTTCCAAGTTCATCCTAATTTGTTCATTTACATTCCAAGATTAACTGCCAAACAGCAATACAAGTTCTATACAGCAATTTAGCACTCTCTTTCTTACATTCAATGATGGTGGCTTATTGCATATGATACACTTCATTTTCCAAAATGCAGCCTTTGTTTGCCCTATTCTACTCATAATCTCTGTGCATCTTCCATCTGATGTTATAATTGCCAATATGTATTTAAAACTATCCACCTGGTTAAGAATTTTCCCTTCTATTTCTATTTCACATTGTGGTGTCCCCATTTTCTTTGATATCACAATTGTTACTGTTTTCTTTACATTCAAGGAGAGTCCTTTCTGTGGACTCTCTGTTACTGCAATGTCCAACAATTGTTGTAGGTCTGTTGCATTATCCGCCACCAATACTGTGTCATCTGCATAGCGTATATTGTTTATATTGATATTGGGGGGGCACGAGGTGTCAGGCATTGATAGAACCTTTGATAAGGATGACTCTCATGTCCTTTTCAGGACCCATCCCCAATTGGTCCAAGCCTGACACCCAGCTCACGCCTGTGGCTCTTGGTAGCTGTCAGCATGCGACAGCGGCCACCCCCCCCCCCCCGGGCAACAGCTGAGAGAGGTTGGCTAAACCAGGCGCGGGTAACCGATTTGGTGTCAAACCAAGCGGTAAACTAGGGTATGCCCAGCATGTGAAGACAGGATCCGGCAGACTGCGCGGAAGAAATCATTCCTGATTCAACGGGCAAGACCTGCAACGCTTTGTGGAACGTAATGAGCACGGCAAGGCACGTAGAGCGCCCTGGTCATCCACTGCACCTGTATTCATCTCCAGTCGTCTTGACTTGTCCTGCCACTGGACTCAGATGAACTCAGGCGAGAGAGTAAGGTCGACGAATTGCGCAACTCTTCCTCACTTTAATCCAATTCATCGGGCAAGTCATTCTTCATCCAACGTCATATATCACCTTCAAGCCCTGTGGCGATGAGCGAGCGGCGAAGCGGCAGGCGTGGGTACGCTGGCAGCCGTAGTCGCAGACCTGCACACAGGCGGCTCAGGCCATATGGTCGTCTTCTACTGACCGGAGCAGCAGTGGGATTCGGCAGCCCCCTGAGCGACTGAGAAGCTCTCTATAGGAACACACTGCTCACCTCCATAGGAAGGGGCTAGAAAAGGTGCCCTAAACATTGCCTGCTCCATCACTACCTAACCAGCTAGCCGCGGTTGGTGGGTACCCTAAACTGCTGTCGACATACAAACAAAGAAAAAACAGGTAAAGCTAAAAGAGCAAACCATATTCCCTTAACAATCGGAACTTGGAATGTACGCACCCTACTTGACAGAGATGGCGCGTCGGGTCCAGAGAGACGAACAGCACTGATTGGGAGAGAGCTGGGCAGGTACAACATCGACATTGCAGCCTTGTGCGAGACACGACTTGCAGAAGAAGGCCAAATCTGTGAAATAGGAGCCGGCTACACATATTTCTGGAGTTGAAGGAAAAGTGAGGAAAGACGCCAATCCGGTGTGGGATTTGCCATTAAGTCGGCAAACTAGTCGACCAACCTGGTCGGCAAACTAGCTGGATTTCCAAGGGCTATAAACGACAGGCTCATGACCATTAAATTGCCCCTGCTAAATGGAAGGAAGCATGCAACCATTGTGAGTGTCTACGCACCAACTATGACCAATGAAGATGATGTCAAGAACAAGTTTTATGAGGACCTGCACAATGTACTAACATCTGTTCCCAAAGGAGACAAACTTATACTTCTTGGAGATTTCAATGCCAGAGTAGGCACGGACACTACCTCCTCGAGTGGCATTATTGGAAAGCACGGAGTCTGAAATTGTAACAGCAATAGACTCCTCCTTCATCAGACATGTGCCGAACACGATCTCCTGATTACCAACACTATTTTCTGTCTCCCCATGAGAAACAAGACATCATGGATACACCCTCGATCGAAACACTGGCACCTCATTGACTATGTCATCGTCAGGAGGAGTGACAGACAAGACGTTCGGGTGAGAAAATCCATGTATGGTGCCGAATGTTGGACAGACAATCGTCTCGTTATCTCGAAATAAACATTCACATCAAACCACCACGGCGTCCTCAAGGGGTGAAAATGCAAAAACAAAAACAAAAACAAACAAACTAAATGCCACCCGCCTAAACAGCAAGAAAATGCAGCTGTCGTTTGAAAATATGCTGGAAGACCGCCTCAAGCCCAATGCTGCAGCTAAACAGGATACAGAAACAGAGTGGAGAGCCATAAAGGACATAATTTACAACACTGCTATGGAAATCCTGGGTCCAATCCCCCGAAAGCATAAAGACTGGTATGATGAAAATTCCGAAGACATCAACCAATTGCTGGCCGAGAAACATCTTCTCCTCAAGGCACATTTGAATGACCCGAAGTCAACATAAAAAAGGATGCCTTCAATAACATTCAGAGAGTAGTGCAGCAGAAACTTCGGCACATGAAGGACTCCTGGCTGAGCAGCAAAGCTGATGAAATTCAAGGCTTTGCTGACAGACATGATATGAAAAACTTCTACGACTCACTGAAAGCGGTCTATTGTCCTACATCACCAGACACAGCTCCCCTCCTCAGTGCAGATGGGGGAACATTGGTCACTGATAAGAAAGACGTCCTTCAGCGCTGGGCAGAATATTTCAGCAACATCTTAAATGCAACTTCCTTCTTCGATGATGAAACCATCAACTGCCTTCCTCAAGTTCCCATTAATGATACACATGATGACCTGCCAACCATAGTGGAAGTAAACAAAGCCACCCAGCAACTCTCCAGCGGCAAGGCACCTTGTCCTAACTCCATCCCAGCAGAGATATACAAAGCAGGTGGGGCGGTCCTAACAGAGCAGCTTCACCAAGTCTTAGAAACATATGGATGAACGAGACCATGCCACAAGATTTCAAGGACGCGTCAATAGTCTACCTTTACAAACGAAAGGAAACTGCCAATCCTGTGACAACCACCAAAGCATCTCCTTGCTTTCAATTGCAGGGAAGATACTAGCCAGAATTCTTCTCAATCGCCTCACAGCCCATCTTGATCAAGGTCTTCTTCCTGAGAGTCAATGTGGCTTCAGAAATGAACGTGGAACTTTTGACATGATTTTCGCTGCAAGAGAAATGTCAGGAATAGAACTGCGAAATGTTCTCCATTTTCATTGACCTTACCAAGAATTTTGATACAGTCAGCAGAGAAGGACTGTGGAAGATTATGGCAAAATATGGCTGTCCACAAAAGTTTGTCCAAATAGTGCAGCTATTTCATGATGGCATGCAGGCAAGATTACAGGCAAATGGTGAACTGTCTGAGCCCTTTCCTGTCACCAATGGAGTGAAACAAGGATGTGTCATGGCACCAACACTGTTCAGCCTCATGTTTTCAGCCATGTTGACGAATGCCTTCGAGAACAACGACATTGGAATAGACATCAACTACCGCATGGATGGAAAGTTATTCAATCTCAGAAGGCTGACAGATAAAACCAAAATTGACAGCGACACCGTCAGAGAGCTCCTGTTTGCTGATGATTGCGCTCTTTACGCCAATTCAGAGGCGGACATGCAACATAATGTTTCAGCTTTCTCACATGCCTGTGCCAACTTTGGGCTCAATATCAATGTGGAGAAGACTGTAGTTATGTACCAGCCAGCTCCAGGGAATAATCACACTGTGCCGAATATCAAAGTGAATGGTCATAGTCTAAGCGTTGTGGACAAATTCGCACTGTGTCACAAGCTGCCACAATTGATGATGAAATGAATGCAAGAATTTGACTGAATGTATGGGACAGAAATGGAATAAGCCTGCAAACAAAGCTGAATATCTACAAAGCAGTTGTATTATCCACACTGCTATATGCTTGTGAAACCTGGACTGTTTATCAGCGACACGCTAGGAAATTAAACCACTTCCACACAGTCTGCCTTAGGAAGTTACTGAAGATTAAATGGCAAGACAAGATCTCAGACACTGAAGTCCTAGAAAGAGCGTCCATGCCCAGTATTCACACTCTACTAATGAAGAATCAGATTCGCTGGGCTGGTCATTTGACTCGCATGCCAGTTCACATGCTCCCTAAACGAATTTTTTACGGCGAGTTGCGTTGTGTTAAACGCTCCCAAGGCGGCCAGAGGAAACGCTTTAAAGACACTCTGAAAATCTCACTGAATGCTTTTGGAATTCATCATGACACCTGGGAGACTGCAGCCAGAGACCGAAATTCGTGGCGTGCATCATTACGCAAGGGTGCAGTCACTTGTGAGGCAACCAGGACTGCAAGAGCTGTGAAGAAAAGACAGAACAGAAAAACCACTGCAGAAAATCCTCCTCCAGAAACGTCAAGCATTCTTTGTCCACATTGTCAAAGAACATTTCGATCCAAAATAGGCCTTATCAGCCATCTTAGAACTCACGGCCCCATACTTTCAACCCCACTGGATGAAATGAATGGTCATCATCATTCTTGATGGACAAACAACATTGTTTATATTATATCCTCCGATTAGTGTTCCTGGCTTCTCTTTGATCTCTCTCATTAATACTTCGATATATATATATATATATATATATATATATATATATATATATATATATATATATAGTATATATATATATATATATATATATATATATTCGCTATATTCCGGCATGGCACATGATTGATTGATTGATTGATATTGGGAGAAGAGATCGAGTGACAAAACACACCCCTGTCGTACTCCTAGCTTTATCTGTTCGTAACTACCCTCTTTATTTCCCATTTTAATTGCTGCTAATTGGTTCCAGTATATATTCTTTCTTATTCTTAAATCTTCCCATCAATGTTGATATCTTCCAACATTTTAAGCAGCTCATCATGTTTTACTTTATCTAATGCCTTAGTATAATCTATGAAGCATAAATATATGTCTTTCTGTTTCAGATTGAGTTATTATGGTCAAAATGAAAGGCAAACCAATAGATAGAAATATTATCTGAGACTAAAGATGCTAAAGTGACAAATGTCTGAGATAAAAGGTGCTAAAGTAACAGCTATCTGAGACAAAAGGTGCTAAAGTAACAGCTATCTGAGACAAAAGGTGCTAAAGTAACAGCTATCTGAGACAAAAGGTGCTAAAGTAACTGTCAGAGACAAACGGTGCTAAAGTAACAGCTATCTGAGACAAAAGGTGCTAAAGTGACAGCTATCTGAGACAAAAGGTGCTAAAGTAACTGTCAAAGACAAAAGATGCTAAAGTAACAGCTATCTGAGACAAAAGGTGCTAAAGTAACAGCTATCTGAGACAAAAGGTGCTAAAGTAACAGCTATCTGAGACAAAAGGTGCTAAAGTAACAGCTATCTGAGACAAAAGGTGCTAAAGTATCAGCTATCTGAGACAAAAGGTGCTAAAGTAACTGTCAGAGACAAACGGTGCTAAAGTAACAGCTATCTGAGACAAAAGGTGCTAAAGTGACAGCTATCTGAGACAAAAGGTGCTAAAGTAACTGTCAGAGACAAACGGTTTTAAAGTAACAGCTATCTGAGACAAACGGTGTTAAAGTAACAGCTATCTGAGACAAAAGGTGCTAAAGTAACAGCTATCTGAGACAAAAGGTGCTAAAGTAACAGCTATCTGAGAGAAAAGGTGCTAAAGTAACTGTCAGAGACAAACGGTGCTAAAGTAACAGCTATCTGAGACAAAAGGTGCTAAAGTGACAGCTATCTGAGACAAAAGGTGCTAAAGTAACTGTCAAAGACAAAAGATGCTAAAGTAACAGCTATCTGAGACAAAAGGTGCTAAAGTAACAGCTATCTGAGACAAAAGGTGCTAAAGTAACAGCTATCTGAGACAAAAGGTGCTAAAGTAACAGCTATCTGAGACAAAAGGTGCTAAAGATATCAGCTATCTGAGACAAAAGGTGCTAAAGTAACTGTCAGAGACAAACGGTGCTAAAGTAACAGCTATCTGAGACAAAAGGTGCTAAAGTGACAGCTATCTGAGACAAAAAGGTGCTAAAGTAACTGTCAGAGACAAACGGTTTTAAAGTACAGCTATCTGAGACAAACGGTGTTAAAGTAACAGCTATCTGAGACAAAAGGTGCTAAAGTAACAGCTATCTGAGACAAAAGGTGCTAAAGTAACAGCTGTCTGAGACAAAAGGTGCTAAAGTAACTGTCAGAGACAAACGGTGCTAAAGTAACAGCTGTCTGAGACAAAAGGTGCTAAAGTAACTGTCAGAGACAAAAGGTGCTAAAGTAACAGCCATCTGAGACAAAAGGTGCTAAAGTAACTGTCAGAGACGAATGGTGCTAAAGTAACAACTGTCTGGAATTTTAGGCGCTAGAGTAACAATTGTCTGAGATTGATTAAAGGCGTTAAACAGTTCGTCTTTCTAAAAAGGTGAACCCCAACATGGCTGACCTTGCAGGAGACGCCCTCAAATCCTGGCGGGCAGACACAGGAGAATCCACCGGGGCGGTTGGAGCACGGGTATCCCCCACAGATTGTTGTGTTTAGACATTCGTTGATGTCTTCACTACAGTTCACACCTGTGAATCCTGCACGAGCGTATGTATACAGTGAGTTACAACACTGAGAGAGACAGACAGATAGAAAGACACATAAGGGGTGGGAGAAAGTAAAACAGAAAGAAAGAAAGAAAGAAAGAAAGAAAGAAAGAAAGAAAGAAAGAAAGAAAGAAAGAAAGAAAGAAAGAAAGAAAGAAAGAAAGAAAGAAAGAAAGAAAGAAAGAAAGAAAGAAAGAAAGAAAGAAAGAAAGAAAGAAAAAGAGAAAGCAAGAAGTAAAGAATCAATCAAGATAAGAAATTAAAAATAATAAGTACATGACAGAAATATATTGGCAATGAACTACACAGACAGACAGACTGTACCAGTCTGTCCCAGGTAGACTTGCTCTACAGACTAACTAGACAAGGAGATAGACAGGCATACATGCAAACAGAAAGACAGACAGAGACATAAGTGATAAATAAAACAGAGAAATGAATCACTTACGTCACACAAAACAATCACATACAGACAGATAAACATACAGATAGACTGACAGGTGGACAGACAGGTAAACAGACTGAAACAACTTAGATGAAAGAAATGAATATACGAGTAGTTAAAAGATTTCTACTATTCGAGGAGGAAGAAAGAATGAAAGATAAAAGAGGAAAGAATGAAAGATAGAAAGAAATAAAGAAAGAAAGAAAGAAAGAAGAAAGAAAAGTAAAAGATTTCACCCGTTCCGTGGCGAAGAGTTTACGGTCGTAGGTCGTAATCCCGCATACCGCGTTCGAATCATAGCTGCGGGCGATTTGGCAGCAGACCGCCTTGTGTCGGTTTTTTAATGAAATGGTATGGGTGCCGGTCGTTCAGAAAGCAATGGTAAACTACTGAACGTAAACTTGTCCAGGAATTACGAACAGCCAAAAAATTCTGGAGTTGACTGCTACGTCCTTTAAAGGATATAAAACTAACTTAAAAGATTTCAAGTACCACAATATTTACCAGTGTCTGTACAGTTACACCTGTAGGAGAAGTCATCGCTGGAACATGTGCCCTGTTCACAAGGATTTGACAGGCATAGGTCATGACGTGTCTCACATAAATCACCTGTGTAGGCTGTAACATGCCAGGTAGGAGCAAGAGTAAATATGACTTTCATGACACACCAAGAATAGTTGCGTGCTACCAGACTATTATGCAACAAGTACAACTTCATGCTACCACACTATACAACTACAAGTACAGTTATGTGCTTCATTTATCCATCATGTGTCAGGCTGATAAGCGTGGGCGGTCATGTTTCGTCATCTCACTCCATATATATATACGAGCTACGGCGCAAAATCAAATCAAATCAAATCAAATCAACTTTATTAGGGTCACAAATTGGGCGCGCAGGCCCGTCTTACATTCGGCCCTTCCAATCACTCGTCTTTCGTTCATCAAGAGCATTGTACATTTGCATAGGAAGAAAAATAAACATTGTGAAATGAATGTTGTAAACATAAACAAGGCTAATTACCATGGTATGAAGCCCATCTCCCACCTATCCATACATCACCCCACCCACACAACACCCCCACCTACCCACACACATGCGCACCAAGGGACACATACACACCCCCACATACCGACACACACGCACACCAAGGGACACATACATACCCCACCAACCGACCCATCCCCCTCCCGCACATCCCCCACCCACACACACTGCCCTCACCTGATCCCCCAACTAAAACACACTCGCCACCCACAAACAATCCCCCACCAACCCACACATCTCACGCCCATCCACATTCTACCCCACACATCCTCTCCCCACCCACACCTCAAACCACCCTTTCCCCAGCCACATCTCCATCGACAACATATTCCCCACCCACACACACAACACACGCAACACACGGAAACCCCCTGGATGTTCGGCGCAACACAGGGAAGCCCTGGATGTGACGTCATACCCTTGGATTCCCTTTTGTTTGGGGTGAATAAAAGCAAAAGTACCGTCTATCACTATGTACAAGGCAGACATTCTCACGTTTATCACTATGTACGAGACAGACATTTTGAAGTCTATCACTTTGTACAAGGCAGACTTTCTGAAGTCTGTCACTATGTACAAGGCAGACATTCTGAAAAATAACACAATGAACAAGGCAGACATTCTGAAGACTACAATCGCTGCTAGTTTGAGGTAACAATTACCGATACTAACCCAAGATTGAGGACGTTTACGTCTGGATTCAAGTGTTGTTCCAGCACGGCGGAAGGTGTGAGTGAAGGAAACCGACGTGTTTACAATCATTGTGCTCCTGGCACTATCATCATCTACACTCTACAGTAGTTGATGGAGACGGGGCATATGGGGTTCGACATCTGCCGGGTGATATCATTTATATCACCTCCTCTACTTCCCCTTTCATTTCCTGGCACAACTTTAGGATTGACCAACCTGGTACCTAGGTAATTGTTTTAAACTCGACGGGGATTCGAACTTAGGACAACGGGGCCACCAGGCAAGCGTGATAACCACTATGGTACCTCGGCTCCTTAAACATATCCCCAGACAAATGAAAGTTGAAAAGAGCAGGCCAAAATGTCGCTGCCATGGTCAATATTAGAACACCTAACCACACACAACAAATAATAATAATAATAATTACACCACGTGTGATTCCTGTATACACAAATATATATATAGCAATTGTGATTTTTGCATCATCATTCTGCAAGGTGTGGAATGCGCCTGGCCCTGCAGCCAGCAGGGTTAGGATTGGATAGCCTCTCCTAAGAGGGGTGAAAAGTGAAAATTAGTAGTGTGCCGATGACCCGCAGGCTACACAACACAACCCCCACCTCCACGTGGTGCAGACCGGGAAACCATGATCGCGAGGTCGTGGGCTAACGGGGCTATGGCTCGCCATAGGGGATGGACTCCCTGTGGTCAGATTTGTGTCCTAAACCTGCGACTGGTCTAGCAAGCCGGCAGGGGATCTTTATACTGCTCCTATAAAAACTAAAAAGTATTCTAATTTGGAAAAAAAAGGCAGCAAAAGAGATTGCACCCAATACAGAGGCATTTCATTGTTGAGCCATACTGGGAAAATATTTTGCAAAATTCTTGAGAAGAGATTACCACCTATCATAGAACCCCAGCTAAGCGAAACACAACTCGGATTTAGAAAAAAAAACAAAAAAAAAACAAAGGTTGCACAGACGCCATTTTTGCTCTTAGACAACTTATAGAAATATCAATCGAATTCAATGAAACACTCTACTTAGCCTTTGTCGACCAAGAAAAGGCATTTTATAGAGTAGATAGAAACAAGCTGTAGGAAATCCTTAAACAATATGGAGTGAGTACACATCTAACAAACCTATGTAGACGCTTATACAACAACAGTGAATGCAAAGTGAGAGCAATTAGAGGACACTCAGAACCCTTCAACATAAGATCTGGAGTACGACAAGGTTGTGTCCTGTCCACTCTCTTGTTCGTAACAGATATAGACAACATACGTAAAGAAACCAGCCAAACAGAGACCGATAGAATACCGCATGATGAGAACACAGAAGAAGAACCATCTGCAAATCTAACCATTAGAGAACTCCTGTTGCGGACGACCAAGCACTAATAGCAAAATCAGAAGCTGAATTACAAGACCACATGAATAGTCTACACGAAATTTGTAGAGAACATAACATGAAAATTAGCACACGCAAAACAGAGATAATGACTATAACTAAAGAAGAACAAACAGCAACAATTCACCTAAACGAACATCCCTTGAAACAAGTAAAGAGTTTCAAGTACCTAGGAAGTATAATATCATCAAATGGCAGATCAGAAGACGAGATCGAAAATAGATGCAATAAGGCAAACCAACTCATTGGACAAATGGCACCAATACTAAAGAACAAACGTGTATCAATAACTACTAAGAAAGCACTTGACAACACAATCTTCCTACCAACTCTGTGCTACCAATGCCAAACCTGGACAATGACAGAAGAAGAGAAAAGAAAAATAACAATAACAGAAATGAGATCCCTGAGAAGAATATTCAACGTATCAAGAAGAAATAAGATCAGAAATGAAGAAATCAGGACTAAAGTGGGGGTTATAGCAGCACTAGAATTTATTAGAAAGCAGGAGGTCAAATGGTTTGGCCATGCAAATACGTTACCATTCAACAGCATACCACAACAAGCAATGATGTACAGACCAGATGGAAACAAAGAAAGAGGCCGACCACGTAAACGTTGGACGGAGGGAATAGCAGAGTCCATGGGAATATCGATACATGAAGCCCTTAATCGGTCACTCTCACGATGTTTATACTTCAACTCGACACCGCAAGGTACAAGAGGAACATGATGAGATGAGATGAGATGAGATCCTGTTAACTGGCGTAGACGTTCATGTATATCCTCAGATTTCGTCCCCTATTGTTCTATATCGATTCTATGGATGCCATTTCTCCATGCCATGTCGCAGTGTATCCAGCATAATTTCCATCGGTTTGCCGCTGCCGCTTCTACCACAGCTCTTTCCAGTCGTTACAATATTTCGATATGCCTCTCTTCTTCCGATAAAACCAAACACATTTTGTCCACTCCTTATATTTGTATATACTGCTCTACTTTCATTCTCTGTTCCCATGCGGATTCTGGAACAATCAAAATACTTGTAGCATGAATGATTTTGTTATACACACATATTTGTAGTAAGAATGACTGCTATATACAGCTATAGCACAGGGTATTCTGGTATACATGTATGTGATGGTCGCCATAGCTACGGAGTTCGTGCACTGTAGTAAGGATTCTTCTTATGTGATCAACGGAATTAGACTGAAGCATTTACGAGGATATTCGCGTGCAGTGAAATGCATCCTTTAGTTTAAAAAAAAATGGATACTGGCATTCACATCGTTCTGCATTTTGACCAGCCTGTGTACATCACAATAAACCAGTTAAGATATGAATATTATTAGTGGAACTGCTTTAACTCTGTGGAAATGTAAACAGCATAAAGCAACACGAAGTAATGCAGCTTTTCAGAACACAGTTAAGAAAAACAAAGGACGATGCGGCGAAGGATACAAAAAACACAACGTATAGGGATCACATTGTGGTAACTGTAGTGTTTCTCCGTGTTATTTTTTATGTTGTTTCTTGTATTTGTTTGCAAATGAAGATTAGTCACGGAACGTCCTTTGTTTTCTATAATTGTGTTTTGTCATACTTCATTACTCAGTGTTCTTTTTTATTGTTTAAAATAACCCAGTGCGCGACTAACTACAGTGACATTTTTCAACTGATATTCTCATTATATTTAAGTGGTGTGAGAACCTAGCCAGGTATGAACATGTTTTGTTGTTATTGTTTCCATGCAAAAATAAAACCTTTAATGTACAACCAATACGAAGATGAAACAAATGCAACAACGACATCAACATACCAACGAGGTCATTCTCACAGTTTGTTCCGTTAAAGTTGTGCGGACACACACATGTGTAACCGTTGTTTGCGCCAATGCACTTGCCCTTGTTCAAACATGGGAATGTGAAGCAATCATATAGGCCCCGCTCTTCTGAAAAATACAACACGCAGAGAAATTACCTCCAGAAATCGGCGATTTTTATTATTGTACTTCATTCTTATTCTTGTTCTTCATTCTTCCGAAGTCTCCGCGGCGAAATGGTTAAACTGCCTGCCTCGCTCTCTCACGGTAGTTGGTTCTACTCCAGATTTCGTCGTTTGGTTCACGAGTGCAATTTTCTCGGAGAATCTTGGCGGTCGTCGCTGGAGCTACTGAGTCAGTGCTTTGTGCGACGCTTTCGGTCGGCCACCGTATGCAAAGAGAAACGCTATCTGGGATAAAACCCAGAGCAATGAAGTAGAGTATCTCGCCTTACACCTTTTCATTCTTCTGATATTCGTCATTTTACATAACTGCATTGTGCCCGTTTACAGCTGAGCTAGGATATTTGTGCCGTTTGGCTGACACATCCTACTTTTTTCCGGCATTTATTGAGCCGGTTAGACTTCCCGGGAAGTTTTGTTGGACACTCCATGGTCTCAGTAGGTTTTCCTTCGATGGGCCTTTGAACCAAATTGCCACTTAGTAGGAATCACACTCGATGAACATAAGAACCAATCTGCCAAAATAACAGAGCCCACCTTTGATAGACATCAATATCCCAGAATTTGGGGGTAGGCTGACAGGTACGTGTAGGTTGCGGGTCTTTTTCCTCCATGCAAAACTGTCAGCCCGAATTGCTCCCTTTATGCAATATTGCAACATCAATGCTGCTTCAATTATGCCCCGCTTTAAAACATGTTTGTACCGCAGCAGCGGCCGACCCTGAGATCTTTAAAACATTTAGTTGCATATCCTTAACAGGACATTGCAGTCAACCCCAGCATTTGTTGGTTGTTTACAATGTCTTGGCAAGTTAACGTTTAGTAGTTTGCCATTGCTTTCTGAACGACCAACACAATACCATTTAATGAAAATCAACACAATTCGCCCGCTGCTAAATCCCCGCCACTGTTTTTCGACCACGGTATGCGGTATTAAGAATTGCGTCCGTAACCCCCTTCGCCAAACTCATTAAACCATCTGTAATTCACAAAAAAAAGATGTCTCATGGAATTCTAGCAAAGTCCATCTTCCTAATTTATCTTAACTATCTAAATTTACGAACACTGAAAATGGAACAAATCGTCACATCACCCTGTCTGTCCAATTCTTCGGTATTTGTGATCTTATGGTGCCACTGAATACCAAGTATTCCTCGCAGACACCGCACATGAAAGCTGTTTAAACGTTTCTCTTGGTGTAAGTTGACCAGGTTTCATTGCCGTAAAGAAGAGTACAAAGGACGTATGCATGACTGACCAGGACTATTGTTTTTGTTGTAAGCTTTCTGTGAGCATCCGAAAGCAATGGAAATGTGGTCACCGAAGAAAATGCAAAGAAAATCATCGGCGGACAGAAAAAGCATCAAACAGTCTTTCATGAAACAAATGCAAGCCGTAAACTAATTACAGAAATAATTCTATTTTTTCAAGATTGTGTTGGAAAATTCTGGTAAATAAACTTGAACATGTAATGACAACTGGCAAAATTTATCAGAAAAGTGCATGAGAAAGGCAGAAAGATAAATACCCTGATGGCGTGGCCACATGGCATAACCATGACAAGAGGAAATACCTGATTTATGACTGATGACATTGAAAGCTGGCGCTATCGGCATGGCACATGAGGATGGCGACTATTTGCAAAATCAGTCCTGGATCATTTGTTCTATAATAGACTCTTAGTATTCCATGCACTATTTAAAATGGCTCAAAATTTGCAAGGAATTTACTCAGCTTCATTCGGAGTTGCTGCATTAGTCCATGACACATTTACTGAATGATCTTGTTTACATGTTCACTCTCTTAGTTAGTTAGTCGACAGATCATCCTCATTGCACATCGAACCATTCAGTCCATAAGTGCTCGGATCCCCTCCTCTGCAAATCCCGCAGCGTGTAGCGGCTAACGGCGCCAGTTCTGTGTTGGTTTATCAATCTTCTTTGGCTTCCTGCGTAGTGTTCTTGTTTGGCCACCCCTCTTTTAATTTGCTGCTCTCGCAGTCTGGCCATGGTTGTAGATTCACAGTCATCACTTGGTTCTCGCAAAAGTCTTACTTCTCGTAGAGCATTCAGAATGTCAGCCTGGTCCATGGCGCGTCCGCCCTCCACAGTAGCCTCACCTGCGAGCTTGTCAGCCCGCTCATTTCCTTGTACTCCCGCATGCCCTGGCACGAAGATGAAACTAATCTTTGCCAGCCGAGACCGCTCCAGAGGCAGCAACCATTCTCTTCGGATCGACCCCTCCTCTATCCTCTTGATCATGTTCATTGAGTCGCTAAGGAAACAAGCCCTAGTGAATGTCTGTGTCTCGAGCCATGTTATTGCTTTACTTACTGCCATGACTTCCATGGTCAGGCTACTTGTGGTTTCAGTGAAAGCACCAGAGTCCTCCTTCACAATTCTCCCTCCGGCCCGAGCTGTAAAGGCCCATGAGCTTCTCACATGTCGGACGACCGACCCATCTGTGTAGATGACCGCGTCACCGTCTAGCGAATTCTCGAAAATCAACGCTTGTACTTCAGCCTCCACAGCAGCCGGATTTTCTTGTCTGCATTTTCTATCTAGTTGGATGCAAACTGAAAAGGATGTGCAGAAGTCTGTTGGCACTTGCACCCACTCCTCGCCAGGTTCTAAGTCCTCAAGTGAACACACCTGTTGAAGAATGTCTTCGGCTTGACCCATCCACGACCGTCCTCTTTTTAACCTGCTGCCCTTCACCTTCCTAATTTCACTATGCAGTGGATGTTGTGTGTTTGCGTTAATTCTGAGGTAGGCGCGTGCCCTGCAAACTTGTATTCTCTCTTCAATGGTTGGAAAATCAAGAAGGTAGCGCATCGCCCTGCATGCTGTATCTCTTGTACATCCAAGAATAATGCGCATAGCTTCATTCTGTATCCTTTCCATCCTTTCTATATGCTTACGGCTGAGAGTCAGGATTGCCATTGCATACTCCAAAACAGACATGACCAGCCCCTCGTACAGAAGACATAGATGGCGCTGCTCACAGTTTGCTGCCGCCATCACCCGCATCGCATGCCAAACCCCGCTTGGCCTTTGTTATCACCTGGTCTATGTGCACATTATAAGCAAGGCTTCGATCAAACCGTATCCCCAGGTAATTCATTGCCTGCGTTCTTTCCACCGTCTCTGAACACAGCATTACAGTTGGTGTTGGATTGTTGACAATATGATTATCCAACGAGAACCAAGTCAATGTTGCCTTTGTTGGGTTGACCATTGCCCAGCTTCATCACACCAAGTACTTATGCGATTGAGTTCGGTTTGTAGTTCCATAGCAACCTGCTCTCTATCCTTACCCTGACGATACACTAAAACATCATCGGCATATGACAATGTCCTGCCAGGTCCAGTGATCTGCTCACTGGTGATTCTCACTGTGTAGGCGTTGAACAGTACCGGAGATAATGGTGATCCCTGTGGTAGGCCAGGATATATTGTTGTTGGTTCCGAAGTCCAACTGCCACATCTAAAAACTACTTTCCGTTGGAAGAGGGCTGCAGCGATCCAACTAAGGAGGAATGGACTTACGTTTAGTTCAAGAAGCTGAAAGCATTAAAAAATTCCAGTGGTACTCTGTTGTATGCGTCCTCAAGATCAATCGCTGCAGCAAAGGTTTCAATGCCTGAGTGGAAACCTTCATAGACATCATGGGCAAAGACTGCTGCATTGGTCCAGGTTTCTCTTTTTGGACGGTACCCACCCAGGGTAGGTGGGAAAACACCTTGCCTCTCTAGTTGGCTTGATATTTTCCTGGCAATTACCTTCTCCAGCAGCTTGCCTATTGTATTCTGCATGGTTATAATTCGATATCCCTGAATTTTTTTGTGGTCTTTGTCAGGCTTCGGCAAGGGAATCAGATAGCTGTGTAACCACTCCTCCTTGATGCTAGCACTCTCTATACTGTTGTTGTACATGTCTGCTAGTTTCTCTAGCTCATTGTCGGTACACCTATTTATGTCGTCGTATCTTATGCCATCAGGCTCTGGAGCGCTGTTTTTTGATCGGCGAAGTACAGTCTTGATTTCTTTCACTGTCACTGTGTCTTCATCCGAAGTGTTCTGGGCCTTGCACCAGTCTGAGGTGACCTCCTTGGCTAGATTTCGGCCTCCCATGTCTGTCTGGTTGCTCTGCTCTAGATAGCGTTCAAAGAGGGCTTTGCCCTTGTCCTCGTCAGTCCTCTGCCAGATGAGGTCAGCACCTTGGAAGTCAGAAATGCTCTTATTCTTGACTACCCCGCTCATGCTTTTATGTAGTCGCCAGAACAATTACAGTGACTTGTCTGTGCTTACGCTTTGACACACCTCTGCCCATTTTTAGCTTTTAACCACCTTGACCAGTTTTTTTTAAATGGCTTACTTTTGTGCGCATCTCTCTTTCTAAGTGCATGCAGGGACTAGGATGACCAGCTCTGTTCTTCTTGGCATTTCGCCATCTCCTTACAGAACTACGCTTATCCACCCAAGCCTTCTCCACCTCGAAATTCCACCAAGGTAGCTGCTCCCAGCCTGTTTTCCTGCCCTGAAACTTTCTGCGCTTGTCACGTCTTATTTTACTCACCACATCTTGCCCTGTACTGTCATACTGGAAAGTCTTTACCTGTAGCTTGTGCTGCCTGGTTCTGCCTTTCTCCACCAATATGCTGCAAGGGTGGTCATCGCTGCCATGGTGTCCTAGGATACCCCATCTACACACTGTAGTGAGTGAAGGTGAAACCAGCGCCAGATCAATAGCACTGTCCTCATCGCCTGGACGGCTTGCTGTCTTGGTGACACAGCCACTGCTGATACAAACCAGGTCAATGGTTTCAAGTGCAGAATCGAGCACCTCCCCCTGTGTATTGGAGGAAATGTTTCCCCATGATCTGCCTTTAGCGTTGAAGTCGCCACAGAAAATAATATTTCTCTCGTGACCTAATATGCCACTTAAGCACTGCCACTTCTGGGCGTCCATACTTGCATTGCGGGCATAAACATTAACCAACACAAATGGTATAGTGGAATGAACTCTCAACGCCTGTATTTGTATATCGTCACTGTCCCAACTGAACATGTCTAGCTCTGACGCCACCATGCTGTCGCGAACGAGAATCGCCATTCCCAGATGTCGTCTGTTGTAGAAACATTTGAAGCCGGCAATTCGGAGTAGCTGATCGCCCAGTCTCGTCTTCTGGAGTGCTACAATATCGTTCCTGTAAACCAGGGTTTCTAAAATATAGCCCCGTTGTTTTACGCTGGCGCAGTTCCAATACAGAATACGGATATTCCTCAGTCTTAGACGGTGACACTTGAGTCTAAAACGCCTTAAACCACCACACTTACCTTGCTTCTTTATGCCTGCGCGGCATCCACGCCGCCTCGTTATGTTGACTGCTGACCGCTCGGAGAACACACGTTGTTCCGCCATGTTGAAAAACCGAATACACAGAACCACACACGTTGCCAAAAATTCACTCAAGGATTGCTTCCCTCGATGCACGAACTCCGTAGCATCCGCGCAGATCTTGAATAGAAACTCCTGGTTTTACATCCTGGCACACAAATTACACGCAAGAGATGAATAAATCCATCTCCTACGCGAAAAAGTTAACGATCACAAAACAACCCGACCGTCCGTCGCCATCTTGAAACACTCGTCTTGTTCACTCTCTTGGCACAAGGTAAACATCGATGTCTCGTTTTTCTGTCTGAGTCTGGGTGGCATAGTGCTAATGCGCTTCCCTATCAAGACAATGGTCCGGGATCACCCCCAGCAGAGACAGGAATACTTTTTCCGATCCGTGTCGAATTTCAGCGTTGACTTCCCTTTCAGAAAGCAATGGCAAACAATTGAACGTAAACTTGCTTAGAACGTCAACTTATGGTTGGGTTCCTTCGTTATGTACTGCAAAGGACATGCGACTCTTGAAAACCGGTTCTGCTTCTTAACAGTTAGCAGTAGAGAGTTTTCTAGGATTGAAAGAGGAAGAGAAAGGTAATTATTCATCGCTTATCATTTACCATGGCCTAGCATGTCTCAATGTATAAAACTGCACACCCATAGGTAAGTCTCTGCTATTGTTCTACATCACCTTACATGTCGCCCTGACTATAGAAGCGCAGATTAAGTAAATTATACATCTTGCGTTCCATTTCAGTTTGTACCCAAGCAGCCTTTGGTAATCTGTGTGGAGTGGCATTTTGTTTTATATGTCGATTCGAAACAATGAACTTAGACTTCTAATATCCATCGCGAATAAGTTTATTGTATAGCCTTTACACGACGTCACAGTCAACCCCAGACATTTTTGGATGATTGTGATTCCTTGCTAGTGTACGTTCAATAATAAGGGAATTTAACCCTAAAAGGCT
>JACEFZ010020201.1:0-50057 GCA_014155875.1 Cepaea nemoralis
ATTTTTTAGGTTTGTCCCTCAAATCGGTTTTTGGCAAAGGCCTGGAATTGGTCATGTGACTTTTTTTTGATGTTAACAAAAGTGGTTCAAGGGCAGATATCCATTTCTGAATAAATTCTCTCCCTTGGGTTTAATCAATGTCACAAGAGTAGATTATCTCCCCCTTTTTTCAACATATGCCTACAATTTTCCCTCTTGTGGGGACTGTCAAAGACGATTTTCCTGTTTGATGTTGGAGACTTCTCAAGGTTAGCGGTGTCTTTGATCTAACTGGTAAACAACTGCAGCTGTGCATTCCGACTTTATTGTTTTTCTGTCCCGGTTAAAAAACAAATGTAGCTTTGCACACAGGCCATGAATATGACCGTCTGTATTGTCATTATCTGGTTGATACACAGTGAAATCATGACAGTCATCTCGAACTCAACCAACCTCGTTCGTCCTGTTTTATCAGTCAGTATCTCCTTATGAGACTTGAGAACCTGGGTTATCCTTTCCCTCTCCTGGGAGGTCAGATCAGGGTTTACTTGCACATCCCTATAAGTTTCCTGGTGTACTAAGGGATATTCCCTGCCCTCGCTGGTTCCCACTTGTGTCTCCACTGCAACAGCCATTGCCATGAGGTGAGCTGCCTTGTCTCCGGGTCTCTCTTCGTATTTCCGCAAGAGATTGATATGGAAAATCTTCGACTTTCCCCGGATCCGGATCTGATAGTTGGTTCTGGATATTACCCTTTCCACGGGAAATGGTCCCTGCCAACCTATCTCCAGTTTGTTGTTTCCCGTTGGGAGTAGCAACAAGACTTTATCTCCCACCTCTAGAGATCTTTCTTTAGACCTACGGTTGTAGTAAGCCGCATGTCTTTACCTGGCCTTTTTCAAGTTTTGATTTGCCAGAGTCCATCCCTTGTGGAGTTTTTCTTTCAGTTCCTCCACGTATTTGTAGGATGAGATCACTTCTTCTGACGTCCCCTCTTCAGTCCAACTCCTCAACATGGCTTCCAACGGTCCTTTGATTGGACGACCAAACAGCAACGTAGCTGGTGGTAGTCCTGTTGAGCCATGAGGAACTTCCCGATAGGCAAAGAGTGCTGCTGGGATATATTCATCCCACCTATCAGGTTTTTCCTGCGCTAGTTTCCTGAGCATTGTCATCAACGTGCCGTTGAAACGCTCTACGTGTCCATTGGCTTGAGGGTGGTAAGGGCTGGTATGTATGTGGTTAGAGTGAAACATCCTAAATACCTCCTCCATGAGTTTTCCACAAAACTGAGATCCATTGTCCGTCAGAATTTGATTCGGAAAGCCTAATCTGGTAAAGGCCTCCATCAGTGCGTCCGCCACTCTTTTCGAGTCAATCGTGGTCAACGGTATAGCCTCACCCCACATTGTACAGCAATCCACCATTGTGAGTATATACATGTTCCTCTTCCTAGTCCTGGGAAGTGGACCCACGATATCGATGGCTACCCTCTCGAAAGGAGAGTTCATGATGGGCATCTCACCCAACACCACCGGTGCTGTCCAGTGTTTCGGTGCCACCCTCTGGCACTCAGGGCATGACTTCACATACCGACGCACATCATCTGTCATTCCCGGCCAATAGTAGTGGCAGGAAATCCGCTGCATGGTTTCGGCAATACCCATGTGTCCACTAAAGGAGATGGTATGCCCCATATGAAGAATCTGGGACCGGTGAGCTTTCGGAACGACCAACTGACCGTATAGGTTGTTTCCCCTTCCTGCTCTCCTGTAGAGTATCCTATTCTTCATGTAGTACTGCCCCCGTCCTGGTGGATCAGCACTTTTCTGCAGCTTTTTGTAGCAAGGACGTAAAGTATCATCCTCACTCTGGGCAGTTCGTAGCTCCCCCGGCATTGGGTTAGTCACAATTGCGTCTGCCTCTTCCGTTTTCGTCTGAGAGCGAGTCTGCATTGCTCCCATATGAATTGGCTCCCTGGGCATTCCCAGAAAGACATACCGGCAACCTAGGATGACTGGAAAAATGGGATCGGTCAATACAGCGGCCTTGATGCTCTCCTGTAGAGTATCCTATTCTTCATGTAGTACTGCCCCCGTCCTGGTGGATCAGCACTTTTCTGCAGCTTTTTGTAGCAAGGACGTAAAGTATCATCCTCACTCTGGGCAGTTCGTAGCTCCCCCGGCATTGGGTTAGTCACAATTGCGTCTGCCTCTTCCGTTTTCGTCTGAGAGCGAGTCTGCATTGCTCCCATATGAATTGGCTCCCTGGCATTCCCAGAAAGACATACCGGCAACCTAGGATGACTGGAAAAATGGGATCGGTCAATACAGCGGCCTTGATGGTGCCGGTGACGTACCTTGACCGAATCTCCACATTAGCAATGGGCAACTTCATGACTACAGCACTCTTCTGTGCAGGCTGTATATCCAATGTCTCACCTGTGAATTGTTCTGGATGTACCAGATCCGCAGAAATCACGGCCTCCCTGTCCAGTCCTGTGTCGTATAAACACTCCACTTGACGACCGTTAACCTCTACCAATTCCACTACAGGTGGTTTTTTCCTGGTCTGGAGTCTCTTCCTCGGCCTCGACCTGTTCGGTGGGCTCCACCTTAGGTTTCCCTGAGCACACGACGAATTGAGTGTCTCCTGACTTTCCCCTGCAGTCAATAGCATTGTGCGTGTTTGACTTGCATTGGTTGCACCATTTCCCTGTCACAGATTTTATATTGTCGGACTTGAGTGAGCTCTCCTGGTGGCGAGCTTCCTTGTTGACCTTGGCATTTTCCGTGACAACCTCCTTGGAAGTCACTTGACATGCTGCGAAGTGAGGGTTCTTAGCCTTCGATTTGCAGTCCCTCGTATTGTGAGAGGCTGACTTACAAATTGAACACCACTTCTCCGACCACGGTCGTTTAGGTGTAGAGCTTGAAGTGCTCTTGCTTCCCTCCTTCTTCTTCTCTGAACTATCCTCTGATTTTTGCACATAAGGTTCCCACTTTTTGGTTCCTGAGTTTTTGGCTTTCTTCTTGTCATGTTTCTCTTGACTTTTGGTGTTGGTGGAATGGTTTTCCCCTGCCTCCCCATGTACCTCGACGAACCGTTCTGCTAATTTAGTCACGAGGTCAATACGTTCCGCTCCTTGTTCTCCCAAGAACGTCCTGAGAGGTTTAGACATTTGCTTCTTCAGCTGGTCGACCACCATGAGCTCTTCCAGACTCTCATAGTCATGTGCGAACCCAGCCAAATCCATCCACTTATGGAGATAAGATTTAAGACGCAAACTGTAGGCGGCAAACAACTCTCCGTGTTCTCATTTCGCTGCTCGAAATTTTTTCCGGTAAGTATGTGACGTACCCTCGAACCGTTTCAGCAGAGCCGTCTTTAACTCATCATAATTGTTCTCATGTCCTGGTGGCAGGCGAGTATAAACCTCGTATCCGGTCCCGCGTAATCCCTGGGATAGCTTAAGATTCCATTTGTTACGCTCCACACCCATAGCAACTGACATAGCCTCGAAGCGTTGAAGGTACTGGTCAATCTTCTCTTTGTCCTCCTCGTAGACCGCTAAAGGAAACTTCATAGCATGGTACCCATGTCCACCTACTGGTGTTGATCCTGGGATGGAGGAACCTCCAACTGCTCCCTCAGTTTCTCCATTAGATTGACTCTTGAATTCGAGTTCCCGCATCCGGTACTCGTGCTCCCTCTTCTGTGCTTCCTGTTCAGTTTCCAGTTTCCTAGCTGTTTGCTCAGCTTCAAATTTCCTAGCTGCTTGCTCAGCTTCCAATTCCATCCTTCTCAATTCCAGCTCGGCCTTTCGATCTTCCCGTTCTGCTTGACGATACTCTCTCTCCACTTCCTGTATGTAATCCGTTAGAGCAGAACCCGCCAATCCCATTTCTTCCCCCTTTGCCTTTAATTCTGCTGTGCTAAGTTTAGGGGTGGCCATTATACAGAGAGGTAAGCTAGCAGGTCTAGTACATTATAACTGCAAATTACTATACAGATATATGAACAAGTACTATAAATCTAGATATTACCACACACAGCACATTCACTCAGTGACAAGAGTAGAATCAGGACCACAGACCTATGCAGACGTGTGAAGTGTGAACAGGTAAGATATTAGTCCTAACCCCTATCCACATTCACTCTAGCTGGATTCTCCAAAATGATATCTCCCTCTTATAACTAAGGATCCCGTGTCAAAAGACCCCGTTGTCAGAAGATCCCACTGTCAAAGGTTCCTGCTTGCAGGAGATCTCGCTGTCCAAAGATCCCGTTTACGAGAGATCCCGCTGTCCAAAGATCACGTTTACGAGAGATCCCGCTGTCCAAAGATCACGTTTATGAGAGATCCCGCTGTCCAAAGATCCCGGACGAGCCCCCAATAATGTCGTTTCCTCCTTTACAGTGTCGTCCCTGGAGTGAAGAGAGTCGACACTCACATTATAATATTTTTTTTTCCTCAATATTCTGGAGAATCCACCAGCTTCCGTCCAACACACTCCATCAGCCTATGGATACCTTTTCCTATCACTCTCTCACTGTCGTACTATGCCCCCTCTCATACTTCCCAACGCAACATACTCAACAACTCTTGCTTCTAGAAATTAATAAAGATTAATTTATTAAAAGAAAAGTGTAACGTGTATGAGACGTGTATGCGAAGAAAATGTGTGACGTGTTCTATAAAGTGTGTAGAATCGGACTCTCAGACCACAACCCAGTCAGCTAATCCCAGCAAGGATAGACCACAGCACGTTACGTCAGAACATGTACATCTCACCCAGTGCCGAAACCATCTTGCCGGATACTGCTTTGCCTCTGTAGACCTCTGGTAATCCAATTTCATGATCATCCGAAATAGACACCAGTGGTATTAACAGTTAATCATGGACCGGTTGCACCCTACACAATGTCCGTTCCTATCGTTCCTTAAAAAAACTGCACAAGTCCTTTGTAGTGTGTACACAGTCATTAATGTTAATTGTTAATGTGATTGATCCTCACTCGTGTCCATCTAGCCTCACGTATCATGTCTTGTGTTCTATTACACGAGATTATATCACACTAGGTAACTATTATAATTAATGTTCTCAGTTACTACTGTCTGATGCTGTGTGGTGCATCAGTAATCATCACTCTCTTTGGTGAATCAACTTCCTTCTAGCTTTAGTTACGTTCTGTATGCAACTTTATTGATTGTTGAACTGGTGTTCTTCCGAATGGGATTTGATTCTTTCCCAAAACTTGTTGAGTTTCCTTGGATCTGGTAGGGAACCTAGGATAGAAACAACACATCTGGTGATAGTACTAGTCACTGATCTTTTCGGCTGAGTGTAAGCCTATCGCCTTGCTTAATGATCTTTAGCTAACTAGACTTAGTCATAGAGCAGATTAGCTACCCACCTAGAGCCGAATCAGGCTATGACAAAGAAAGACCCATACAGAGTGCAAAACCCCAGCGGGCAAGTTCCCCGTCTCCCAATTATCCATCAGTACTCTATTCTTAACTAGCAAAGCTAATATCACTATTCTACTCTAACTAGTTTCCACTAACAGTGCTAATCATCACACTATAGTTTAACAAGGCCACAGTCTATATTAATTAGAACGAATATATTATAATAGGTTATACCTTACAGCACTGCAGTTTACACTAAATTACATCTAATGGTAGCCATACAGGCTCGTGTAAACTAAATCAAATATCTCCTTCACACGTTAGATGTTCTAACTGCTGCAGTGACAAGCATGTCTGCCTAAATCCACATTTTCAAGTTCCCCTAGTTGGTCCCAACTCGGGTTTATATGGCAAACTACCAAAGTTGGCCACGTGACGTTATCCTTTATGCCCCCACACAGGTGGCACATTGGCAGATCATCCCCTGTCAGGGATCCATCCCCCCTCTGGCTCCCTCAATGTTAGATTTGTCATCACTGGTTTAGACATCCAAAACAATCTAGAGAGTTACTGTCGAGTTCCAACAAAGAGCTTCGATACCAAGCTGCCAATCATGGTTTTCCAAACAAGCTTACATTGTGCACGTGACGTTGTTCATGTCCGGCAGGTGTTCCACTGTTTTCAATAACAAGCCCTCAACTTTCTGTCATGTGGTGACAGTCAAAACCTCCATTCCGTCTGATGTCCGGAACTATAGATGACAAACGGAACCATTCCATATCCTGAGCGGGCAATTATATGTGATTTTAACTGTTATGAACTGCCAACGCGTTGTATCCCTTCCTTCTCACTCACCACCAAATGTGTATATGGGCTGACCCGATGTAACCCGTGCAGCTGTGTTTACTCTGTTAGTACGACTGTTGTGGCCTAGAAAATATACGCCAAGCAAACGTCGGTATTATTATCTGGTTAACTCATGGCGATCTCGTGACAGTAATGAACGCTTCAAACAGTTTGGCATCAAACATGTTATGCATATCTATATAGTATATATATTCTTACGGCTCGAAATCACAAGTTCGTTATCATCGTACCGCAAACCTTCATGTTTAATTATTGATATTGATAGATAATAAACACAGCAGTAGTGTGTTTCACTCAAAGTTATGTCTTAATATTTTCCAAGTGTACGTAATTGTATATGTGTAGCTGTTGCGTACAGTGCTTGGTGGGGACTTGATGTGTTAACCAGGGAGGGGAGATTGTCAGTGTGGAAACCTGCCTTGCCTAGTAATCAACTGAAAGACGTAAACCTTGGCATCTATTCCCCTCCTTCCAACCGAATGGGGGATACCAAGACCAGTTACGTTTACCTTTTTATGAGCGATTTCCAGTTGTGTGCTTGTGTATCCAGAGACTTGGTCTTTATTCAGCCTATAAAAGACAGTTGTCCCGAATTTGCTTGCTCGGGTTGGGAGCGTCGTTGGTGGGGTGGGGACCCGTAACCTCAACAACGCCTGTGTGAGCGATAACTCAATTAGCTAACAAATAGGAATTTCACAATACTCCTTAGTTTAGCAATTGATGACAGTTACCCCTGTATGGTTTGCTCTCTCTCATATTGCCTTTCTATTTCCATGTTGGTACTATTACTGCCTGTTGCGAATCATCTGGGACTTTTTTTCTTTTCTTCCCAGGCTATATTAACATCTGTTGTTAGCAATCGAACACTGTTTTCCAACAAAACTGAATAGCTCACGTAGTTATTCTATCTGGACTATGTGGTTTGTTTTTAGGACTTTTCTGAATAACTGATTATACGTCTGATTGTATGAGTTTTGTTCTTGTTGTTGGCAGTATAAAGCACGCAATTTAGGTTTTCAATGTTATGTGTCGGGTTAAGTAGATCTTAAAAGTATGCGGCCCACTTTGCTAGTCTTTGTTGTGGATTAAATTTGTGTATACCTCTTTTTCTCTCAGATCAGTAACCGTCTTATTTTGGTCTTAGTTTTCAATCTCTGAGCATTGTCGAGAACGGCGTCTGAGCGTTAATGAATATATGCCAACATCCTGATCACAAAAGGCATAACTGAATAGAAGGGAAAAGTATATCCTAAAGAGGGTGGAGGAAATTACACAATCTTGATTAACTCCACTTGTGATTTCCAACTTTTCTGAATATGCAACATCAAATTTGATTATGCTCTTCATGCCTGTGTGAAACAAATCCACGATGGGCAGAAGAGTTGGCGGCAGCCGATCTTCTGGAGAGCCTTGAAAAGACCTTCTCGACTGAACAAATCGAATGCCTTTGTGAGATCGATTAAAGCAATAAACAGAGGTTGATTCTGTTCAAGGCATGTTTGCTGCAGCTGTCGCAATGAAATAATAGTGGACGGTATCCGTCGTAAGCCACACTGTGAATCAAGGTAGAATTGATCTCCCAGGACTTGAAATCTGCGCACAACTCTGGAAATATTTTCGCAAAGATACATAGAAGTGGACCAGCTCCGTGGCCTAGGGGTTAGCAGCTTTCTCCGCTAACCCCGAATACTCTCGTCACGTGACGCGACGAGAATTAGCAGTGGTTCGAATCGCAAAAGTGACTTATGAGAGTATGGAGCCGGTCACTCAGAAAGTCGTGGCGTGCTGATGAGCGTAATCTAGCCTAGGAATCAACATACAGCTGAAAGATGCTGGTATTGACCGCAATATCCTGAAACAGGATGGAAACGCGGAAAAAAAACACCAAAAAAACATAGAAGTGGGGGACTTTACTTTACTTGTTTGCTATATTGTCGCATTTCTTTCTTCTTGAAGTAATAACAGTCTTTCCAAAATTATCTTCATTACATCAGAAAGAAACAGTCATCGTTTTTTAACCACATTATGAGACGACAAAAACTGGAACACATTGTGACAACCGGAAAGATTGGCAGAAAGAGAGATAGAGCAAGGCAGCGTGCGAAGATTCTTGACAGTCTTGTGTCATGGTACGGAAGGCACGAACTGATCCATGCCGTCGGAGATAGCAATTTGTGGAGAGGCGTGATCGCCCACGCCAGCCGGCAAGGTACTGGTTGATGATGATAATGATGAGATCTTTATGTCTGTCTATAAACATAAATAAAATACCAATTTTACACGCCCCAGGGCGTTTTGGGCATATGGTGCTAACGGCATAGTGCCATTGTCTTATTGACCCTTCGGAACTAAAGGGGTTATGTGTTTAATACCATGCCGGCCACCTTTACTTAAAAAATATATTTTTTAACAATAGCAGCCTAAATTAATTTAACAATTTCACCTTTATGCAGTTTCGAACTTATGGCCACCCTATTAGGTAAATTCATTGATGTTAAATATGTTGTCACGTAAACTACTATTTCGCCGACAGCCAGCTTGTACTGTGTTTACATGACCTTCTCTTATTATTGTAATAAAGTTGTGACAGCAAGACTTGTCAAGGTAACTGTTCGCTAACTGCAACATAATTTAAAGACGCCTTGTTTTGGTATTGGGATGTATATTATTCTTACCCATTATTTTTGCCATATTCATGTTTCTTATACATGTTTACATAACGCCTAATATATGTTCACACGTTGTTTGCTACTAGTTTGAATAAACTCGCTGTGATGTTATCACATCCGAGTTATTAGGCACTACATTTTAGTGTTGCCGAACTTTACCAGAGATGTTTTTCGTTTTCTTGTTATTGTGTCCCCCATTTAAGGAATATAGAGTACTCGTGACGTTAAATTCCCCGATCATTTCAAGATCGCATTAAAACAGAAACCGACTACAGATTATTGTTGTTCGTTCCATTGTCTACGAATGTTTACATCTTATCTTCTCAAATTGTCTTCTAACGGAGATAAAGAGACTGTCTTTTTAAGACGTAAGTAGACTCGTAAATTCCGTATTATATAGACTTTGGGCATTGCTTTAGTATAAATAATTAACTTTAGCATCTATTTGTACGCGTACTGTGCAATTTTTGACTATATAGGTCGTAGGTAACTGTCAGAGTCCTACTTAGTAGCTCTGTCTCGCTCGCTGGACTTTGGCAGGCAAATTACAACATCTACAACACATCTACTAATAACACATGAATGCAATCGGAAACTGGCAGGAGCTATCTCCTAAACAATCATTTATTACAATATATATTACAGGCCGACAACATAGTCGCACTTCACGCTCAAACAATCGTTCACCACTAACAGCCACGCGCTAGCTCACAATGGCGATCTTTACACTGTCGCCCGCATGATCATTCACAATCACAACTTCACATCATCCCGCACATATCACAGTTAGTACATTCCTCGAATATCACTACACAACGTTCATATCCATTTATCCGTCACAACCACTATCGTTCTATCGTTCTATCGTTCTCTCGATCTCCACACGTCCGTCTCTATCCGCTGCCTCACACACAATGCCTCTCTCCTGGTTGACCTTCCCACATCACGTGGCTCTGTTCACGGGATTCTTGCCTGACCGTCCGCTAGCCAAGCCGTGGCGTCTCTTACTGCCCTTTACCTGAGTCATGCTTACACTGACTCTCGCTTACATACCGGCGCTTACATTCTTCCTTACACATGTCATATAAGACCATGACATTCTCCCCCCGCACAACCAATGTGGCACTTACTCCTGGAAATGTGACACATTTTGTTGTTGTTACTCTTGTTTCATCTTTCTAACCTTGTCAGGGGATTATATGATCATAAGTATACGGTTGCGTCCCCTTTTGCTCTGATCTTTTCCGAGATTACCTTCAAACATTGTTCTCTCTTTTTTTTTCAGTATTGAGGTTTCTCTCAAGGTTTTGTCGTGGTCTGACAACTGTTCTGGCTGGGTCTACTTGTCACACCTCGTTATATTATTTAACCACCACTCCGTGACATTACATTGTGTTCATATTTCTCAATCGATTGTCTGTGCATTCTCATCTCATAGTTATTGTGGCTATGCTGGTTTAAGGATTCTCCATTGGTTTACGTCTAGAATAAGGCTACAACTTCCTCTTACAGCATTCTTAAATTTTCTCTCTATTCAGACGTGGTTTCCCTCGTCTATAGTTAATGCACACTACTCGATTCTTTATGAGCACGCTATGTCAATGTTGTGGTCATGGTTCGAATATAATTCATGTATGTCATAGTCCCCCTTACCTCATCTTATGTCGGACCGTGAGTTGTTTCCCTTTGTGAGCACACCTTGTTTACTGTTATGGAGAGTAGTTATTAATCTCTTTGGTTGGGATCACCCTGTTGGTATATTCTTTCTGGTTACCCATATTCTGATGTTAATTCTATATCACTATTGCTAAGCGTCATTCGTCGGGCTATCCAGCATACGCGAAGGCAAGTTTGGTAACAATCGCGCACTGGGATTGCCAGGCGTTGATTCTCAGCATTACAACTTATACTATTCGCCCCTATACTTACGCTCATATGTACATATCACATTATAACAATACATAGTATTATAATAATAAAATTAGCCATAGGATGTTACATACATATACAATAAAATATACATAATTGATGACTTCCTGCACCTATAGGATACCGTTCTTGTCCTGTGGAAGTTATGCACACGGAATTACTTTAACAGTGTTCAATGTTCGGTTCCGAGCTGGAATCTTTGGCATGTCTTCTCTCGCATACGATTATTGACGTCCTATGTATACCATGATATTGTCTTTCCTTCTGTATAGTGCTTAAGACTGTTCACCCAGTTTGGCCAATTTGTAAGTCTGTTCTGTAAAACTGCTGGAATTCACACGTATACTGTAAAATTGCTGGAATTCACACGTCTAAAATAAGAATTAAGTTCAGTGGCCTTAATTTTGAATGTGGCCATGGTGCGTCTGTCTGTCACTGTCTGTGCCATAGTTTGTAGGTTGGCCTCTGGTTCTTTCAACTGATCACCAGAAATGAGTGTCTGTACTGGTAAAGCTGTCGTCGTTGTTCGTCGATTTCCAAAAGGTAGATTCTGTAGATACTCGTTTGAAACAAAGTCAATCTGGGTATATCTTACTATTTGATACCTGAAATCACATGTTGAGTCTTACTGTTTTGCTGGTGACACTTTCACGTTGAAGGACCTTTCATGCTGGTCTTTACAATGAAGTGTGCTAGTATCATAGCGCTGGAGTCGTACAGCAGACAAGGCAACTCTGGAGTTATTGGATCTAAGGATATAAAGTGGGTTACGGTTAAAATTTTCCAGTAACACCCAAACTGAAATGATGAAGACTGCATTCTATGATGCTGAATGGGATATTTCAATGGCGGGAAATAGCAGTTTTCCGTGTCAATCCAGCGATGGTCATTTAATATTCTTCAGTGCGATGGCAATGATAATAAATGCATGTTTGCATTCAATAATCATTGTAGTATTTGTGTGTAAATTGTCATTACTCAAAATAGCCGGTAACATATACATATACATATTTTTTTTAAACCACGATTTCCATCAGAATCTCCTGCGCCGGCAAACAGCAGACATGGCATGCGGACTGGCGTCACAGCGTTTATATATCATATATCTCTGAGTGTGTATATAATAGTATATATATATATATATATATATATATATATATATATATATATATATATATATATATATATATATATATATATAATACATATCATATTTACAGGACATTGCAGTCAACACCAGAATTATTTTTCAGCTGCTGTTGATGTCTTGACAAGTGTTAAGTTAAGTAGTTTGAAACTGCTGTCTGAACGACCGGCTCACATACCTTTCCGTAAGAAACCAACGCGACGCGATCGCGCTGCCGAATCTCGCGCAGCTGTGTTTTGTACCTGGGTATGCGGGATTACTAACAGCGTCCTTAACCCTTCTCGCCAGGGAAACCGGAATATATATAATCAAAGATATGGAAACTAATCACCAGAAAAACGAATCCAGAAAGTTTTTTTTAAAGAACAGAAGTCAATTAAACGAGGGCACCAACACAACACATATGGTTTAAAAGACAAAAATGGGAATATGATAAATACCAATGAGGAAATGTGCAACACATGGAAAGAATACTTTATTGAATTACTAAATTGTGAAGCTCCAAGTACCACTTTCCCACAGGAAGAGGTTCTAACGTGTGAACCACAAATTGAAGAACCTGCATTTGAAGAAATCCTATATGTAATCCTATATGTAATCACACGACTTAAAAACAATAAGGCAACTGGGACTGATGGAATTGCTGCTGAATTTATAAAGGCAGGTGGCCATGCATTACATCTAAAGCTATACGAACTAATAATAAAAATCTGGAGGACTGAAGAATTACCCCATGACTGGAAAGAGTCATTATTGATACCTATCTTCAAGAAAGGAGACAAGTTCCAGCGTGAAAATTATAGAGGAATATCACTACTGTCCATAAGCTATAAGATACTATCCGCAGTATTACTAAATAGACTAAAACCATATTCAGAATACATATTAGGTGACTACCCGGCGGGTTTTAGACAAAACAGATCAACAATAGATCAGATATTTATCTTACGACAAATAGCCGAGAAATATTGGGAATATAAAAGTGATCTCCATAACATTTTTGTGGATTTAAAAAAGGCTTATGATAGTGTCCATAGGAATAGTCTATGGAATGCTGTGCGGGAATTTGGAATACAAAGGAAGTTAATCAACATGACCAGACTATGCATGGAAGATACTTATAATATAGTAACATATAAAGGCAGGAAATCAGACCCTTTCCAAATAACATCTGGTTTGAAACAGGGTGATGCACTATCGCCGCTACTCTTCAATCTGGCCCTAGAGAAAGTATTAAGGAAGGTAAAGGAGGAATGTGATATTGGAGGAACATCCAAGCTGCTTGGTTATGCAGATGATATAGATACTATAGGTGAAAATGAACAAAAGACATTGGAAATATCGACTCACTTAAAGGAAAAAGCCCAACAGATGGGGCTGGTTATCAACCAAGATAAGACAGAATATATGGTAATTTCAAGAGAAGGAATGGCTAAAAACTCTGGCCACATACAAATAGATAATATGACCATTAAAAGAACGGAAACATACAAATACCTGGGTACAATCTTCAACTGCTCCAACATCATAAGGGAAGAAATACAAACTAGAATCAATTCTGGAAATAAGATATACTATGCACTACAACATCTACTAAAATCAAATGCGCTATCTCGTAACACCAAGATCACAATATACAAAACACTGATCAGACTAGTTGTGCTGTATGGCTCTGAAACCTGGAGTACAACGAAAGGAGACGAAGCCTTGCTACAAACCTTTGAGAACAAAGTTTTAAGACGCATCTTTGGACCCATTAGGGATACACAAAGTGAAGAGTAGGAAAAAAGAAGTAACAAAGACATTTATGATCTGGTTAAGTCCCCGCTAATCACTGGTATCATGAAGGCTAATAGACTACAATGGCTGGGGCATATAGACAGAATGGAAGATAATAGGGAAACAAAACTCGCTTACACTCAGGAAATAAATGACCGTAGACCCCGAGGTAGACCAAGAAGACGGTGGAGAGATAATATATATACAGACCTACAAACACTTGGAATCAACGACTGGCAAGAGAGGGTCAACAGAGAGACGAATGGAGACGGATTGTATCTGCAGCAAAGAACCTCAATGGCTCGGAACGCTGAAGAAGAAGAAGATATATATATATATATATATATATATATATATATATATATATATATATATATATATATATATATATATATATATATATATAGTTTTTCATATCCTATTTACAGGACATTGCAGTCAACACTAGCATTTTTCAGCTGCTGTTGATGTCTTGACAAGTTTTAAGTTAAGAAGTTTGAAGTTTGCCATGGCTTTCTGAACGACCGGCTCATATACCTTTCCGAAAGAAACCAACGCTACGCGATCCGCTGACGAATCCTGTGCAGTTGTGTTTTGTACCTTTGTTTGCGGGATTACGAACTGCGTCCGTAACCTCTACGCCAGGGAGCTGACTTTATTAATGTAGTTGGTTAATAACAACTACTCTATGTAACTCAGAATATTTTTGTATGTGCAGACTACCGACCTCCGTGGCGAAGGGTTACTAACGCGATTCGTAATCCCCTATATCTGGGTTCAAATAACAGCGGTTCTGTTTTTTTAAAACAAGGTTTAGGTGCCAGCCGTTCAGAAAGCAATGGCAAACTACTGAACATAAGATTTGTCCAGGAGTCACGATCAGCCAAAAATGCTGCGGTTGACTGTTGCGTCCAGTGAAGGACATGCAACTAAAAATTAAGCAGACTAAATATCTTATGGTTTGGTTATTTACTTTTTCTAAAGTGCATGATTTGGCATTTTATAAAAGTTCAAAGCCACCATAAATCTTTGGGGTTTAGTACATCATTCACAAGTGTCATTATTACATGACAGTCATGGTGCACTATGTTTGCATATCTGAAAATGCGCCACATTATTAAAAGTATTTTAGGAGGAAGGAGGAGGAGAAATAATGAGAAAGAGTATTTACTTAGAGTGGAGGAAGAGGCAGGAGAAAGAGAGAGTTTAAGGTTTTCATTTGAATCTTGAGTTCTAACGATGGCCATCAAAATAACAACACGAGTTTTCCCCTTAGCGAGAAAAAAAACCTAGAGCAGTTATCTGCCCTTAGCTTATGTGTTTTGGTCACACTTTTCCAAAGGGGATTGTGACCCTTTCCCTCTTTGTCTGTAATAAATGATAAACTGACACACAAACATTATTGTCTCAGCTCAGAATTGACAGACTTGAAGACGTGAATAATGTATCGTTGGATTTATGTTTTGAGGTGGTATCCAAATATACATGTTACATAATTAAAAAGCAATTTAGAAAATGTTACTAAAGTGGCCAGAGTTATTTCCCTGGTTACGTTGTTTATTGCTGTCGTCTGTCGTCCCTTGGGAGGGGGGGGGGGGGGGGAGTGGAGTCAACAGGCACACTGTTTAAATTCCCTTTCTTTAGCTTGGGCTTCTGCCGGACCTTTGTCTACACACCCCCTGTCAGTCTCAGGAACACTGTCTCCCTCTCTCTCTCTCTACTTCTTTTTCTTACCACTAAACAATACCCTTCTTCATATCCCTCCAGAACATACCCACACAAGACTGTATTTTAACAAATGATAAAATAAAACATTTAATACAGAAAAGTGTCACGTGTGTGTGTGCACTGTTTGCGTTTGGAAATATGTAGTATTTTCTATGGTGTATGCGAGAACAGACCAGTGAGCTTCGGATAGTTCATCCCTGTGTTAAGCCACACCACATCACAACACCGTAAGTTCTGAAAAGATCTCACCGAATGAAGCGTCTCTCCCGACAGTGGTTGACTTCTTGGAGTTATCTCCAATAGTGAATATGGCCTAATAATGTCCATGAATCTGGAACACACTATGTACTTAATATGTTCATTAAAATCCTGAGACCTACGAAGATCTCCTTATACCTCACACGAGTTTAAAGAAAACTTTGAGTTCGGTTGCAAAATGTTACTGAATGAGTGTCTTTACTCTGCAACCTCTCTACAACCTATAGTTATGGTCACTCAACATAGTCACAGCTATTTTAAATCACTGTTATTCCATCTCTCTACCTAATATTGTCATTGTCCATGGAGGTGTTAGTAGTTTCATAAAAAACAACTTCCTTGGGCACTCTATCACTGCTACACTGGCCCTTTCAGGATAACACTCCTGATTTCTATCAGTCTATAATTTTTGGAACGATGTCCCATTTCCGAGGCAATTTATTATAACTGTGCTCAGTGTGATAGCCATTTTTCACACCTATATGTTGTCCATCAGCTCTTCTCTACAATGGAATTGCACTCAGTGTGACTGTCATTGTCCACACCTCTGAGTAATATTTCCCTTCTTCTACACTGTGGAACCTGTCGAAAAGAGAACACTGAGTGAGAGAAAACCTGATTCGAACCCACTATATGTGAGTGTAGGCTAAAGGCCACACTCAGATATTTATCCTGGTTAACCTAGAACTACACTCTGGCATAAAGCAGAGTAGTTCCTCACATTTGTCTGAGACGTGGTAAGGAAAAGGAAAGACCAAAGGAAAAGCACGGAAACCCCAGCCATCCCAAATCTCACTGAATATTATCCCATGACATTGGTCTTACCCTGCCGAGTGAAATTATATATCACTCTACCTCGTTTAAGCTATGAATCAGCCAGCTGCGGCTGACACTCCTAGAACACTTTCCCATAACGCACTATCACTAGGCTCAAGTCCTAGACTCTATCCATAAAAAACTACCTTATGCTAGTCATTCCTGTTCGGAGTCGGAATTCACAATTCATCACATCTTCTTCTTCTTCTTTCGTTCGCTTAAAACATGTCTACAACTGCAATGACGTCTCTTGTATGAATCTAACAGTCTTTTTTAGTTTAATCAGCGGTCCATAGAGTTTATCTTCCACTGTTGTCTCTCTAGGCCAGAAGGTTCATCACATGAACAAATGTCCGTAGTTTCCAAACCACACGAGACACGGTAAATCCTCTTCTCCATTAGAACTAGGAACAAACAAACACTCCCTTCATGAGTATTCCATTCTACTGATCGCAAGTTTAGTTATTTTTCAAACAGTCGAAAATGTTGCCCGAGTGACGTCATTGTCATGGCGACGACCAAATCAAGACGGCACTTTCCCTCTCATCTTGAGATCCGGGCAAACCAACATGCCGACGATTTTTCTTTGATTCAGGGATTCTCAGGGAATCCCGGTCGTGTTTAAATTTGGAACATATTTCCCCACATCAAACAGTTGTGGCAGCCTAGGGACGGCGGTTTTGGGCCTTTCATCAATCTGCATCGGCATCGCCCAGTTGTTCGTGACAATTGCCAATTCATCTTCCTCTAGTACCGGATCTAGTTTTGTAGCTTGAGGCATTTCATCTGGGCAAGACTAGCGGCCCCAACAGAAATAGCCTGCGTACATACGGAGTTCAGATTCCTTCACTACTTCACCCAGATGTGGCATAGCTTCATCAAAATGCCTTCTCAAAATGCCTTTCTCAGCATGGCTTGATTATAAGCCATTTCCAAGACGACCATATTGTTATAGTCCAGCTCGCTGTGTTAATATTACACAGAAAGGAATGATTGTCAAAACAGGATGTATCAACAGACTAGACCAAATGGAAAGGTCAAAAATGGCCGGAATTGTTATTCATCATCATCATCAAGTGCCATGCCGGCTGGCGTAGGCGTTCATTGCTCTCCATAGATCTCGGTCTTTGGTCTTCTAGATCAGCACTGCTGCTGATATTCTTCCATGCCACCGTCTCAATCCATCCAGCATCATTTCTCTTGGTCTGCCTCTGCCTCTCTTCCCCTCGATCTTTTCAGTTGTTACAATGTTCTCCAATGCTTCTCTTCTCATCACGTGACCGAAGAAAGATGTTTGTCTCTTTCTTATTGTTGTATATAATGTTCTAGTTTCATTAGCCTGTTTCAGGCCGTCGTCGTTAGTTACTCTGGCAGTCGAAGGAATTCGCAACATTATTTTAGTTATGAATTTGCCATCAGTAGCTGGATGACGGTCTGGTATCACCTGTGGCTCATGACTGTCCCTACCGGACGAGGATGTCCTAAGACAGCCATTAACGTCGTTCACTAACTCTGATATATGTTTTGCCATGAAGTCTTGGGAAGATAATGTGGTGGTTTCCCCTTGCCTTCCACATTCACATGGTGGTCTTTTACCTCTACCTTTAACAGCCATTTCCGACTGTAAGGACAAGTGAGTGCACTGCTATGCTCAGCTGCAGAGCTGTCAACTTATTTCGATGGATACTCCGTCCCCAGAGCTGTGTTAGCCACACCGTAGTGTGTTTCCATCCTCTACCACTGGGAGGTGCAGTTGGGATTTTCCATTTCTAAAGTTATGGTCTATGACCAAAACTCTCCAGTACTTTTAGAGGACCAATTAAAACTGTGTGGGAGAGAATGCAGTGTAACTCGTTTGTTATACTGTTTGCAGGATTATAATAGGCGTCAAGTGTTAACGGCTCTGAGTGTAACAGCAGGCTCTGTGTGTAATTCATTTTTCGGATTATCTTAGAGTGACATCTTGGAAGACTGGGTGGTTGTGTGTTGGCCTACACGGTTTGTGCCTATACGGGCTACTAACGTTTGGCCTACCTGGAAGATCAGTGAATGCAGAAGGATCTCACCTTTCTACAGCAGCAAAGAGTGAAGACCTTATATCAGCCACTGTCCACTCAGAGCTCAACTGGTCAACCCAGGCCTACCCAAAAGCTAAGTGCCAAACAACTAACCCAAAACCATTAATCGCCAATAGTTTGCCAAGGTATAGACTATCAATATAACAGAAACAAAAGACATACATCGATACCACTCATTCTGTTAAAGCAGAAACTATACACTGCAGTGGAATATAGACAATCAACAATAAGTTATTGTGCTATTTGACAGTGTTTTGTTGTCGGGTATTAACCATTATTCATATCATCACAATCATGCATTAAAATTCTTCTTGTAACATGTTGCCAAAGAGGTACTGTGGTACTTTTCATATTCAAATGTGTATAACTGTGTTACATATTGAGTAGATAGTGCTAAAGGCCATTTGGGGTCTACATCACGGTTTTAACGTGTTGGTATGGGAGCCGGTCGTTCTGAAAGCAATGGAAAACTACTAAACGTAAGCTTGCCAAGACTTCAACAACATCAGTAAAATTCGGGTGTTGACAGCGATGTTCTGTAAATAGTATATGAAAAAAAAATTGTTGCCATTGCTTTCTAAACGAAAGGCTCCCATACCAATTCGTTAAAACCCAGCGCAACGCGGTCTGCTTCCAAATCGCGCACAGCTGTGTTACGAACGTAGGTAAGCGGAATTACGAACCGCGTCGGTAACGTCTTCGCCATGGAGGTCAGCATCGTCTGATTAGTATTTCTGTTTTCTTTACATTATACTTATCATTATGACACTGTTATGGCTTTTAAAGTTGTGCCCATCGTTTTCTGTATGACCCTATATTTCTCGCACCTTTGGTAAGGATGGCTCTCATGTCCTTTCAGGACCCATCCCCCACTGGTCCAAGTCTGACACCCAGCTCGTGCCTGTGGCTCCTAGTAGCTGTCAGCATGCGACAGCGGCCACCCCCCGGGCAACAGCTGTGAGAGGCTGGCTAAACCAGGCATGGGTATCCGATTTGGTGTTAAACCAAGAGGTAAACTAGGGTATGCCTACCCAGCATGTGAAGACAGGATTCGGCAGACTGCGCGGAAGAAATCATTCCTGATTCAACGGGCAAGACGACGTTTACCTGCAAAGCGTTGTGGAACGTAATGAGCACGGCAAGGCACGTAGAGCGCCCTGGTCATCCACTGCACCTGTATTCGTCTCCAATCGTCTCGACTTGTCTTGCCACTGGACTCAGATGGACTCAGGCGAGAGAGTGAGGTCGACGAATTGCGCAACTCTTCCTCACTTTAATCCAAGTCATCGCGCAAGTCATTCTTCATCCAACGTCACATATCACCTTCAAGCCCTGTGGCGATGGGCGAGCGGCAAAGCGGCAGGCGTGGGTACGCTGGCAGCCGTAGTCGCAGACCTGCACACAGGCGGCTCAGGCCATATGGTCGTCTTCTACTGACCGGAGCAGCAGTGGGATTCGGCAGCCCCCTGAGCGACTGAGCAGCCCTCTATAGGAACACACTGCTCACCTCCATAGCATGAGGAAGGGGCTAGAAAAGGTGCCCTAAACATTGTCTGCTTCATCACTACCTAACCAGCTAGCCGCGGTTGGTGGGTACCCTAAACTGCGGTCGACATACAAAGAAAGATAAAACAAGCAAAGCTAAAAGAGTAAACCATATTCCCTTAACAATTGGAACTTGGAATGTACGCACCCTACTTGACAGAGAAGGCGCGTCGGGTCCAGAGAGACGAACAGCACTGATTGGGAGAGAGCTCGGCAGGTACAACATCGACATTGCAGCCTTGAGCGAGACACGACTTGCAGAAGAAGGCCAAATCTGTGAAATTGGTGCCGGCTACACATTTTTCTGGAGTGGAAGGAAAAGCGAGGAAAGACGCCAATCCGGTGTGGGATTTGCCATTAAGTCGGCCCTGGTCGGCAAATTAGCTGGATTTCCAAAGGCTGTAAACGACCGGCTCATGACCATGAAGTTGCCTCTGCTGAATGGAAGGAAGCACGCAACCATTGTGAGTGTCTACGCACCAACTATGACCAACGAAGATGATGTCAAGAATAAGTTCTATGAGGACCTGCACAATGTATTAACATCTGTTCCCAAAGGAGACAAACTTATACTCCTTGGGGATTTCAATGCCAGAGTAGGCACGGACACCACCTCTTGGAGTGGCATTATTGGAAAGCATGGAGTCGGAAATTGTAACAGCAATGGACTCCGCCTCCTTCAGACTTGTGCCGAACATGATCTCCTGATTACGAACACAATTTTCCGTCTCCCCATGAGAAATAGGACATCGTGGATGCACCCTCGCTCGAAACACTGGCACCTCATTGACTATGTCATCGTCAGGAGGAGTGACAGACAAGACGTTCGAGTGACAAAATCCATGTGTGGTGCCGAATGTTGGACAGACCATCGTCTCATTGTCTCGAAAATGAACATCCACATCAGGCCACCACGCCGTCCTCAAGGGGCGAAAATGCAAACAAAGCTAAATGTCACCCGCCTAAACAGCAAGAAAATGCAGCAGTCGTTTGAAAATATGCTGGAAGACCGCCTCAAGCCCAATGCTGAAGCTAAACAGGATACAGAAACAGAATGGAGAGCCCTAAAGGACACGATTTACAACACTGCTATGGAAATCCTGGGTCCAGCCCCCCGAAAGCATAAAGACTGGTTTGATGAAAATTCCGAAGACATCAACCAATTGCTGGCCGAGAAACATCTTCTCCTCAAGGCACATTTGAATGACCCAAAGTCAACATCAAAAAAAGATGCTTTCAAGAACATTCAGAGAGTAGTGCAGCAGAAACTTCGGCACATGCGGGACTCCTGGCTGAGCAGCAAAGCTGATGAAATTACGGGCTTTGCTGACATCCATGACATGAAAAACTTCTACGACTCACTGAAAGCGGTCTATGGTCCTTCATCACCAGGCATAGTTCCCCTCCTCAGTGCAGACGGGGGAACATTGGTCACCGATAAGAAAGAAATCCTCCAACGCTGGGCAGAGCATTTCAGCAAAATCTTAAATGCAACTTCCTTCTTCGATGATGAAACCATCAATTGCCTTCCTCAAGTTCCCACCAATGAGACTCTTGATGACCTGCCAACCATAGTGGAAATAAACAAAGCCATCCAGCAACTCTCCAGCGGCAAGGCACCTGGTCCTGACTCCATCCCAGCAGAGATATACAAGGCAGGTGGGCCGGTCCTAACAGAGCAGCTTCACAGCTTCACCAAGTCTTCACAAACATATGGATGAACGAGACCATGCCACAAGATTTTAAGGACGCGTCAATAGTCCACCTTTACAAACGTAAAGGAAACCGCCAATCCTGTGACAACCACCGAGGCATCTCCTTGCTTTCAATTGCAGGGAAGATACTCGCCAGAATTCTTCTCAATCGCCTCACAGCCCATCTCGATCAAGGTCTTCTTCATGAGAGTCAATGTGGCTTCAGAAAAGAACGTGGAACTGTTGACATGATTTTCGCTGCAAGGCAGCTGCAAGAGAAATGTCAGGAACAGAACTGCGAAATGTTCTCCACTTTCATTGACCTTACCAAGGCTTTTGATACAGTCAGCAGAGAAGGACTGTGGAAGATTATGGCAAAATATGGCTGTCCACGAAAGTTTGTCCAAATAGTGCGGCTATTTCATGACGGCATGCAGGCAAGAGTACAGGAAAATGGTGAGCTGTCTGAACCCTTTCCTGTCACCAATGGAGTGAAGCAAGGATGTGTCCTGGCACCAACACTGTTCAGCCTCATGTTTTCAGCCATGTTGATGAATGCCTTCGAGAACGACGACATTGGAATAGACATCAACTACCGTATGGATGGAAAGTTATTCAATCTCAGAAGGCTGAAAGCTAAAACCAAAATTGACAGCGGCACCGTCAGAGAGCTCCTGTTTGCTGATGATTGCGCTCTATACGCCAACTCAGAGGCGGACATGCAACATAATGTTTCAGCTTTCTCACATGCCTGTGCCAACTTTGGGCTCAATATCAACTTGGAGAAGACTGTAGTTATGTACCAGCCAGCTCCAGGGAATAATCACACTGTGCCGAATATCAAAGTGAATGATCATAGACTAAGTGTTGTGGACAAATTTACCTATCTTGGCAGCACCCTGTCACAAGCTGCCACAATCGATGACGAAGTGAATGCAAGAATCTCCAAGGCCAGTGCAGATGGGGTGGGGGTGGGGGTTGGGGGGTCATTTCTGGTTGACCTGTTCATCCTATAATTATTTCTGATGCCTCCTACACGGAATTCCTGTCACGCCGATTTTATTCACGCAAAGCAACAGTAATTTTGAACTCTTCCTCTCTAATTTTCGTGATTACACCAGTGACTCCTTGGGCATTATCCGATCCTTGAATACCGAATAAGCGTACTTGTCTGTATACCATATATCCTGGAATTCGACCTTATATTATAGTGAATTCTCTTAACCTATCTCAATTGTAGCTGTGTGTCGTGTGACAACCTGTCATATCTCTACGTGTGAATCGCAACTAATGATCGTAGCTGTATGTCGTGTGACAACCTGTCACATCTCTCCTTGTGAACGGCAGCTAATGATCGTAGCTGTGTGTCGTCTGACAATCTGTCACATCTCTCCTTGTGAACCGCAGCTATAGTATGTTCCGATTTGAATGCCTTCATTCACGATCAATTATTTTGAAAACTGTCTGTTGCATCGTTATGACATTTTTCCAGCCGTCTTATATTTACCCCCACCCAAGGAATATGTCTTTGATAGGTACAAAAACAACTTAAATCATCAAAAGCGGCGTCTTTCCTTTGATGTTTTGCTGAACAACTAGTGATTTCTCGGTAACGAAGTAATGTTTACAGTAATTGGAGACCTGCCAATTCAGATAATACACAAAGGCGTATCCGGATTCGTATGGGAGTGGGTGCAATGAAAGAAGTAGCTTACAGGGTCGGCTGCATTGCACCGGGTTTTTATCCCATATGGCTCAGTTTTTTTTCCGCAGCGCGGAAAGCGTCGCACAAAGCACGAACTCCGTAGCTCCAACGACGACCCTCGGGAGTCTCCGAAAAAATGCACTCGTGAAATGAAGGACGCGGCCCGGAATCGAACATACAACCTTCGGAGCCCGAGTCAGACGGCTTGATCACTTCACCACAGAGAATCCCGAGAGGGGTGCAATGTGTAATATTAATAAAGACAGAGAATGTACAGAGGCACGGGGTAAATAATTTGTAAATTAACAGGAAAGTAGAAGGAATATATTTCTTACCTTATTTTTCATTTCCTTCTTGTTTCTTCAGTTGATGCTGATGCTGTAATGTTTAGGGCCTGCAATTCGTCTGAATAGTTGGAGCAAAATATCCCAGTAAGTGTGTACGTAGATTAAAGTCTGCGATCTGCTCAGACCTTAATCTGTGTCGGACGATTCCAGTAGGTTGATGATTGCTCTCGGTTGCATAAAATTCAATCCATCCTTTCTCCAATAGTCCTCTTCCTCTTTCAACACATGGTCCTGACGTTTTTTCCAGTAACTTTTATCAATATTTAATAGCGCAGACAGACAGACAGACAGACAGACAGACAGGCAGGCAGGCAGGCAGGCAGGCAGGCAGGCAGGCAGGCAGGCAGGCAGGCAGACAGACAGACAGACAGACAGACAGACAGACAGACAGACAGACAGACAGACAGACAGACATTGAAATCTGCTGTACAATCTCCAGAACAAAATTATTTTTGTTGGGTGTACATAATGATATGGTTATATGCTAAATCTCATCATTTTCCCTCAGTTGGTTACTGAGATATTGAATTTTATATTCTTCTTCTTCTTCTTCAGCATTCCGAGCCATTGAGGTTCTTTGCTGCAAATACAATCTGTCTCCATTCGTCTCTCTGGTGGACCTTCTCTTGCCAGTCGTTGATTCCAAGTGCTTGTAGGTCTGTATGTATATTATCTCTCCACCGCCTTCTTGGTCTACCTCGGGGTCTACGGTCATTTATTTCCTGAGTGTAAGCGAGTTTTGTTTCCCTATTATCTTCCATTCTTTCTATATGCCCCAGCCATTGTAGTCTATTAGCCTTCATGATACCAGTGATTAGCGGGGACTTAAACAAATCATAAATGTCTTTGTTACTTCTTCTTTTCCACTCTCCACTTTGTGTATCCCTAATGGGTCCAAAGATGCGTCTTAAAATTTTGTTCTCAAAGGTTTGTAACAAGGCTTCGTCTCCTTTCGTTGTACTCCAGGTTTCAGAGCCATACAGCACAACTGGTCTGATCAGTGTTTTGTATATTGTGATTTTGGTGTTACGAGATAGCGCCTTTGATTTTAGTAGATGTTGTAGTGCATAGTATATCTTATTTCCAGAGTTGATTCTAGTTTGTATTTCTTCCCTTATGATGTTGTTTTATATTGAGGCAAAAAAAAAAAAAAACCCACTATAATGATCGTAGCTGTATTTCGTGTGACAACCTGCCATATATCTCCTAGTGAACTGCAAATAATAGTCGTGGTTGTGCGTCTATTCCGATGTGCACGTCATTCACATTGCAACGATCTGCTGTGATCCCAACATCAGTGTTTGACTCCCTGTCATCGGTGGCAGTGTCCAGCTTCATGTCAAAAGGTCATTTTGACTCTCTTAAAAACAGTAAGTACTGTCATTTACTGCCAATATAGTACCTTGCGGTGCATAGCGGAAAGGGGGTGGGGGGGGGGGGGGGTGGTCTTTGAGCCTGAGGAATTAAGGCCACCTGGCTAGTGCGGTTGCCGCGAACTGTGCAGGTTAGGATTTTCTTTTAGCTCCCGACAGAAAAAAAATTCCACATCTTAACGGAGGTTTCCAAATCGGATCTCCCAACGGAGAATCCGGCATTCTAATCACTCGGCCAGCCGCTCCTCAACAGGTAAACAAACAGCGGGTAGTATGTCAACATGTCGTTTGGACTCTCTTCTAAACAGCAGCTAGTATGTCAACATATCATTTGGGCTCTCTTTCAAACAGCGTGTATTATGTCAACGTGTCATTTGGACTTCTCTTTCAAACAGCGGGTAGTATGTCAACATATCATTTGGACTTCTCTTCCAAACAACAGGTAGTATGTCAACATGTCATTTGGTATTTCATCCAAACAGCGGACAGTACGTCAACATGTAATTTGGACTCTCTTCTAAACAGCAGGTAGTATTTCAACATGTCATTTGGGATTTCTTCCAAACAGCAGGTAATATGTCAACATGTAATATTTGGCTCTCTTCCAAACAGCAGATAGTATGTCATCATGTAATTTGGGCTCTCTTCCAAACAGCAGGTAGTACGGTGAATATCCTGTTGTTAAGTGAAGTTTTTTTTTTTAAATTCGCATATCCTTTACAGGACATCGCTGTCAACAGCAGCATCTTTCAGCTGTCTGTTGATTTCTTGGCAAGATTACGCTCAGTAGTTTTGTTAAGTGAAGTGCTTAATTATAAACCATCAAGACCTCAGCCGGATGGTCAGACACCCTTGCTTTCTCACGTGGCTGAAGTGGTCTGATGAGGTCATGCAGGACCCCGCTGAAGTGCTCGCACATGCAGATTCCAAGGTTTTGTTCTGCAATCAATTGATAAATGCCCTGCACCTTTCTCAACTACGCGATGTCAGTAGCCTCCACACTTCTGCACTGGTATAATTGCAGCCTACATGAAACTCCCGGACAGATAAACCATTTCTTAACCAGCGCTTTCTTGATAATCTAGGACTTCTTATCCCTTGTGGAGAAAACATTAGTAAGTTTAGTAATTACGTCAGTTGAATTAACATATTCCCAAACTCGGGAATCCCCCTAAACACCGTGTACTCACTAGCTAACAACTTTAAAGACATGGATGCAAATAAATTACCCGATGGACCACAAATCTTACTGTGGAGCAGTTTTAGCTTTATTGCACCTACAACATCGTTTAAAAAAAACATTGTCCCTGGTGATATGCAGTAACAATGACTTATTAGCATGTACAACGTGCAGTCGAATCTTCGCTGGGCACACAGTTTAATACTCCGTGTCTCATTGATTTAGTATCACCAGCTGTAATATCTCTCTAGTACAGTGTTTGTTAAAATGTTCTTGTGTAAAAATTCTTTCATGAGGCACAGCCTGTTGCTCTGCCTCAGTACTCTTCGCTTCAAGTGGTAAATGTTTTCATCTCTGATTTATTCAGCATCACTTCCCTCTTTCAGACACTTTGAAAACTGTAACAATATGTGCGTCTTCATGAAACTTCGTGAAGTTTTCTGGAGAAAAAGATGGTGATGATATTATCCCGTTTAACGCTCAAGAATTCCCCGGCTAAATATAGCAATGGTGTTATTTTTATCGCAGTCGCTTATTTTATTACTTGCTAACTAGTCCTCCCCGGGCCTAGTACATATGCAAGCAATTATAACTTTTGGCGATGAATATGTGACCACTGGTAAATGAGAAACACACCACGAAGTTACAGAAATGTAGTTTTACAGAAGACGACTGAAAATAACTTGGGTCGCCTAAATGACTAGTCTAAATTATTTTAACCGAGGTTAAGACATAAGCACTGCATGCAGAAAATACATAGGCACTCACCATGTCAAGGAGGATTATGGCAAGAAAACTACTGGAAAATAGTGTAATAAGTGGAAATATTAATGGAACGAGATTATTTTCTACAAACAAAATTGATCTCCTATACTTAGGGCATGTTTCATATTTGTCAAGATTTGCACAACTCTGTACTTTCTATTGTTTAATTAGCAAAAGGTATTAGCCAGAACTCACCCACTTAGATGTCTTTGCCTTTTGAATAATCAAGCACAATGATCCGCAATCCTTCAAATGTCTCTCTCCAAATCTCAATTTGAAAGCTCCATTCATTTGGGTTTTCTCAATCTAAAGGGCCCTATCTTTAAGCTACTTATCAGCTGTGACACATCGCTTGTTCTGTTTATCTATCTCTCTATCTATATATCTGTTGCCGTTCTCTCTATCTTCCTCAATCTATCCCTTCTCTCTCACAATCTCGTCCATCTTTAACCCATCGCTCTTCCTCTCGCCTCCCATTTTCTGTGTTTATCTGTCTCTCCCCTTCCCCGCCCCATCATCTCTCTGTCTGACATGAGCGCGTGACATTAAATTCCTAAATCAATAAAATTAAGCTGCTGGTTTGATCTTAAAGAAAAGCAAGCTAACGCAGCCACCTTAGACTAGAAACAAGAGTGCGAGAGTGATGATGTTAGAATACACAGTTTTGGCTTGATATTGATGGGGAGTTTCATTAGCCAAAACCAACGTCAGTTGATCGTAGACACACCAACACATGCTCGTTTTCTCCAGCAAACATTGGAGTGTACGATGGCAGATTGTTTCCATCACGCACGGAGTAGCATTGCGCCTGTGTTGGATAATGGATAAGAGCGCACGCTATTAAACATTCGGTGTACTGATGACGAGGTAGCGGGTTCAACTCCTATACCGGTCAGTTGGACTGGGTTGGCCTGATGGCAATGGACAGTGGGCATTGGTAAAGCTAATCCACACATACAAATCATTCCAGTGAACTAGAGGTAGTAGCGCGTGTATGAATTATGTTTTAGTTCAAAACGAGACATACCCCTCCACCCCCCCCCCCCCCCCCCCCCGAAAAAAGAACACAAGAAGTCTTAGTCCGTTTAATTCATAACTTCGAATTTCTTGTTTCAGTGTGTAGCAGCGTGTCATATTCGAGGCGCAGTGTGAGTTCATCGTGAGCCTCGAGGGCGTTGTGGCTAGACGCTCGTCTGCCAGCCCTGTGGTCATAGGATAAAATCCGTATTGTTACAAATGACCTCGGCTTCCAGGTCAACCCAGTAGTAAAATGGGTACCAGGAAATGCCTTAGGAAATAATGGTGGATGACAGGTTACAGACCACGTCAGCCACCACTGTGCCGATTTTTTTTGTTCGCGTGTCCTTTACAGGACATCGCTGTCAACATCAGGATCTTTCAGCTGATTGTTGATTTCTTGGCAAGATTACATTCAGTAGTTTGCCATTGCTTTCTGAGCGACCGGCTCACATACCCCGTAAGTTACCGACACGGCTAGAACCGCCAACGATTCTTGTGCACGTCACGTTACTCACGAGAGATTATACGGGATTACGGAGAAAGTCACTAACTCCGAGGCCAGGGAAACCGGCATGTGCCGATTAGTCTATACAAATGTGACTGTAACACCATATGCTCACTGCGCCTCAAAAAGTGTAAACATGCCCTGTACTTAAATTGTACGCCGCCATCTATTCAGAAAATTTAGCAGACATCTAAAGAATATATTAGCACAGATGGCGTTAGGATGCAGCTAACCCTGTTAAATGTTGCATCATTTTCATTATATACCCTGCCGACATGCATGGGCGGTAATGTTTCACCATTTCACACGATCAACAAAGTCGTGGATCAGCTTTGCGTTCTTGTCTCGACCATGTCACGTGGCCAAGTCATTGAGATGTTTACTTCTCTGCTTTCCCCTTCTCCTTTTCCTCACAATCGTACCAATTGTCGCCAATTTCTCTAGTCTATTTATTCTCATAACTTGTCCAAACAACGTTGACAGTTTTTATCCAATTTCTCTAATTAGTTAAATGTTTTCATTTGCTTCTTGGAGGACTTGCTCTTTGTTTTTGTTTTTTCTGTCTGCCCATGGCATTTTTTGCATTTACCTAAGAAACCACATTTCCAATGCCATTAGATATGTATCAGCTTGTCTACTCATTGTCCGCGTCTCACATTTATACAGTAGTACAGTTTCCATGTAACACCTCAACACTACTTTTCTCGCTGCAATTGACGTATTTTTTATTGGTCTGTATTTTTCGATCTTGCAAAAGGCTACCTTTCCTTAGTGATTCTTGTTCTATTCTCTTCAAACCATCATATGTTATGGCTATTCGGATATAATTATACGGATTCACTATAATCTCATCAAGGTGAAGTATAAACAGCGGAAGAGTGCCCGCTTATGGGCTTCATGTATCGATATTCACATGGACTCAGTTATTCCCTGCGTCCATAGTTTACATGGTCGGCCTCTTACCTCTGTAATCATTGTTTGTTGTGGTGTAATGTTAGTTGGTAACCTACTTGCATGGCCAAACCATTTGACTTGCTGCCTTCATGTGGTCTGTAATCATTGTTTGTTGTGGTATAATGTTAGTTGGTAACCTACTTGCATGTCCAAACCATTTGACTTGCTGCCTTCTAATAAAATCTAGTGCAGCTATAACTCCCACAGTATTCCTGATTTCTTCATTTCTAATCTTATCTCTTCTTGACACATTGAGTATTCTTCCCAGGAATCTTATTTCTATTGTTGTGATTTTTCTTTTCTCTTATTCTGTCACTGTAAAGGTTTGGCATTGGTAACATAGAGTTGGTAGGAAGATTGTGTTGTAAAGTGCTTTCTTAGTAGTTACTGATACATGTTTGTTCTTTGGTATTGGTGCCATTTGTCCAATGAGTTGGTTTGCCTTATGGCATCTAATTTCGATCTCGTCTTCTGATTTGCCATTTGATGATATTATACTTCCTAGGTACTTGAATTTCTTTACTTGTTTCAAGGGATGTTTGTTTAGGTGAATCGTTGTTGCTTTTTCTTCTTTTGTTATAGTCATTACCTCTGTTTTACTTGTGCTAATTTTCATGTTATGTTCCCTACACATTTCGTTTAGACTTTTCATGTGGCCTTGAAATTCAGCTTCTGATTTTGCTATTAGTGCTTGGTCGTCCGCAAACAGGAGTTCTCTAATGGTTAGATTTGCAGAAGGTTCTTCTGTGTTTTCGTTATGCGGTGTTCTTGCGGTCTCTGTTTTGCTGGATTCTTTACATATGTTGTCTAGTTATGTTATGAACAAGAAAGGGGAAAGAACATAACCTTGCCGTACTCCAGATCTTATGGTGAAGTTTTCTGAGTGTCCTCCAGTTGCTCTCACTACGCATTCACTGTTGTTGTATAAGCTTCTATCACTCCATATTGTTCAAGGATTTCTCACAGCTTGTTTCTATCTACTCATTGAATTCGATTAACTTTTCAATAAGTTGTCTAAGAGCAAAAATGGCATCTGGGCATCCTTTGCTGTTCCTAAATCCAAGTTGTGTTTCGCTTAGCCGGGGTTCTATAGTAGTTCGTAATTTTTTCTCAAGAATTTTGCAAAATATTTTCCCAGTATGACTCAACAGTGAAATGCCTCTGTATTGTGTGCAGTCGCTTTTTCTTCCTGTGTTTTTCCAAACTGGAATAATTATGTCGTTTCCCCAGTCTCGTGGTGTCTGTTGCTCTACCCAAACATGGTTGAATAGTTTATGTAGCCATATGCTGTTCCTACTTCTCTTTCTGCTTTAAGTAGTTCATTTGGTATTTCATCTTGTCTTGGTGATTTGTTCAATGGGGCTAATCTGACAGCTTCTATGATGTCTTCTTTCAGTATATCTGGTTCTAGTTCATCGGTGGCATCTGTGTCGGTTTCTTGAATTCCTGTGACATCTCATGGGGTGTTGAGACGTTGTTCGAAGTACTGTTTCCATCTTATTAGGATTTGTTTTTGTTCACTTATTGGTTCTCCATTTTCGCTGTTAATTATTTCAGCTGCGTCAAATGGTTCTACTCTGGTTCTCATTGCACTGTTTATATTTTTCCTTTTTGTCTTTTACAGCTTTCTTTACTTCTGCGTTCCACTAACTTGTTATTTTCTTTATCCGTGTTTTCCGTTTTTTCGTGGTTCCACATGTTACTTTTTCAGTATTTAAACTGCTTGATTTGAACGTCTCCCATTCTTCTTCCACTGTCTTTCTTTGTACTGGTAATTTTACAAAGATTTCAGTTTGTTCTTTCTCATAATTTTCCCTCACTGCTTCGTCTTTGAGGTTTTTTTAAGTTTACTGATTCGCATGGCATGTATTTTCCTGGTCGTTGCTTTCTTCTTGTGATCGGGAACGGGAGCTTATATGACTACTTATATGAATTAAATGAGATGCTCCCCACCAGGAGCTGGGCGAAGCGGGGCCGGGTCAGACAGACAGACAGACAGACAGACAGACACAAGATAGTGATGCGACATAAGATAGTAGTGCCACCAAACAATAGGATATTTTTAAAACGTTTCGGGAGTTCAGGGCCTCGGGCGACCAACGAACTGGTAAACCCTACGTTACCCCAACAGTAATTAGAGTAGGGTTTTTCAGCCAAAAGCAACATAAAACTGCTCTGAACTGTCAAATGGCCGTGAGAAACTCTAGATGTCGAAGAATTTATAAGTACAAATAGTTCAGGATTAATCTGGAGCTGTCAGGAAACAACAGATGTCACATAGTTTATAGGTGCAGACGAGATCAGAAATAAACTGAGGCTGTCTAGGGACAAAAGCAGGCACTGTAGGCGGCATATTTACGGCAGTGGGAACACACATGAACTCAGGATCGAGCGTTAACCTTAGGTTAGGACGTGACGAGCTAAAATAAACTGATAGAGACTAATTAAAACACGCAGATTAATCAGGCTGCGTGCTGTGAGCTGATTGGAGATTTTTCCCCCGCGGCTTTGGGGGAAGACAAGTCCGCGGGGCAGCGCCAGCACTGGTAGAAGTGATATATACTTTAGGATCCAGTCAGTTTGGATAGTGTGGAACAAACAAGAGTACGGTTTAGCAGCAGGGCTCTTTTGAGCCGAGGGTTGGGCTATTGCTCAGCCCGTAATTTCACATTACGACAGAGATAGTTTACTTGTTATGCAATTCCCGCCATGCCACTATGCTCACAATCGTCTTAAATGATTACACCGGTTGACTAGACTGTTGTCTATTGTACAATATATACAATGATGAATTGAATTATTCCTTGGCGACATTCTCCGCACGATAGCATGCTTGACTTGTCACATTCTGAAAAAGAAAGCCTTTCTGCAGATCCCTCCAAATTGTGTTATATTAAATCATGTTAGCCCACATTGCAATGATCTCATCTGACATTTTTCTTACCTTCCGTAATCGTTTTACAACACATGATTTGTTCCCCTTACATTATTGCCGTATATGCAGCCTTCTGTTTTCAAGCCTGGGCGATGCAAGCCAATCAGCTGTTAGACAACTATTTTAATCCTCCAATGCCTAAGCATGCGTCTGTGTTTACAAATGCTAGTTTGAGTATACAGTGCGCCGGCGGGCGTGTTGGTGTAACTGTTACGGCGTTACGTTGACAATAGCATGAGCAGAAATGGACACGGGTACCATGCTAGGTCTCGTCGTTGGCCACGAGAGGAATAGATTGGCCAACCGTCTCCCCGTGCACTCAGCATGGGATATGTTTCTAGACGCATGCCTCCCGGCCCAACGGCCATCGGTTAGAATCCGTGTCTGGCTAGGAGTTTTAAGATTGATCCAGAAAAACTGGGTACCAGAAAATTGATTGCAAGTCAATGGTAGTAAGTAAGATAATGACCACATCAGTCACCTAGTGCCGATTGATTTATCCAAATGTTGGTCGAATACTATTTTTCCAATGCGCGTTAATGTTTGTGAAAGAGCCATTTACTTAACTTATACCGTGCGCTGCTTGAAAATGACCATCCATCCATCATGTGCCATGCCAATAAGCGTGGGTGGTCATGTTTTGCCATCTCACTCAATCACCAGAATCGTGGATCAGCTCCGTGTTTCTGTCTCGGCAATGCCACGCGGCCAAGCCATCCAGGTATTTACTTCTCGGTATTCCCCCTAGTCTCCTCAATGACAATTCTTGTTCTAATCTCTTCAAGGCATCTCCCATCTGATGTAATGACTGTTCCGAGATAACTGTACCAATTCACTTGTTTAAGAATATGCCCATTTACTTGTATATTACAGTGTGGTATTTTCTTCTTCCCAGTGACGACCATAATCTGTATCTTCTTACAATTCAATTCTAACCCTCGTTGTTCACTGTGTGCAACAACCACATCTACTAACTGTTGCAGGTCCTGTTCATTGTCTGCAATCAAGACTGTATCATCTGCATATCTAATGTTATTAATGTATCGTCCCCCAGTGATGATTCCTTCCATATCTTCTATATTTCTTAAGATATTTTCACTGTACAGGAAAAAAAAAAAGATCTGGAGACATTACACATCCCTGTCTCACACCTCTCTTAATAGGCTGATATTTACCTATTTCATTATCAATTCTTATGGCAGCTTGTTGTTTCCAATATATGTTTTTTACAAGTCTAAGTTCTTTTCCATCGGTTTGTAGATCTTCAAGCATCAATACATACAATCAGTTTTCAATCATTCATCAGTTTAAATATTGAGCACAATCCACTATTGGCAACGCCGATCGCATTCTGGTATGAACCTAAGGCCTATCCACGTCAATATGGAAGCACTATACTCGAGTTCCGCCCTCATTTGAGCTCGTCAGTAGTGCATATCCCTGACCGGATCCGGAAACAGTCCCGGATCACGCGTGTGAAGCGTCTGTGTAACCACGCGGCACACACTGGACGCACCAAATTATCACAACAGAATATCACAACGCTACCCATCGTAGGCTATGCTCAAGATTGCCCAATCGCCGCGACCGACGTCCGTCAATCGAAGGGACCCGAACGATCAGGACTTCTAGGAACCCTAGATTAGACAATATATCAAATTTGTTCTTTACTTTTATGTTAAAACTAGACGACCCGGTCCTGCTTCGCCCAGCTCCTGGCGGGGAGCTCTCGTTTAATTCATGTAAGTAGTCATTACACATTCAAATACATTTCTCTAAGCGCACAGAGTACGCGCTCTGCCCCTGCTCCCGTTCCCGTTGCTCGTCTGTTTCTGATGCTCCAGTTCCCTTTGCCCGGTGTTTCTGATGCTCCCTTTCCCGTTCCCGCGGGAGTGAGAAGAACAGCTGTACAAAATTTCATCTCAATCGGATGGACCGTTCGGGAACGCATAAAGGACACACACACACACACACACACACACACACACACACACACACACACACACACACACACACACACACACACACACACACACATTGTCTATATATATAAAAATCGTTGTATGTATGTATGGATGTTAGTGGATCCGTACTTTATGCGTTCGCGAACGGTCCATCCGATTGAGATGAAATTTTCTAGCACGTTTTCCTTTCATTCCTGTGCAACCAACTGTCATAGTTTTATCTATCAGCTATCAGCTATTACGTTCCTAAAATTTAATTTTGTAATTACATGACTGAACATAAGAAACTATTAAAAAAATATTTAAAAAGGGACATAACTTTTAGTAGCATTGTTATATCTTAAGTTAAGTCCCCTGGCTATAGATATCTATATGAATTAAATGAGATGCTCCCCACCAGGGACTGGGTGCAGCCGGGCCAGGTCAGACAGACAGATAGACAGACAGACTGACAGACAGACAGATAGTCGGGAACGGGAGCTTATATGACTACAAGTTTACTTTAGATAGATCTCTTCCAATCATATTTTCTATCTATTCATCTATTTTATCTATAAATATTGAGCACAACCCACTACTGGCAACGCCGATCGCATTCCGGCACGAACCTAAGGCCTATCCACGTCATGGAAGCACTATACTCGAGTTTCGCCCTCGTTTTAGCTCGTCAGTAGTGCATATCCCTGACCGGATCCGGAAAGGAGCCCCGGATCACGCGTGTGAAGCGGGTGTGTAACCACGCAGCACACACTGGACACGCCAAATTATCACACCGGAATACCACAACGCTACCCATCGTAGGCTATGCTCAAGATTGCCCAATCGCCGCGACTGACGTCCGTCAATCGATGTGGACCCGAACGATCAGGACTTCTCACTGGCAAGGAACACCAGGCCTCCTAAATCCAGTGAGCAATGATAAAATTGATTATTTGGTTGTTTCAGGATTTGAAATTTAAATATTGAGCACAACCCACTACTGGCAACGCCGATCGCATTCCGGCACGAACCTAAGGCCTATCCACGTCATGGAAGCACTATACTCGAGTTTCGCCCTCGTTTGAGCTCGTCAGTAGTGCATATCCCTGACCGGATCCGGAAACAAGCCCCGGATCACGCGTGTGAAGCGGGTGTGTAACCACGCAGCACACACTGGACACGCCAAATTATCACACCGGAATACCACAACGCTACCCATCGTAGGCTATGCTCAAGATTGCCCAATCGCCGCGACTGACGTCCGTCAATCGATGTGGACCCGAACGATCAGGACTTCTCACTGGCAAGGAACACCAGGCCTCCTAAATCCAGTGAGCAATGATAAACGCGTGATCCGGGGCTTGTTTCCGGATCCGGTCAGGGATATGCACTACTGACGAGCTCAAACGAGGGCGAAACTCGAGTATAGTGCTTTCATGACGTGGATAGGCCTTAGGTTCGTGCCGGAATGCGATCGGCGTTGCCAGTAGTGGGTTGTGCTCAATATTTAAATTTCAAATCCCGAAACAACCAAATAATCTATTTTATCTATATTTTTAACGGGAACGGGCCGAACATACATACATAGACAGACAGACAGACAGACAGATAGATCGGGAACGGGAGCTTATATGACTACTTATATGAATTAAATGAGATGCTCCCCACCAGGAGCTGGGCGAAGCCGGGCCGGGTCAGACAGACAGACAGACAGACAGACAGACAGACAGACAGACAGACAGACAGACAGACAGACAGACAGACAGATAGATAGATACATAGATAGATACATAGATATATACATAGATAGATACATAGATCCTCGCCAGAGCCTGGGCGAAGCCGGGCCGGGCAGCTAGTCTTTTATATATATATATAGATTATCTTGTATTTCTTTGTCATTTTTCAATTTTCACAAATCATATTTGCCAATTAGGATGTAATCTATCTGGTTTTTAATCCTGCTGTCTGGACTCCTCCATGTCCATAATCTCCTTGGATGTTGTTTAAATCAGATGTTTACTACAACCACTTCTTACCCTTTTACCCATTCTACAAGTCTGTAGCCTCTTTCGTTTCGCTCTCCCAAACCATGGTTGCCTACACTGCATCCATCGCCTTGATTTCCTACTTTTGCGGTGAAATCACCCATTATGATATTTATTTCCGATATTTTACTGTTCTTCAAATATATGGCAACACCTCTTTGCCGTTCTTCTTCTCCAAATTGTGATACAGTTCAATACAAGTCTAATGACGACTGTCGCGAAATCCCTTATTAATTGTTTCACACTAGTATGGCTAATTGCTTTGATGAAATACCGGCTCTGTTGTGAAGGTGCTACGAACGCAATTGATAATCCCGCATACCACCTTCGAAACACAGCTACGGGCGATTTGGCAGCAGAACGCCTTGTGTTGGTTTTCTCACAATGGAATAACTGCTGGTCATTCAGAAAGCAATGGTAAACTACTGAACGTAAACTTGTCAAGAAATCACAAACAGCCAAAATTATGCTGCGGCTGATCGCGACGTCCTGTAAATGATATGCAACTAACATTTTTGGACATAATTAACGTAATGAACATACTACGAGCACACACTATGCACGTGAATAAAGTTAGTTGCATGTTCCTTGCAGGACATCTCAGCCAACCACACATGTTCTGGGTGTTTATGATTTACAAGGTAAGATTACGCTCAGTTAGTGCCAACAGCTTTCTGGATGACAGACGCTCTTACTATTACTACAATCAACACAAGGCGATCTGTGTCCAAATCGCAGCTGATATTAACGCGGAATGCGAATATGGTTCGCTATCCCTTCGTCACAGTCGCCGGCATCCACGTGACTATGTAACAGTTATTGTATGTTGCCCAACCGAAGATACTATGTCAAATAGGGGGTTCTAGGGTGTTAGGCATTGGTAGTACCTATGGTAAGATGACTGTCATGCCCTTTTCATGGACCATTCCCTACTGGTCCGTGCCTGACATCCATCCCACGCCTGTGACTCCTAGTAGCTGTCAGCATGCTACAGCGGCTACCCCCCCCCCCCCCCCCCCAGACAGCTGAGGGTGCAGGGTGGCTAAACCAGGCGTGGATAACCGATTCGGCGTCAAACCAATCGGTGAACTAGGGTATGCCCAGCATGTGACGACAGGATTCGGTAGACTTCGCGGAAGAAATCATGATTCAACAGGCAAGACGGCGTTTACTTGCAAAACGTTAAGGAACGTAATGAGCACGGCAAGGCACGTAGAGCGCCCTTGTCATCCATTGCACCTGTATTCGTCACCAGTCGTCTTGATTTGCCTTGCCACTGGACTCAGATGGACGCAGGCGAGAGAGTGGGGTCGACAAATTGCGCCACTCTCCCTCACTTTAATCGAATTCATCGCGCAAGTCATTCATCCAACTTCATATATCACCTTCAAGCCCTGTGGCGATGGGCGACCGGCGAAGCGGCAGGCGTGGGTACGCTGGCAGTCGTAGTCGCAGACCTGCACACAGGCGGCTCAGGCCATATGGTCGCCTTCTACTGACCTGAGCAGCTGTGGGATTCGGCAGCCCCCTGAGCGACTGAACAGCCCTCTTTATTAAAGCGCTGCTCACCTCCATAGCACGAGGAAGGGGCTGGAAAAGGTGCCCTAAACATTATCTGATCCATAATTTCTGCGGTTGGTGGGTACCCTATACTACGGTCGACATACAACTAAAGTAAAAACAGGTAAAGCTATAAAAGCAAACCATTTTCCCTTGACAATCGGAACTTGGAATGTACGGACCCTACTTGATAGAGACGACGCGTCGGGTCCAGAGAGATGAATATCATTGATTGGGAGAGAGCTGGGCAGGTACAACATCGACATTGCAGCCTTGAGCGAAACAAATCTTGCAGAAGAATGCCAAATCTGTGAAGTAGGTGCCGGTTACACATTCTTCTTGAGTGGAAGGAAAAGTGAGGAAAGACGTCAATCCGGTGTGGGATTTGCCATTAATTGGTTGATAAATTAGCTGGATTTCCAAAGGCTGTAAACGACAGGCTCATGACCTTTAAGTTGCCCCTGCTGAACGGAAGGAAGCATGCAACGATCGTGAGTGTCTACGCACCAACCATGAACAATGAAGATGACGTCAAGAACAAGTTCTACGAGGACCTGCACAATGTATTAATTCTCAAAGGAGAACAACTTATACTCCATGAGGACTTCAATGCCAGAGTAGGCACGGACAAAGCCCCTTGGAGTGGCATTACTGAAAAGCACGGAGTCGGATATTGCAAAAGCAATGGACTCTTCCTCCTTCAGACATGTGCCGAACACGATCTCCTGATTTTAAAAAAAAAAACTGTCATTTACTGCCTATAATACCTTGCGGTGTAGGACGGGGGGGGGGGGGGGGGGGGGGGGGGGGAGGTATTGAGCCTGTGGAATTAAGGCCGCATGGCTAGTGCAGTCGCCGCGAACTGTGCAGGTTAGAGTGAGTTTTCTTTGTGCCCCGGACAGAAAAAATCTCCACGCCTTACCGAAGATTCGAACCCGGATCTCCCAAAGTAGAACTCGATATTCTAGCCACTCGGCCAACCGCTCCACGATCTCCTGATTAACAACACAAATTTCCATCTTCGCATGAGAAATAGGACATCGTGGATGCACCCTCGCTCGAAACACTGGCACCTCACTGACTATGTCATCGTCAGTAGGAGTGACAGTCAAAACGTTCGGATGACAAAATCCATGTATGGTGTCGAATGTTTGACAGACCATCATTTCATTGTCTGAAAAAATAAACATACACATCAAACTACTACTTAATAATCAAGGGGTAAAAGTTAAAAAAAAAAACAATTAATAAAACTAAATGCCGCGGCCTAAAATGTAAAAACAAAAATGCAGCTGTCTTTTGAAAATATGCTGGAAGACCGCCTCAAGCAGCTAAATATGATGCAGAAACAGAGTTGAGAGCATTAAAGGTCATAATTTACAACACCGCTGTGGAAATCCTTGGTTACCCCCCCCCAACTTCCCGTAACATAAAGACTGGTTCAACCAATTGCTGGCCGAGAAACATGCTGGCCCGAAGTCAAAATCACAAAAAGATGCCTTCAATAACATCCGGAGAGTAGTGCAGCAGAAACGTCGGCACATGCGGGACTCCTGGTTGAGCAACAAAGCTGATGAGATTCAAGGCTTAGCTGACAGACATGATATGAAAATCTTCTACGACTCACTGAGAGTGTGTTCTATGGTCCTACATCACCAGGCATAGTTCCCCTCCTCAGTGCAGATGGGGGAACATTGGTCACCGATAAGAAAGACATCCTTTAACGCTGGGCAGAGCATTTCAGCAACATCTTAAATGCAACCTTCTCCTTCGATGATGAAACAAACTGCCTTCCTCAAGTCCCCACTAATGATACTCTTGATGACCTGCCAACCATAGTGGAAGTAAACAAAGCCATCCAGCAACTTTCCAGCGGTATGGCGCCTGGACCTGACTCCATCCCAGCAGAGATATACAAGGCATGTGGGCTGATTCTAATAGAGCAGCTTCACCGAGTCTTTACAAACATATAGGTGAACTAGACCATGTCACAAGATTTCAAGGACGCGTCAATAGTCCACCTTTACAAACATAAAGGAAACCGCCAATCCTGTGACAACCTCCGAGGCACCTCCTTGCTCCCAATTGCAGGGAAGATACTCGCCAGAATTCTTCTCAATCACTTTACAGTCCATATCTCCTAAGGTCTTCTTCCTGAAAGTCAATGTGGCTTCAGCAAAGAACGAGGAAATGTTGACACGATTTTCGCTGCAAGGCAGCAGCTACGGGAGAAATGTCAGGGGCAGAACTCCGAAATGTTCTCTACTTTCATTGACCTTACCAAGGCTTTTGATACAGTCAGCAGAGAAGGACTGTGGAATATTGTGGCGAAATATGGCTGTCCACGAAAGTTTGTCAAATTAGTGCAGTTATTTCATGATGGTATGCAGGCAAGAGTACAGGAAGGTGGTGAGCTGTCTGAGCCCTTTCCTGTCGCCAATGGAGTAATGCCGGGCTGTGTCCTGGCACCTACACTGTTCAGCCTCATGTTTTCAGCTATGCTGACAAATGCCTTCGAGAACAACTGCCATTGGAATAGACATCAACTACCTCATGGATGGAAACTTGTTCAATCTCAGAAGGCTGAAAGATAAAACCAAAACTAACAGCGACACCGTCAGACTGCTCCTGTTGCTGATGATTGCGCTATATATGCCAACTCAGAGGCAGACATTCATCACAACGTTTCAGCGTTCTCATGTGCCTGTGCCAACGTTGGGCTCAATATCATCTTGGAGAAGACTGTAGTTATGTACCAGCCAAGTCAAGGGATTAATCACACTGTGCCGAATATAAAAGTGAATGGTCATAGACTAAGTGTTGTGGAAAAAAAATCACCTATCTTGGCAGCACTGTGTCCCAAGCTGCTGCAATTGATGAAGAAGTGAAAGCAAGAATCTCCAAGGCCAGTGCGGCCTTTGGCAGACTGTACAAGCATGTGTGGGACAGAAATTGAATAAGCCTGCAAACAAAGATGAAAGTCTACAAAGCAGTCGTTTTATCGATACTGTTATATGCTTGTGAAATCGGGACTGTTATTAGCGACACGCTTGGAAATTAAACCACTTCTACACAGTCTGCCTTAGAAAGCTATTGAAGATTAAATGGCAAGACAAGATCCCAGACACTGAAGTCCTAGAAAGAGCGTCCATGCTCAGCATCCACACTCTACTAATGAAGAATCATATTTGCTGGGTTGGTCACTTAATTCGCATGCCAGATCACAGAATATTTTACGGCGAACTGCGTTGTGGTAAACGCTCACAAGGTTGCCAGAGGAAACGCTCTCATGAAAAGCTTTTGGAATTCATCATGACACTTGGGAGACTGCTGTCAAATACCGAATATTCGTTACGCACATTATTACGCAAAGGCGCAGTCACTTGAGAAGCAAACAGGACTGCAAGAACTGTGAAGAAAAGGCTGGACATAAAAACCACTGCAGGAGATCCTACTCCTGGAACAACAAGCATTCTTTGCCCACATTGCCAAAGACTATTTCGAGCCAAATTAGGCCTTATCAGCCATCTTAGAACTCACGTCTCCATACTTTCAACCCCACTGGATGAAATGAAAAGTCATTATCATTCTTCACGGACAAACAAAACTATGTTAGTAGCACGCTTCATTTCCCCAAACAGAAAGCGTTACCCGCGGTAATATGTAAGGGAAAAAAAAAGGATAATAGCACGCTTGATAGCCTAAGACTATGGGTGTAATGAAGCTGATAATTTTCTCAATATGACGTCATCGTTAATGGAATTGGGTTGCACTGTTTCATCGAGCCTGTGGGACAGTACATCCGACTCAGTCAAGCATTTTTCCGGGTGTGATTTCCCTAGTCTTTGTAGGTGCCCATTTGGTGCAACTGTAACATATAGCTTTATTATAGCAGCTAACTGGGTATGACCCGTGTCAGAGGTCACCATTCATCAACAAAACGTTTTAATATGTCAATGTTTATTTACTTGACTGAGTATTTCTCTGACACATCAACATAATGAGACGCATATAGTGTCGCCTGTAACCGGTGAAGCTATGAGTATCTGGCCCGTGATGGTATAGTGGTTAACAATTACATAACTTCTACCGCTTGTTTCTGGTTTTGCGCAGTTAAACACTGCATCCCCGTCTCTCCATTCCAACCCTACTGAACGAGTCTCTGTATTACTCTGCCTTTCTGAACGAGTCCCCTCTGCTGTTCTGAATGAACCTCTGCATCCCTTAACGAGATATGATTATGTTCTGAACTCAACTTTCCCTGATGTAAATCGCTCTTCTTCATCATCATCATGTGCCATGCCGGTAAGCGTGGAATAATGCCTCGCTATCTCACTCGATCACCAGAGTCGTCGATCAGCTCAGTATTCTTGTCTCGACCATGCAACGTTGGTGAAGCTATCCAGGTATTTACTTCTCTGCCTTCCGTTTGTTCTTTTCCGCTCAATCTTGCCAGTTGTCACCAAGTTCTCCAATTTATTTCTTCTCATAACGTGCCCAAAAATTTAGCTTTCCTTCAGGTTACGAATTTCATGTGTTTCTTAGAGGGCTTTGTCATTGGTTTTTCTGTTTGTTCATGGTATTTTTCCTATTTTCCTCAGAAACCACATTTCCACAAACATCAGATGTTTTTCAGCCTATGTGTTCATTGTCCAGGCGTGGAATCCATACAAAAGCACAGGTTCTATGTAGCACCGAAACACTCTTTTTATCGCTGCAAATGACATCTTTTTATTGGTCAGGATTTGTTCCATGTTGCAAAAGACTACCTACGTCATGGCGATTCTTATTCTAATCTCTTCAAGACATTTCCCATCAGATGTTATGCCTTTTCCGAGATAATTGTACCGATTCACTTGCTTAAGAATATTCCCATTTCTTGATAAATTATATTGTAGTATTTCGTTCTTTCTAGTGACGACCATAATCTGTGTCTTCTTAAAATTTAATTCCAACCCAGTTTTTCACTGTGTGCAACAACAGCATCTACTAAATGTTGCAGATCCTGCTCACTGTCTGCCGTCAATACTGTATCATCTGCATATCTAATGTTATTAATGTTTCTTCCTCCAATGATGATTACTTTCATGTCTTCTATATTTCTGAAAATATTTTCACTGTACTGGGAAACAAGATCTGGAGACTTTACACATCCCTGTCTCACATCTCTCTTAATAGGCTGATATTCATCTACTTCATTATCAATCCTTATGGCAGCTTGATGTTTTCAATATATGTTTCTTTACAAGTCTAATGTCTTTATCATCAATTTGTAGATCTGCACGCATCTTTATCATGTTGACATTTCTGACTTTATCGAAAGCCTTTGTATAGTAAATAAAACAAAGATATAGGTCTTTGTTTACTTCTACGGAACGTTCAATTAATGTTCTCAGCAAATATACAACATTTACTGTGCCCTCCCCTTCTACAAACCCACATTGTTGTTCTTCTGTATCAGGTTGTATTTTCTTCCTAACTCTTTGCATGATAATTATGAGCAAAATGTTCATGATGTAGTTTATTATACCAATTGTTCGATGTTGATCACTTTCCAAGGCTCCTGATTCCTTCGGGATTTCGATAATCTAGAATACATAATTCAGGAGGTATATCTCCATTATCATATAGTGCGTTCAGCAGTCTGATGACCTGGTATATTCCATATTATTCTAAGGCATTGATCATTTCTGTTGTGATGTTATCTGGACCCGGGTCTTGCCAGTTTCCATATGGTTAAGAGCTTTCTGAAAGTCAATCTTCAAAATTAATGGTCCTTTATTATTCTTGCGAAGCTCATACTGTACTTCTTTTGCATCATAAGAAAGATCGTCCACATAATCTGACAACGCATTAAAATCTTATCTTTTTCTATTATAATTTTGCCATTTTCGATTTTTAAGCAACCCGTTGATGTGTGTGTTCTTTTGTTAGTGATGTCATCAATTCTTTTGTGCATTAATTTGGTATTCCAGATGCTGTGTTGGTTTTAAATTTTCCTGCAACTTTCCTCAAGCCATGTCTCTTTTGCCTCTGCGTATTTTCGTAAATTTCATGTGTATCCCTTCCTATTTTTCGAGTTTATTTTGTTATTTCTTCTTATTTGTATGAGTTTTAAGATGTCCTACGTCATCCTTTTCTTGCGACCAATTATCTTTATTTTGGGGTGGCTGTTTCTGCAGCTTGGTTGACTGTCCCATTGGTCGCTGACATCTTGAAAACATATTTCCATGTCGGACAATGCATCGAATATGTTCTTACCTGTATGTTGAATTTATCGTTCATCTCCTCACTCTTTATTGCCCCTAGATCAAATTGTGTGCTTCTTTGTGTATATTTGACTTTCTTTAATTTTATATGTACATTGCTTATGATTAATCCATGGTCGCTGTAGCAGTCCGCGTTTGTTATAGTTTTTGCGACTTTTAAGGCATTTCGAAATCTTCTGTTGATGAGAATGTAATCAATCTGATTTCTGATCTTATGTTCAGGACTCCTCCATGTCCATAGTCTCATTGGGTGATGTTGATACCAGGTTTCCAATAATCATATTATGCTCTTTTGCCCAATGTGCAAGTCTGCAAACTCTTTCATTCTATTCCCCTAGTCCATACTTGCCTACTATGCATCCGTCCTGTTGATTTCCAACTTTGACATTTAAGTCACCCATTATGTTATTTACTTCAGAATTCTTGAAGGCATTCTCTAAATCATTATAAAATTCATCGATGCTGTCATCACTGCTGTCTGCTGTTGGTGTATAAACTTGCATAACGTTTACATCAAAAGCTCTTCCACTCAACTTCACCAGTAACTCTCTGTCTGATACAGTCCAATATCCTTTGATCTATTTAACCTCTCTGTATCCATTATAATTAATATCCTAGCTGTTTTTTTTTCTCTCCACCAGAATGGATTATGCTATATTCCTCATATGTTATAATGCCCATTCCTGTCCATCTGCTCTCACATATACCTAACATGTTAATAATTAGTCTTTTCAATTTATTCTTATTGTTATCAAATGTTTCATCTCCAATCATAGTTCTTACATTCCAAGTTCCCACTTTCAACGTTGATACTCTTTAGCACTCTGTCACCTGCTGACGGTCTGGAGTCACCTGGTGCAAATGACTACCCCTACCGGGCGAGACTGCTCCAATGGAGCTGTCAGAGTCTTGCTCTCAGCAATAACACAGGCTCGTAATCACCAACAAGTGTGATACAAACACGGTCACAGAATGACTTGACGTGACACGCTACAACCACAATTCAAACACTTTATTCACACATCTCACTCATCACAACCATTACATGCATCGTACAATTACAATGGCGATGCAATAATACATTCAATAGATATATCAATACAATATGCACAACTCACAAGCGCACAGTCTTCTATTATTCCCACAGGCGTTCTCTCTGTTCGCATTCATACACTCAAGTATACGAGCACCATTAATTCCGTCTGTCTTGTCCAACGCTCCCAAGCCGTCTGGCCGCTAACCACTGTGAGTCTCGCTAGTCGGGGTTGCGTCCTTGCGTGGACTGCATGATCCACGCAATCACCGACTGGCTATTCCTGACACAGTGTGGTTAGTGTCGCTCACAGGTGGACCCCTGGCCGTACTCGCCAGGCGTCGTTGACGACGACGCGGTAGAACTAATGGGGAGATAATGACAGGAGCACCCATTTACGCTGTTACTCTGATTTTGTATGAGATTGTAAAACATGATATTCTCGTCATCTGTAAAGAAGGTAGTTTGCAATTCATTTCATTCTTAGCAGTGAACATTTTTGTCGATGGCCGTAGCCATTGTCTCCCAAAAACACAGAGATCGTCTGCCTACCGTCGTGAAGTAGGAGACCATAATCGACAACTATATTTTGGCTGCTCTTCAACTTCATCCACCACCTGCACCCATGGCTTCGCGTAACCCTGATCGGGGGGATTAACGGGTATTCCACCTTGCTCAAGGGTGTCCCGTAGGCTAGCGGAGGGAAGGAGGCACTTTACCTCTCCTTTGATAGTGGATACACTTACGCTACCTCTCTTCACTCTTCTTAACTATCCCTAAAATATGACTGCAACACGCTTTTCTCGTCAAACAAAAAGTTGTGCTGCAGTACGCTTTCCTTGTTGAGTATTCTAATTTCTAAATATCCTTCTCGGACCAGACAGAATTAACATGAGAATGTTCAAAACTTCAAGTGAAATTTATCTTCCACAGAACAAACCCGACTTGTTTACTTCTCTTCCACCGACGCAATGAACCCAACTGACCTATAACACTTCCCGCTTAATCACGCATCTGTTATTTATTACCTTGCCCCACCCGACTTACTGGATTAAGGTAACTATGGAGCCCGCTGACCTGGGTACGTCGATCGACCGTTCCCAACCTACTCTGTTACAACGACCGCTGAATGTTTTACATGAAGACGCTTTCCAAAACTATAATCTATTTTATTGCGTCATACAAGACCATACTTTGATTTGTATTTAATGCTCTCTTGCCAGAGTAGTCTTCAATGATATGAATCGAACATTTTTACCAGCCAACTTATATTTATAATATCATGTATCTAAACCTTAAAAGCCGGCTTCGTGGCTTAGAGGTTATGACTTTTCTCCGTAATCCCGTATACTCTCGTGGGTTAACGTGATGACGGTAAGAATCAGCGGTGGTTCGAATCGCATCGATAACTTACGGGGTATGTGAGCCGGCCGCTCAGAAAGCAATGGCAAACTACTGAGCGTAATCTTGCCAAGAAATCAACATACAGCTGAAAGATGCTGATCTTGACAGCAATGTCCTGTAAAGGATATGCAAAAAAAAAAAAAAAAAACCTTAAAAACAAACCAGCGTTAGTTCTGGCGTTCTTTCAAGACTGTGCACACCCACCCGTCTTGTCCGCCTTTTTTTCAGTCTGAGAAATTCACAAGACAACTAATTCGATTTAGTTTCTCATTGTAAACTGTAAGTTTATGTTTATTTCCATCAGTGTATACATTTGACTTTCAAGAACTAGTTGCTACCTCTTCTTCTTTCACACTTAATGTCCCACTGGGTCATAGCCCCTCAACCAAACCTCTCCAAGCCTTCCTATCCTTAGCTATCATATCCACGCCCGTGTGTTGCCTGGGCCCTTACGGGGAGCAAAGAATAGTAACACTGGGCCTACCATGCACGTCGTAAGAGGCGACTAAGGAGGCTATGGTTCCGTCGCCCTGCTACTGAGTGAGTGCGTGGCGCGATACTGTGAGCTGTGAATTTCGCGTGGAATGCTTTTACATCTGTTCGCAGTTTGTAGCGTGAACTGCATGTTCGGAACGATGGCGGCCGCCTGTGGCTGGATTGACTGGTTTGCCTTTTCGGTTCACGAGTGCATTTTTCAGGAGACTCCTGGGAGTCGTCGCTGGTGCTACGGAGTTCGTGCTTTGTGCGGCGCTTTCGGCGGGTTGCCCTGCGAAAATAGACCGAGCCATATAGGGAAAAACCCGGGTCAATGAAGTATTTCTGGTTAATGCCGTTTCCATCGACAATGAACTGTATTTCTCGTGGAGGACTTTTGTCTTGGCATTCTGGCGGCGGCATTATGCACAGTGTACCTGTACGGGTTGTTGGCTTGCCGATACTCCTGTCTATTCCATTGTTCACATAGGGCAGTGAGGAGCATTTTGTGTGATATTCACTGGCACAGGAACGGAGCATAATGGGGACGACCCGTTGCTGTGAAGTTGGAACCGCGACTAACTGACTAACTAACTAACTAGCTATCATATCCAGCACCTTCTGTTTCTAATACTCTAATCCATCTGTTTCATGCCGTTTTACTTTTTGTATTTCCTTTGCCACGTGGATTCAGACAAATGCCTTTGTAGTTATACAATTCTCAAGTTGTCTTAATGTACGTTCTGTCCAGCGCCAGTTCACTAACATCAAACTCCCAATTCACTGGCATCTGTCTAGTTCTCACCATGAACTCCACAGTAACGACTTGCATCTACCATTCCATTCCCTCTATTATATGTGGACACCAATTAGTGAATGTTTCTGGTTAACTTCAATCGTGTTCGTTGTTCTCCGTGTTTCCTATCCAGGCAGCAGCATCGATCTGACGCCAGAATTGGATATTCAAAGTTTGCTGCTAAGTTATTTTTCCTCGACTTCCACAAACCTCGCTGTGCCATACAAGTTCTTCTGGCCTTCTGTATTCTCATTCTGCTATCTTCATCTAGTCCATCCTCCCTGTTCACACATGATACCCAAAAAGGTTCACGATTCCCTCTCCTCTCTAGAAGCGAAGCCTCGCCAAAGCAGATTAGACCATAATTTGCCCAGTTTACTCAACTATCTTTGCCCATCTCTCATGAATCCCTAAATCATATTGCCGCGACCTCCAATTTAATATTGTTTGTTTATCCTCGTGTGTGAGACAGAGGATATTTATGCGAAACCCAGATAATCAAGAGGCTCTGTTAGAGGAGACCATCAAATTCCACCAATATGACTTTCAAGCACGAACTGAATGCTACTTGCAATGGATATATTTGTGTTGAGGTCTGAGGGTGCACGAAGATGAAGACGCTCATAATCCATTATTTGGTGAATCATGTTGTTGCTGTTGTTGGAATGAAGATGGCGGTGGTCATGGTAATAACGATCCGGTTTTGGCCAGGTAGTGAGTTAAGTTGAGTTAAGTTGATTCAAGAACCTACATCATTGCACTCTGGGCATTCCCATACGCCTTCAGTCCTTAAGTACACCTGTGTGCTCTAGTCGCAGGATACGCTCACGAGAATCATATGGGACATTGCAGTGGGAATCTTGCCATGTAGTAGCGTGCTAAGCATTTAGTCCTCGATTTGTTTCCTCACGGAAGCGTCGTTAGCGCAGCGACTAGCACGACTACTTGCCGATCCAGTGGTCAAGTATTTCACTCACAGCGGCGTTTTGTTTTTCAAACCGATCTCAGCTTCCAAATGGACCCAGCCTAAAATGGACACCGGGAAATATTATAGAAAGTAAAGATGGCCGCGTGATGTAGACTAAACCACCCACGGAGTATTGATTAATCTATATAAATATGGGGCTAGCACCATGGAACCAATACATCCCAATGCCTGAAAAAAAAGAGTTAATTTGGCTCATCGCAAGGAAAATAATGGTAGTTCCAGACTTGGTCAGACAGACTGGTGTAGGTTTCCCAAGATACCCCACGGGGAATGGACACGATGTCTTGGCTAGTGTGGCGTTTAGTTTAGGCACTTCGGCGTATTTGTATCCCATAAAATCAATAAACTTTAGAGTGGACTGGAAAAAAAACAAAACAATTCCGAGTTTCATTATAGATAAGCGGCTACTGTACTCAGTGTTGACCGTCTTCTAAGCTGACATAGAGGGACGGTTAGCTGAAAGTGGAGATTAAATGCACTAAAATCTCATTAGAACATACAAGTGAACCATTTACAGAAATATTTTTGTTCGTGAGTAAAAGATCAACGCGACTTGAACGGCTCTATCAATCAATAATGTGTCGTCTCCAACAGTATCTGCATCACGCTCGGGGTGTACAATTGGACAGACTGCGTTCACTCATCTCTTGTGTTATATTCCCATGTGTATCCCTGTCCATCAAGATAACTGCAGATTGCGGGGGGGGGGGGGCAGAGCCAATAAATGGTGCACGTAAACGGGATCCGTCTTAACAAATAAGCTGTTGTAAAATGTTTTTGAAACATAATTGTTAAGTAATACGTCCCGAACAGCACAGAGATGGAGCATACCTTAATCATTAGGGAAAATCATTTT